>CANIUD010000784.1:0-100688 GCA_947470075.1 Closterium sp. Yama58-4
CGCAGGTTGACGGCGTGCAAACTCTGCTCCCGCAAGGTGCTCACAGGTGATTTGGTGTAGTGCCTGTCACCTGCACAGGCTTACACACCGAGCCCCTTTGTGCTGACGGCTTGCTTTTGATCAGCCACGTCGACCTCGGGTAAAACCACCACCGAGGTCGGTCTCGCCAAACCCCCTGGCGCGAGCGTCGCACTCTTCCGCAAAATCTCGTCACCTAGGTAACCTGGTCGACCACAACCACGTCGACCAGCTGCTCTTGTGCGTGCCCGTCGACCTCCCAGGTTGACGACCACTTCCAGTCGACCTCACCAGGTCGACCACTACCCCTGGTCGACCAGCTCCAGGTCGACGTCACTCCTGGTCGACCAGCTCCTCGTCGACCAGCACAGTTGTCGGTCGACCCCCAACAACCCAAAGTTGACGCCCTGCTACTCAACGCCCAGCTGTTCGGCGTCCTGACTCCCTCTGTTGAGGTCGACGTCGGCCCCTCCTTCGTCGACCACCATGTTCGGTCGACCACCAGGTCGACATCACGCCTGGTCGACCAAGCAGCAAGTCGACCAGCAGGCCTGGTCGACCAACCACCATTCGACCAGCAGTCCTATCAGCCGGCCCGAGTCGGCTGCCCCAAGTTGGCGTCACCAAGTCGACGCCCTCCGCAGGTCGACTTCCCAGGTCGACCTCCCTGAAGTCGGCGCCATCCTGAAGTCGGCGCCCATGCAGTGGCACCCGTGCAGGTCGACTTCCTCGTCGACCAGCTCGCCCACTGCTGCAGGTCGGCTGCACCGCTAAACCCGACCATGAAGTCTGCTCCGCCCAAGCGAGGACGGGGCCAACACACAACTCCGTTGATACTCCCCTGGCACGTTCACGCTTGGGCCCTAGCCCACACGGCAGTACTTCTCGGAGAAAAGCTCGTCGACGTGCACCCAACACACAGCACGTCGTCCACCGCACCAGCCATGCAAGAGGGCATGACACCTACTGCTGCACGTCGTCGTCACTGTCGCCCGCGTCGGCCAGACGCACTTGGCTGATGGCGACAGAGCACCAGTTGAAGGCCGGATAGTGCAGCGCCTTCGTCAGGAAGTCGGCTGGCTGCTCAGCGGTCGGGATGTACTGCAGCGAAAACTTCCCCCGCTTCACCATGTGCTGCAGCCAGGCCTGTCGCCGCTCCATGTGCTTGAGGTTGCCCGTCAACCCCATGCCCTCGGCGACTGTGATGGCCGACTTGTTGTCCACCCTGAGGACAGTCGGCGTCCCAGCGTCCAACTGCCGGAACTCTGCGAGGAGGAAGCGAAGACGGCGTTCGGCCTTGTCGGCTTCGACGGCCGCCACGTACTCCGACTCAGTCGACGACAGCGCCGGCACTTGATGCGCTGGCTCGACCAGGAGACCGCGGCCCCTCCATAGACGAACACGTAGCCGCCCGTGCTCGTCCGGCTCTGCTTGTCGCCGGCGTCGTCGGCGTTTACTTAGCGAACCAGATTCAGCGACTCAGGCCCACCGCCAAAACTCCAGGGCGGTGTCGCGCGTGTTGGCGAGGTAGGCGAGGCAGCGGTCGACCTCGCGCCAGTGCTGGTCGCTCCTCACTGTGAGGCCGCTCCCCAGCTTGCTGCAGGCGAAGGCGATGTCCGGCCTCGTTGTCGTCGCCGCGAACTGCAGTGAGCCGACCTTCTGCCGGTACTCCTCCTCCTGGCGCTCCTGCGCCTCTCCGTCGTCGAAGGTGAGCTCGGCATTGGCTTCGACCGAAACAGGCGTCTTTGGGGTGCGCCCGGCCTGCTCCTGGTCGAGGAAACGCCTACGCAACTTGGTCGGCGTAGCCCTGCTGGTGCAGCCACAGCTTCATCGTCGACCTATCGCGCATGATCTCCAGCCCAAGTTTCTTCTGCAACTGGAAGATCTCGCGCAGCTCGAAGGCGGCCTCCAGCAGCTCCTTCAGCTCCTTCAGCATCTCGGTGCTGCTGCTGGCGGCGAGCAAGTCGTCGACGTAGACCAGCACCCAGCAGGCCACCTTGTTGGCGCCGACCTTGAAGTAGAGCGCCTCGTCGACCTGGCTCTTCTTCCACCCAGCGTCGACCAGCACGTCGTGGAGTGCCTTGTACCACAGCAGCGGCGACGTAGAGGCTCTTCAACAGCTTGCACACCCGGCCGGTCCCGTCGTTGAAGTAGTCCGGCTGGTACATGTACAGCACCAGTCGAGCTGGCTGTGCAGGAAGGTGTTCTTTATGTCGAGCTGCATCCGGTTGAAGTCGAGGACGACGACGATGCTGAGGAAGATCCTCAGCGTGACGTAGCTGCTCACCGGCGCGTACGTCTCGTTGTACTCGACGCCATACACCTGCGTGAAGCCCTTCACGACCAGCCTCGCCTTCTCGCGCTCAACGGTTTAGGGCGTGGGGGTACTTCGTCGTCAGCACCCACCGGCCCTTCATGATGTTTACCCCTGGTGGGCGTTCGACCAGTTCCCAGGTCCCCATGCCAATGAGGCTGCGGATCTCCTCCTCCATGGCGGCCTTCACCGCCGGACCCTTCCAGGACGCCAACGCCTCCTTCACCGTCATCGTGGAGATGTCCGAGAGGTGTTCGGGGTCGGTGTACATGTCGGCGTCGAACTCTGGCGGTTCTTCGTCCTCGTCGACGTCGTCGTACAGCAGGTCGTCGTCGATCACGTCGTAGACCGTGGAGAAGGCAGCCGGAATGAAGAAGTCAGGAGGTCGCCGAAGTCGGCCGGTACGCCGAGGTCCAGCTTCGACCTCCACCGCGTCACTATCGGTGGAATCAACGTCGCCCAACTGCTCCCCTCCATCTTCACTGGCTCCGTTGTCCTCGTCGTCCTGCTGCACCTCGGTCGACGTACCGGCCGACTCTTCCCCTGCGGTCGGCTCCCCTGCCGACTGCTCCTGGGTCGACCGGGTTGCTGCTGTCGGCTGCACCTGCTCGGTCTGCTGCTTCCCCGACTGCCCCTCTGTCGACTTCACTTCCAGGCCAGGACGACTTGTTGGGTGTGACGTCGGCCACCGGCGATGCACTTGGCCGGCGCCACAGGCGACGCCCCACTGCTCCCCTCATCGCCGGAGGCCGACACCGGAGTCAGCCCACGCAGGTCGGCGACGAGGGGAGGGGAAGAGGAAAGGGAGGAAGGGTGGACGACCTCGGCGTCCTCATCAGCAGGCTGACCGACATTGTCGTCGAGGCATCCGTCGGCATGGTCACCGGCGTCCGCCCCGATGCCAGCCCATGCTCCGACTTCCACACCTCGAGCGACATGGTCTCGTAGAACACCACGTCCGACGTGGTTGCGGAGATAACTACTACAACGGGAGCTAGACTACGGGCTAGGCACGGGTGCTCGTGTGATCTCTGCGTTCCTCGGTCCTTAGTCGTTTTCCTAGTGCACACACTGCTTGCTAGTTCACAAGGCAAATTGGCAAGAGTTTCACTAGAGAAAGTTGACAACAATGGTACAATGAAGTTGGCTAGGCAAGACTACATCAGAGCTAGGGTGCAAGCAGGTCGACTGCCAGCGCAGCACGGTCGACCGCGTGCCAGCACGACTTGGTCGACCGCGCTCCAGCAGTGCAGGGACGCGGCTTGCCAACACTGCAGGTCGACGGCATGCCAACGTCGCAGGTTGACGGCGCGCCAACGTTGCTCCCGCAGGACAGCAGCGCACCTACTTCGCAGGTGTTGGGTGCAAATGCACATTGCACGACATCCTGCCGTCTGTTTGTACGAGTATGCGTGTGCGAATGCATTTGCGTGTGAATGGTGTGTTCGTGTGTTTGTTTGCTTTCGCATTTTTCGCTTGATGCATTTGCAGGTACTCGCGCAATGTGCGCTTCGGCACAACATTGTACGCGCTATGAACAGTGCAAGCAGGAAGGACGAGCTCGCAAAGGAACCCAAGATGGAAGCTTTGCAGTTCGGTTGAGTTGATTGCGCAGATTCAGTTCTATCCAACTCGGAATTGTACTGTTTTGTTTGGTTAACTATAGTGTAGCAGGGAAGGCACTATAGGGGTACAATTTAGGTGAAGGTTGGATGTTGTTTGTCTGTATCTGCATGCTACAAGGCCAGGGGAAACCAGCGGAACCAGCATTTGGCTGGTTGGGCAAAGACAAAACAGGTTCTGTTTTTAGAACCTGAACCTGGTTGTTGTTTTCCCAGGTTGGAAAAACAGAACCAGAGGTTGTTTACCAACCTACCACCTGCTATTTTGTCCAGCCAGGTTGGTTCTGTTGCTTGGAATTATTTGGGATCATCCCTGGTTGTTCCCAGGTTGATTCCCAAGGTCCTTGCTAGCTAGAACTATTTAATCCTTCTCTGTTTGTACCTGAATATAGTCAAATTGATTCATGTGAATTCCTTCCTCGCTGGAATTTCGTTTCTACGCGGTTCATTGGCGGAATGCTACCCGAGTCAACGCTAGTACGCTAGCACTCTAATGCTAGGCAAACACCGTCCGAGCCATAACTTAGTAATGGCAGAACTTTTCGCGAGGCAACTTGGCTCATTTTAAAGCTCTTGGAGCGAGCTTCGATATAGCGAATTCTCAGCTTAATCCGATCGACGGTCTGCACGGCACGCTGCACGACGTTCAAGGTACTCTTGCTGTTTTGACTAAGTCCTTCTTGATCCCTCTCTCTACAAACTCGGACCCGAGGATAGGGGCTGGTCTTGTACCAGGCACCCAGGGACCCTTGGAGGTGACCCCGAGGAGAGGTTTTAAGTTTGATTAAGTCCTAATAGCTTGAGTTTATTAGGCCCTTAAACCAACAAGCTGGTATCAGAGCTGCGTTATAGTGATCCTCGTTATAGGTAGCTATGGCGGGCAACACCTCGGCGGGAGCTGGTGAATCTTCAGCCCAAGATCGTAGCGGCAGCCAAGATTCTGGTCTTTCAGCGCCAAGGGGAGCGCGAACAAACCAGGGCTCGCTTGTCAAGGAGGTGCTGAAGAATTTCACCGTCGAGAAGTTCAATGGTGAGGGCTATGATGATTGGGCCTGGAAAATGCAATTATATTTCCGTCAGATCGGTTTGCTGAAACTAATGATTGGGGAGGAGCCTAGACCGAGTGACCCCACGCTGCAGGAAGATTGGGACGAGCGCTCCTCGGCTGGCTACTATTTGATGTCGCAGAGTTTGGAGCTGAACCAGCGTCACCACGTCATGCACCTGCTGCCGGAGGTTGAATGCGGTCCGAAGGCGTGGACCGTGTTGAAGGAGCTGCACGCCCCGACCTCCGTTGTCGCAACGTTGATGCTGGAGAGGGAGCTGTCCGCGTTGCGCCTGAGCGAGGGAGAGCCGGTGCAACCAGTCCTGGACAAGATGCGCGACCTCTACGCAAAGTTGGCGACCGCGGGAATCACCTACCCGGAGCAGACCAAGTGCTTGAAGATGCTCTCGCTGCTGCCAGAATCGTGGCTTCAATTTACGAGCGGATTGAGCCTGCCGCAGAACCAGAGCTTGTGGACGCTCGAGTGGGTGCGGACGAAGATTCTGGAGGAGGACTTCCGTCGCCGCCAACTGAGGGGTGGAGACGACGGCAGCAGCGGCTACGGGATGCAAGGGAGCCGACGTGGCAGAGGACGTGGCTTCGGTGGTGCTGGACACGGTGCAAAGAAAGACGACGACTCCAACGACCAACAAGGAGGTACCGGTTGGGGTCGCGGTGCGAAATCTGGACGTGGGGGCAAGTCGGGTGCTGGTGGCAAAATGAAAGGGAGTTGCTGGTATTGTGAGAAGGAAGGGCACCCCTGGTTTTTGTGCTATAAGAAACCCGATGGATGGACCCCCCAGAATCGTCACCAGGATGGCGGCGCGCGGAGGAACCAGAAAAACGGCGCCAACATGGTCGCTGATTCGTCCGACAACAACCCGAAGGGCAACGGCGGTGCGGAGAAGAAGAAGGAGCGCACCGCGGGCCAATTCTTCCATGTGGGAGACAAGGGGGAGCAAGGAGACGCCTCTGCCAAAGTTGGAGCAGAGCTGCACCCCCTAGACTATTGGGTGTTGGACACAGGCGCTGCTTGGACGATGACGCCGCGCAAGGACCTGCTGGACGAAGTACGAGCTGCACCGATCAATGAAGTGTGCTCCGCCTCTGGACACATGTTGAAGGTGGCTGGTGCGGGACGAGCTGCGTTTAAGGGAGCGGATGGCAAGCCGGTGGTGCTGCACGACGTTCTCTTCGTCCCCGACCTGAAGGCCAACCTTATCTCCCTCCGTAAGCTTGGCAAGGCTGGGGTGAACACCAACACGGATGGGGCACGCACTTATAAGGGGAAGCTGGGCAATCGGGTGCTTTGGGATCTGCACGAGAGCAAGGACGTGTACAGATCTATGTGGCAGCTGCCGGCCCTGGCGTGGCATGGTGGGGGGCAGGCTGGAGAGGGGTCTGCATCCCAGGGGGAGTGCAATGCCGTTGGAGGGGTTGGTGTGAAAGTGTCGGCCAGATCTGGGGAGACAGATTGGGCAACGGCACACCGGCGCTTAGGGCATGTGGCAATGCCTTTGCTGAAGCAGCTGGAGAAGGATGGAGCCGTTAAGGGTCTGAAGCTGAACGGACAGCCACCCGATGACAACTGTGAAATCTGTTTGCTTTCAAAGTTCACCCGTTTCCCTTTCCATAGTGTGGCTGGCAGGAGCAAGAAGCCTTTGGAGCTGGTCCACATGGACTTGGTGGGGCCGCTGCCGGTGCAAGGGCACAAGGGGGAGCGGTATTTTCTTACAATTGTGGATGACTGGAGCAGGCTGATGTGGGCGTATCCGCTGAAGCAGAAGGACCACGCCGCCTCCACGATACGGGACGATTGGCTGCCATTCGTGGAGAAGCAGGCGGAGTGTGTAGTGAAGCGGATTAGGACAGACCGGGGTGGTGAGTTCCTTGGAGCTGAAATGACGGCCTGGCTCAAGAAGCAGGGCATCCAGAGAGAGCTGACCACGGCTTATACCCCACAGTCCAATGGTGTAGCAGAACGGGCAAACCGGACCATTCTGGAGACAGCTAGGGCGCTGCTCATAGAATCTGGGCTGAGCAACTCTATGTGGCCTCATGCTGTCCGGCACGCCACCGTCGCTAGGAACAGGGTGCTCACCAAGGTTGGGGATGACTCGTGGGTGCCTTTGGAGAGGTGGCTTGGGAGGAAGCCGCCGGTGGACATGCTGAGGGTGTTCGGTTGCATGGCAGTCGCCCACGTCCCCAAGACCTACCGCAGTAAGTTGGGGGCGAGTGCAATCTGGTGTGTGCATTTGGGGCTGGCTGCTGAGAGCAAGGGATGGCTGCTGTGGGAACCATCCAAGGGTGTGTTGTTTGACAGCAGGGATGTGAAATTCATTGAGGGCATGATGTATGGGAGCTGGGAGAAACAGCCGGAGGCAAGGGTGTCCCAGCAGATGGAGCAGATCACCATGCAGCTGGACCTGACTCCTAGTGTGTGGGAGGAGGGAGAGGAGGCAGCTGCTGGAAATGGTGATGGAGAGAAGGTACAGGAGGCATCTGCTGGTGGAGAAAATGGTGTGGAAACTGGCGGCAGCACTAGTGGAGCTGCTGGACCCGAGGGAGGAGAGAAGCAGCAGGGAAAAACTAAGAAGCCGAAGGGTGTCGTTATGAAGGGATGGGAGACACCCGTCTCCAGGCCAGGACGTACCCGTATGGCTACTAAGAAGCTGACTGCAGGAACTGATGCAGCAGAGCAGCAGCTAGGGACCGAAGAGGCATTGCTGATTCTACCTCATGGCTATGACCCGGATGAGGAGGATGAGCCTGCGTACTGTTTTCTTGCCCCTGCACCAGAGGAACCAGCTAGCATGGAGGAGGCATTAGCTGGACCAGATAGGGACAAGTGGCTGGCTTCTAGGGATGCTGAGTACCAGAGTCTGCTGGAGAATAGGACATGGGATCTGGTGGTGCTGCCTGATGGGAAGAAAGCGATACAATGCAAGTGGGTGCTGAGGATCAAGACCGATGACAAGGGGCAGGTCACCATCTACAAGAGTAGGCTGGTGGCGAAGGGGTTTATGCAGAAGGAGAAGCAGGACTTCAACGAGATCTTTGCTCCCACTGCCAAACCCCCTACCCTCCGTGTCTTGTTGGCAGATGCAGCTGTTAGTGGGAAATTCATCATTCAGATGGATATTTCAACGGCATTCCTGAATGGGATTTTAGAGGAGGATGTGTACATGACGCAGCCGCCTGGGTATGAGGATGGTACGGGCAGGGTGTGCAAGCTCAACAAGTCCATCTACGGCTTGAAGCAGGCGCCACGCTGCTGGTACCAGAAGTTGGCAGCTGTTTTAGAGGAGATGGGATTCAGGACCAGCAGCTGTGATGAGAGCCTCTTTCTCAAGGGCGAGGGGGAGAAGCTGGTGCTGTTTCTGGTCTATGTGGACGACATTCTTCTCTTCAGCAGCAGCATGAAGGAGATCCAGAAAGTGCAGCAGCAACTGATGGAAAACTTCAAGTGCAAGAACCTTGGGGAGGTAAAGTACTACCTCGGGATGCACGTGGAGAGGGATCCAGATCACAGGTGGTTGAAGCTGCACCAGGAGAAGTTCATCAAGGAGCTGGGGGAGAAGTATGGGATTGAGAATGAGCGCAAGGTTGCAACTCCCCTGCCAGCAGAATTCAAGCTTGTGAAGGCTGCAGAGGATGAAGGGGTTGAAGCTGAAGAGCAGCAGCAATTTCAGTCCTTGGTGGGCAGCCTCTTATACGCAGCAGTTCACACGAGGCCCGACATCTCTTTCTCGGTTGGGCAGCTGGCTAGGGTGGTGCAGAATCCATCAGAGGAGCAGGTGGATGCAGCTGAGCGTGTGGTGAAGTACCTGAACTCTCACCCAAGCATTGGAGTTCAATACTCCGCATCTGCACAGGTGAAGCAGAAAGGGGTGGAGGTGCTGAAAGAGAAGGGGGAGAGGCTTGGAGAAGGCAAGCTATTTCTCACTTGCTTTACCGATGCTACGTGGGCTTCTGAGAAGGAGGATTCCTCATCTGTGGGAGGATACATCTGCGTAGTTGGGGGAGGACCTGTTAGTTGGAGGTCCAAGAAGCAGACGGAGACGGCACTCTCTTCCGTAGAATCAGAGTACATGGCGATGTTCCATGGGGTGAAGGAGGTGATTTGGCTGAGGAGGCTGTTAGAGGAGATTGGCCAGGAGCAGAAAGTTGCTACGCCGCTGTTTTGTGATAGCAAGGGGGCTCTTGGGATGGCCAGAAACGCTGTGCTTCATGGGCTGAACAAGCACATGCGTATCAAGTGGCACTGGCTGCGTAAGGAGGTGAAGAGGGGGACGGTGAATCCAATCTACATCAAGACTCACCAGCAGCCAGCAGACTTTCTCACCAAGAGGCTTGCGGATGAGCCTCATTGGCGTTGTGTGCGCATGAGTGGAATGAGCATGAACTAGCATGGAATGACGGGGATGCAGCCGGCAGGCTGAGGGGGAGTGTGTTGGGTGCAAATGCACATTGCACGACATCCTGCCGTCTGTTTGTACGAGTATGCGTGTGCGAATGCATTTGCGTGTGAATGGTGTGTTCGTGTGTTTGTTTGCTTTCGCATTTTTCGCTTGATGCATTTGCAGGTACTCGCGCAATGTGCGCTTCGGCACAACATTGTACGCGCTATGAACAGTGCAAGCAGGAAGGACGAGCTCGCAAAGGAACCCAAGATGGAAGCTTTGCAGTTCGGTTGAGTTGATTGCGCAGATTCAGTTCTATCCAACTCGGAATTGTACTGTTTTGTTTGGTTAACTATAGTGTAGCAGGGAAGGCACTATAGGGGTACAATTTAGGTGAAGGTTGGATGTTGTTTGTCTGTATCTGCATGCTACAAGGCCAGGGGAAACCAGCGGAACCAGCATTTGGCTGGTTGGGCAAAGACAAAACAGGTTCTGTTTTTAGAACCTGAACCTGGTTGTTGTTTTCCCAGGTTGGAAAAACAGAACCAGAGGTTGTTTACCAACCTACCACCTGCTATTTTGTCCAGCCAGGTTGGTTCTGTTGCTTGGAATTATTTGGGATCATCCCTGGTTGTTCCCAGGTTGATTCCCAAGGTCCTTGCTAGCTAGAACTATTTAATCCTTCTCTGTTTGTACCTGAATATAGTCAAATTGATTCATGTGAATTCCTTCCTCGCTGGAATTTCGTTTCTACGCGGTTCATTGGCGGAATGCTACCCGAGTCAACGCTAGTACGCTAGTACTCTAATGCTAGGCAAACACCGTCCGAGCCATAACTTAGTAATGGCAGAACTTTTCGCGAGGCAACTTGGCTCATTTTAAAGCTCTTGGAGCGAGCTTCGATATAGCGAATTCTCAGCTTAATCCGATCGACGGTCTGCACGGCACGCTGCACGACGTTCAAGGTACTCTTGCTGTTTTGACTAAGTCCTTCTTGATCCCTCTCTCTACAAACTCGGACCCGAGGATAGGGGCTGGTCTTGTACCAGGCACCCAGGGACCCTTGGAGGTGACCCCGAGGAGAGGTTTTAAGTTTGATTAAGTCCTAATAGCTTGAGTTTATTAGGCCCTTAAACCAACAGCAGGTGCTCGCAGACGATTGGCGTGCAGTGCCTCGTCACCTGCACAACGCACACACCATATCAACTTCGTGCTGACGACTGCTCCTGATGCACCACGTCGACCTCGGGATACCATCACCAAATTCGTCCTCGCCAAAACCACCTGGGCGACCATCGCAAGCCTTCGCAGCACCTCGTCACCCAGGTAACTTGGTCGACCGGGCAACCAGGTCGACCAGAGGCTCCAGTGCGTGCCCGTCGACCACCCAGGTCGACGACCACTTCCGGTCGACCTCCCCAGGTCGACCACTGCCTCTGGTACGTGCCGGTCGACCTCCCAAGTCGACGGCCACCTCCAGTCGACCTCCCCAGGTCGACCACTATTCCCTGGTCGACCAGAAGGCCTGGTCGACGTCCCTGGTCGACCAGAAGGGCTGGTCGACGTCCCTGGTCGACCAGAAGGGCTGGTCGACTTCCCAGGTCGACCAGCCGAAGTTGGCGCCCTCCTGAAGTCGGCGCCCATGCAGTGGCTCCCCGTGCAGGTCGACCAACCTCGTCGACCAACTCGCCCACTGCTGCAGGTCGGCTGCACCCTACACCCGACCACGAAGTCGGCTCCGCCCAAGCGAGGACGGGGCCAACATCCAACTCCCGTTGACAGTGGTGACCACCCGGCTGGCGGCGATATCGAGGAGTTCCCAGCCCTTGCTCTCCTCCGACACGCCGAGGTGAAGGCCCCACCTGGCCTTCGGCTTCAGCTTCCCACCACGCTATTGCTCGAAGACAAGAAACTGCGCCATGCAGCCCCACACGTGCGCCAGCGACAGGTCGGGCTTCGTCCCGGTGAGCAGCTGGTACGGCGTCGTCCCCGGCGTCGCCGACCGCTCTCTCAAGGCAGGTGCGGACCCAGACAGCCTGCCGCAGAGCGAGGTGCCACCAGTGGTGCTGCACGCCCATGTGCAGCAGCATCGTCCGCACGTATCGGCTCCACCACCGTCGTCATCTCCCGCTCCGCCATGCCGTTCTGCTGCGGGGTGTAGGGGCAGGTCAGGTCGTGGACGATCCGCGTGCCATCCACAAAGGCGGTGAACTCCTTGCCGAGGAACTCCCCTCCTCGGTCAGAGCGCAGCTGCAACACCGACTTCTTCGTCTGCCGCTCCACCAGCACCAGCCCCATCTGGAACTCCAGCAGCACGTCCGACTTGTTGACGACCGGCCTCACCCACACGTAGCGGGTCTTGCGGTCCTTCAGCAGCAAGAAGTACAGGCTGTCTTCCTTGGCAGCCACCCAGAATGGCCCGCACATGTCGATGTGCACGACGGCCAGCACGTCGTCGGCGTTCGAGATCTGGTTGGGGAAGGAGTGCCGCGCCAGCTTCCCGCCGACGCACGAGACACATGGTGAGTCGGCGCCGACTTGAGGTCCAGCCCATAGCGACCTCGTGATTCGCCGTGCGCAGGATGGTGTCTATGCCGACGTGTTCAAGCGTCGCATGCAGCCTGTCCGGCGTCGACTTCGTCCCTGAGACAATGACATGCAGAGCCACCACTTCATCGGCGTTCGTTGCCGAGCAGGGACGTAAGTCGGTGCAGAGGACCCGGCCAGAATAAGCTGCTCGACCAAGCACGTCGCCCGTCGCCGAGACGAGCAGCATCCCGTCACCGTCGTCCTGCAGCTTCACACCGTTCTCCTTCAGCTGACCAGCCGACAGCAGGTTCACGTGCACGCCGGGACGTACAGCACGCCGGGAATGAGCACCCGCTTCTCTCCCGTCTTGCAGCGCAACCGTGCCCCGGCCCTTGACGTCTTGCAGCGCCCCATTGAAGCCACGCACGTGCTTCACGTCGCCGCTCGGCCCCAAGTCGACGAAGGCGTCCTTCGTCCCCATCAGGTGGTGTGAGCAGCCGCTGTCGAGCAGGACCACCGACGGGCTCGCCTGCACAGCTGCCGCCACCGCCTGGAAGTCCTCGCCGGCCTCCGGGGCTAGTAGGACGGTCGGATCCACGAAGCCGACCAGCGAGCACGACGTCTCCTTGTCGTCTCGCCCCTTGCCGCCAGCAGAGGAGTCGGCGTCCTTTGCCGAGGTCAGCAGCTGCACGGCGCGAAACTCCGCACGTAAGTCTTGGGTCCTCCTGCGTCGCCACGGTACCGCGAGCAAAGTTGATCTCCAGCTGGGGCTCGATCGCTTCCTTCTAGGTGAGAATGTCGGGTCGACCGACCAGCAGAGAAGTGACCAAGATCCTATCCGACGTAAACTTTAAGTAGCCGTAGCTTGGTGCAATCCCGCCTGCTGTCACCTGGGTCGCCGACATCGGCGAAGATTCACTTTGTCAACCTCCGATCTCTCCCTGCGAGGAGCCTGCAGCCGCCGACGACCGCATCCCTCGCGCCTGAACGCCGCCGACTTCATCGGCGTGAATCACACCACGCTGCCTCGACGTGCCTCGATGCAACCCAGGGTATTGCTCTGTACTCCTGGGCGTCATGGCGTCTCCTCGCGTCCTCCAGCCGTTTCAACACTATGAAGTTGGCAAGACTACACTATATCAGAGCCAGCATGCAAGCAAGTCTACTGCCAGTGTAGGACGGTCGACCGCGTGCCAGCACGACTTGGTCGACCGCGCTCCAGCAGTGCAGAGTCGCGGCTCCACCTGGGCGATCGTCGCACTCTTCCGCAGAACCTCGTCACCCAGGTAACCTGGTCGACCGGGCAACCACGTCGACCAGCTGCTCCTGTGCGTGCCCGTCGACCTCCCAAGTCGACGACCACTTAAAGTCGACCTCACCAGGTCGACCACTACCCCTGATCAACCAGCTCCAGGTCGACGTCACTCCTGGTCGACCAGCTCCTCGTCGACCAGCACAGTTGTCAGCCGACCCCAAAGTCGGCTACCTGAAGTGGGCGTCACCAAGGTGACGCCCTGCTACTCGACGCCCAGCTGTTCGGCGTCCTGAATCCCTCTGTCGAGGTCGACGTCGGAACCTCCTTCGTCGCCTACCATGTTTGGTCGACCACCGGGCCGACATCACGCCTGGTCGACCAAGCACCAAGTCGACCAGCAGGCCTGGTCGACCAACCACCAGGTCGACAAGCAGATCCTATCAGCCGACCACCCAAGTTGGCTGCCCCAAGTTGGCGTCACCAAGTCGACGCCCTCCGCAGGTCGACTTCCCAGGTCGACCTTCCTGAAGTCGGCGCCATCCTGAAGTCTGGCACTCGTACAGGTCGACTTCCTCGTCGACCAGGTCGCCCGCTGCTGCAGGTCGGCTGAACCCCTAAACCTGTCCAAGAAGTCGGCTCCGCCCAAGCGAGGACGAGGCCAACACACAACTCCCGTTGACACTTCCTCTTAGTACCACTCATATCGCTAATCAACGTACTTACTCTTAGCACCATTCATATGGCTAAGTAACGCAGGTTCTCTTAGTACCACTCATATCGATAAGTAACGCACTTACTCTTAGTACCACTGACATGGCTAAGTAACACACTTACTCTTAGTACCACTCATATGGCTAAATTACGCACCAACTCTTAGTACTACTCATATCGCTACTCTTAGTACTACTCAAATATGTTAGTAACACACTTATTCTTGTTACCATTCATATGGCAAATATACGCACTTGCTCTTAGTACCACTCATATCGCTAAGTAACACTCTTACTCTTTGTACCACCCATATGGCTAAGTAACGCACTTACTCCTAGTACCATCCACATGGGTAAGTAACGCACTTTCTCCAAGTACCACTCAAATGGCTAAGTGACGCACTTTCCCTTAGCACCACTCATATCGCTAACTAACGCACCTACATAGTACCACTCATATTGCTAAGTAAAGTTTTTACTCCTAGTACCACTCATGGCTAAGTAACGCACTTACTCTTAGTACCACTTATATGGCAAAATAACGCAACTACTCTTAGTACCACTCACCTGTCTAAATCACGCAATTACTCTTAGTATTTCTCATATGGCTAAGTAACGCACTTAGTACCATTCAAATGGCTAAGTAACACACTTACTCTTAGTACCATCCATATGGCTAAAATACTCACTTACTCTGTACCACTAGTATCACTAAGTAACACACAACCTCATAGTACCACCCATATGGCTAAGTATAGGGTTTAACTCCTAGTACCACTCATATGGCTAAGTAACGCACTTACTCTTAGTACCACTCCAGTGGCTAAGTAACGCACTTACTCTTAGTACCACAAAAAATGGCTAAGCAGCGAGCCTTCACTTAATACCACTCGTATCACTAAGTAACGCGCTTGCTTTTTTAATATTCCTAGTACTACTCATATGGCGATATAACGTACTTGCTCTTAGTACCACTCATATTGCTAAGGTTCCCACTTTCTCTTAGAACCACTCTTATGGCAAAGTGAAGCACTTTTCTTAGTACCACTCGTAAGTGACGCACTTACTCTTAGTACATTCATATCAATAAGTAACGCACTTACTTCTAGTACCATCCATATGGCTAAGTAACGCACTTACTCCTAGTACCACTCATATGGCTAAGTGACGCACTTTCTCTTAGTACCACTCATATGCCTACAACACGCACTCATATGCCACTCTTAGTACCACTCATATGGCTAAGTAACGCACTTTTTTTTAGTATCACTCATATGGCTAGGCAGCGCACTTACTCTTAGTACCACTCATATGGATAAGTAACGCACTTTCTCCTAGTACCAGTCGTATCACTAAGTAACACACCTACTCTTAGTATCACTCATATCGCTAAGTAACGCACTTACTCCTAGTACCACTCATATGGCTAAGTAACGCACATACTCTTAGTACCACTCATATGGCTAAGCTGCGCACTTACTCTTAGTACCACTCATATTGTAAGTAACGCATTTAACTCTGAGTACCATTCTTATCGCTAAGGATCGCACTTTCTCTTAATACCACTCGTATCACCAAGTATCGCACTTACTCCTAGTTCCATTCATATGGCTAAGAAATGCACTTTCTTTTGATACCACAAATATCGCTAAGTAACGCAATTACTCCTAGTACCACTCATATAGCTAGGTGACGCACTTACTCATTGTACCACTTATATGGCTATGTGACGCACTTTCTCTTAGTACCTTGTAACGCACTCTTAGTACTCTTAGTATTTCTCATATCGCTAAGTAACACGCTTACTCGTAGTACACTATTCTCTTATGGCTGTGAAGAACTTTTCTTAGTACCACTCGTAAATGGCGCACTTATTCTAAGTACATTCATATCAATAAGTAATGCACTTACTCCTAGAACCACTTATATGGCTAAGTAACGCGCTTACTCTTAGTACCACTCATATGGCTAAGAAATACGCTTTCTTTTAGTACCAATCATATGGCTTAGTAACGCACTTATCTTAGTACCACTCATCTGGCAAAGTAACGCGCTTACTCGTAGTACCACTCGTATGGCTCAATAACGCACTTACTCTTAGTACGATTAATATGGCTAAATAATGCACTTACTCTTAGTACCACTGATATGGCTAAGTGACATACTTTCTCTTAGTACCACTCATATGGCTAAGTGACGCACTTACTCTTAGTATCACTCATATGGCTAAGTGACGTACCTATTCTTAGTATCAGTCATATCGCTGAGTAACGCACTAACTCTTAGTACCACTCATATGGCTTAAAAGCGCACATACTCCTAGTACCACTCATATGGCTAAATGACGCACTTGCTTTTAGTACCACTCATATCGCTAAGTAACGCACTTACTTTTAGTACCACTCATATCGCTAAGTAACGCACCTACTCTCAGTACCACTCATATGGCTAAGTAACATGCTTACTCTTAGTACCACTCATATCGCTAAGTGACGCACATTCTCTTAGTACCACTTATATCGCTAAGTATTGCACATACTATTAGTACCACTCATATCCCTAAGTAACGCACTTAATCTTAGTACCACTCATATCGCTAAGTGACGCACTTACTCTTAGTATCACTCATATGGCTAAGTGACGTACTTTCTCACAGTACCACTCATATCGCTGAGTAACGCACTAACAATTAGTAACAGTCATATCGCTTAATAACGCTTACTCCTAGTACCACTCATATGGCTAAATGACGCACTTACTTTTAGTACCACTCATATCGCTAAGTAACGCATTTACTCTTAGTACCAGTCATACATCTAAGTGAAGTTTTTTTCTCTTAGTACCCTTCGTATCCCTATGTAACGCACTTCATCTTAGCACCACTCATATAGATAACTAATGCGCTTTCTCTTAGTACCACTCATATCGCTAAGTAACGTACTTACTCTTGGTACCACTCATATGGCTAAGTAACGCATTAGGTACCACTCATATGGCTAAGTAACGCACTCACTCTTAGTACGACCCATAATGCTAAGTAATGCATTTACTCTTAGTACCACTTATATGGCTAAGTAACGCACTTACTCCTAGTACCACTCATATGGCTAAGTGACGCACTTACTCATTGTACCACTTATATGGCTATGTGACGCACTTTCTCTTAGTACCTTGTAACGCACTTACTCTTAGTATTTCTCATATCGCTAAGTAACACGCTTACTCGTAGTACACTATTCTCTTATGGCTGTGAAGAACTTTTCTTAGTACCACTCGTAGGTGGCGCATTTACTCTAAGTACATTCATATCAATAAGTAATGCACTTACTCCTAGAACCACTTATATGGCTAAGTAACGCGCTTACTCTTAGTACCACTCATATGGCTAAGAAATACGCTTTCTTTTAGTACCAATCATATGGCTTAGTAACGCACTTATCTTAGTACCACTCATCTGGCAAAGTAACGCGCTTACTCGTAGTACCACTCGTATGGCTCAATAACGCACTTACTCTTAGTACGATTAATATGGCTAAATAATGCACTTACTCTTAGTACCACTGATATGGCTAAGTAACACACTTTCTCTTAGTACCACTCATATGGCTAAGTGACGCACTTACTCTTAGTATCACTCATATGGCTAAGTGACGTACTTTTTCTTAGTATCAGTCATATCGCTGAGTAACGCACTAACTCTTAGTACCACTCATATGGCTTAAAAGTGCACATACTCCTAGTACCACTCATATGGCTAAATGACGCACTTGCTTTTAGTACCACTCATATCGCTAAGTAACGCACTTACTTTTAGTACCATTCATATCGCTAAGTAACGCACCTACTCTAGTACCACTCATATGGCTAAGTAACATACTTACTCTTAGTACCACTCATATCGCTAAGTGACGCACACTCTCTCAGTACCACTTATATCGCTAAGTATTGCACATACTATTAGTACCACTCATATCCCTAAGTAACGCACTTAATCTTAGTACCACTCATATCGCTAAGTGACGCACTTACTCTTAGTATCACTCATATGGCTAAGTGACGTACTTTCTCACAGTACCACTCATATCGCTGAGTAACGCACTAACAATTAGTAACAGTCATATCGCTTAATAACGCTTACTCCTAGTACCACTCATATGGCTAAATGACGCGCTTACTTTTAGTACCACTCATATCGCTAAGTAACGCATTTACTCTTAGTACCAGTCATACATCTAAGTGAAGTTTTTTTCTCTTAGTACCCTTCGTATCCCTGTGTAACGCACTTCATCTTAGCACCACTCATATAGATAACTAATGCGCTTTCTCTTAGTACCACTCATATCGCTAAGTAACGTACTTACTCTTGGTACCACTCATATGGCTAAGTAACGCACTTGGTACCACTCATATGGCTAAGTGACGCACTTACTCTTAGTACGACCCATAACGCTAAGTAATGCATTTACTCTTAGTACCACTTATATGGCTAAGTAACGCACTTACTCCTAGTACCACTCATATAGCTAGGTGACGCACTTACTCATTGTACCACTTATATGGCTATGTGACGCACTTTCTCTTAGTTCCTTGTAACGCACTTACTCTTAGTATTTCTCATATCGCTAAGTAACACGCTTACTCGTAGTACATTATTCTCTTATGGCTGTGAAGAACTTTTCTTAGTACCACTCGTAAGTGGCGCATTTACTCTAAGTACATTCATATCAATAAGTAATGCACTTACTCCTAGAACCACTTATATGGCTAAGTAACGCGCTTACTCTTAGTACCACTCATATGGCTAAGAAATACGCTTTCTTTTAGTACCAATCATATGGCTAAGTAACGCACTTATTCTTAGTACCACTCATATGGCTAAGTAACGCGCTTATTCTTAGTACCACTCATATGGCTCAATATCGCACTTACTCTTAGTGCCACTGATATGGCTAAGTGACACACTTTCTCTTAGTACCACTCATATGGCTAAGTGACGCACTTACTCTTAGTATCACTCATATGGCTAAGTGACGTACTTTTTCTTAGTATCAGTCATATCGCTGAGTAACGCACTAACTCTTAGTACCACTCATATGGCTTAAAAGCGCACATACTCCTAGTACCACTCATATGGCTAAATGACGCACTTGCTTTTAGTACCACTCATATCGCTAAGTAACGCACTTACTTTTAGTACCATTCATATCGCTAAGTAACGTACTTACTCTTAGTACCACTCATATCGCTAAGTGACGCACATTCTCTTAGTACCACTTATATCGCTAAGTATTGCACATACTATTAGTACCACTCATATCCCTAAGTAACGCACTTAATCTTAGTACCACTCATATCGCTAAGTGACGCACTTACTCTTAGTATCACTCATATGGCTAAGTGACGTACTTTCTCACAGTACCACTCATATCGCTGAGTAACGCACTAACAATTAGTAACAGTCATATCGCTTAATAACGCTTACTCCTAGTACCACTCATATGGCTAAATGACGCACTTACTTTTAGTACCACTCATATCGCTAAGTAACGCATTTACTCTTAGTACCAGTTATACATCTAAGTGAAGTTTTTTTCTATTAGTACCCTTCGTATCCCTGTGTAACGCACTTAATCTTAGCACCACTCATATAGATAACTAATGCGCTTTCTCTTAGTACCACTGATATCGCTAAGTAACGTATTTATTCTTGGTACCACTGATATTGCTAAGTAAAGCACTTGGTACCACTCATATGGCTAAGTGACGCACTTACTCTTAGTACGACCCATAACGCTAAGTAATGCATTTACTCTTAGTACCACTCATATGGCTAAGTAAAGCACCTACTTCTAGTACTACTCATTTGACTAAGTAGTGCACTTTATTTTAGTACCATTCATATGGCTTAGTAACGCACTTACTTTTAGTAGCATTCATATGGCTAAGTAACGCACTTACTGTTAGTACCACTATTATGGGTAAGTAACTCACCTACCCTAGTACCACTCATATGGCTAAGTGACGCACTTACTCTTAGTACCACTCATATTGCTAAGTAATGCACTTACTCTTAGTATCACTCTTATAACTAAGTTACGCACTTATTCCTGGTACCACTCATATGGCTAAGTAACGCACTTTCTCTTAGTACCACTCATATCGCTAAGTAATGCGCTTACTCTTAGTACCACTCATATGGCTAGATTACGCACATATTCCTAGTAGACTCATATGGCTAAGTGACGCGCTTTCTCTTACTACCACTCATATCGCTAAGTAACGTACTTACTCTTAGTATCACCCAAAGGGCTAAGTTACGCACATACTCCTCGTACCACATTTGGCTAAGTAGTGCACTTTCTTTTTGTACCATTCATATGGCTAAGTATAACACTTATTCTTAGTAGCACTCATATGACTTTGTAACGCACTTATACTTAGTACCACTCATATCGCTAAGTTACGCACTTACTCATAGTACCACTCATATGGCTAAGTAACGCACATACTCTTAGTACCACTCATATGGCCAAGTAACGCCTTTACTCATAATACCACTCATTTGGTTAAGTAGTGTACATTCTTTTAGTACCATTCGTATGGATAAGTAACGCACTTAATCTTAGTACCACTCATATCGCTAAGTAACGCTACCACTCAAATGACTTAATAACGCACTTATTCTTAGTACGACTCATATGTCTAAGTTACGCAGTTACTCTTAGTACCATTCATATGTCTAAGTAATGCACTTCCTCTTATTAGTACCATTTATATCGCTAAGTAACGTACTTACTCTTAGTATCACTCATATAGATAAGTGACACACTTTCTCTTAGTATCACTCATATCGCTAAGTAACGCACTTACTCTTAGTACCACCCATATGGCTAAGTAACGCACTTACTGCTAGTACCACTCATATGGCTAAGTGACGCACTTTCTCTTGGTACCACTCATATCGCTAAGTAACATACTTACTCTTAGTACCACTCATATGGCTAAGTTACGCACTTACTCCTAGTACCACTCATATGGCTAAGTGACGCAAATTCTCTTGGTACCACTCATATCGCTAAGTAACATACTTTCTCTTAGAATCACTCATATGGCTAAGTAACGCACTTACTCCTACTACCACCCATATGGCTTTGTAACGCTCTAACTTCTAGTACCACTCATATAGCGTACTTACTCTTAGTACTACTCATATGGCTAAGTAACGCACTTACCCCTAGCATCACTCATTTGGCTAAGTAGTGCACTTTATTTTAGTACTATTTATATGGCTAAGTATCGCACTTACACTTAGTAGCAATCATATGAATAATTAACTAAAATTCTTAGTACCATTCATATCACTAAGAAACACAATTACTCTTAGTACCACTCATATCGCTAAATATCGCACTTACTCTTAATACAACTCATATGGCTAAGTAACAGACTTACTCCTAGTACCATTCATATGGCCAATTAACGCACTCATATTACTCTTAGTACCACCCATATGGCTAAGTAACGCTCCAACTCCTAGTACCACTCATATGGCTAAGTAGCGCACTTACTCTTAGTACCACTCATATGGCTAAGTGACGCACTTACTCCTAGTACCACTCATATGGCTAAGTAACGCACTTTCTCTTAGTGTCACTCATATCACAGATTAGCGTACTTACCCTTAGTTCCACTCATATGGCTAAATAACGCACTTACTCTTAGTACCACTCATATGGCTAAGTAACGCATTTACTCTTAGTACCACTCATATGGCTAAATAACACTATTACGTTTAGTACCATCCATATGGCTAAGTAACGCACCTACTCCTAGTACCACTCGCATGGCAAATTAACGCACTTACTGTTAATACCACTCTTATGGCTAAGCAACCTACTTACTGTTAGTACCACATATATGGCTAAGTAACGCTCTTACTCGTAGTAACACTCATATGGCTAAGTGATACACATTCTCTTAGTTCCGACATCGACATTTCACGGACCGATGGCACCACTGTCGCCGAACCTCGAAGCAGCACGACCGAGGCTCCCTGAAGCGTTCGATCCCAGCGCGAAGGGATCCGACGTCTGGCGATTCGTGGCAACCCTCGAAATTTACTTCGAGGCCATTGGCTGTTCGACCCCGACATATGACGCAGCAAGAATTCGGCTCGCAGCGACACTGTTACGTGGACCGGCACTGGAGTGGATTTACAACACTGACGTGGCCCGCGGGGAGAAATCGTGGGCGCAGTTTCGGGCAGACCTCATCGAACGTTTCGAACCCATTAATACGACCTACATGGCGCGGCAGCAGATTCATCTGTATAAGCAATACAGTAGTGTAGCACAGTACACGCAGCAGATGGAGCTACTGTTCAACCGCATCCCCGACCTGACCGAAGGCGAAAAAATCCAGGCGTACACAGAAGGGTTAAAATTGGAGATTCGGCGGCAGGTGATTGCGGCGAATTACAACAGCTACAGGGACATCGTGCGTGCTGCCGAGCTTTACGATGCGTTGACTCGAGGTCAACCCGAAACACGAAGCTTCACGCCGAACCGTACATTCGGCACGGAGCGATCGGCACCCCACACGTTTGCTGAACCGATGGATATCGACAATTACGACGCGAAGCAGCAGCCGGCGAAATGCGAATTTTGCGGCGCAGCAGGGCATCAGATTTTGTCGTGCTACAAAATGAAGAAAGCACGTGCGGCACTCCGGGACGGTAACAGTGGAGCACCCCCGAAGTAAAAAAACGGCATCCTGCCATCTGTTTGTACGAGTATACGTGTGCGAATGCATTTGCGTGTGAATGGTGTGCTCGTGTGTTTGTTTGCTTTCGCAATTTTCGCTTGAAGAATTTGCAGGTACTCGCGCAATATGCGCTTCGGCACAACATTATACGCGCTATGAACAGTGCAAGCAGAAAGGACGAGCTTGCAAAGGAACCCAAGATGGAAGCTTTGCAGTTCGGTTAAATTGATTGCGCAGATCCAGTTCTATCCAACTCGAAATTGTACTGTATTGTTTGGTTGACTATAGTGTAGCAGGGCAGGCACTATAGGGGTACAATTTAGGTGAAGGTTGGATGTTGTTTGTCTGTATCTGCATGCTACAAGGCCAGGGGAAACCAGCAGAACCAGCATTTGGCTGGTTGGGCAAAGACAAAACAGGTTTTGTTTTTAGAACCTGAACCTGGTTGTTGTTTTCCCAGGTTGGAAAAACAGAACCAGAGGTTATTTACCAACCTACCACCTGCTATTTTGTCCAGCCAGAAAGGTTCTATTGCTTGGAATTATTTGGGATCATCCCTGGTTGTTCCCAGGTTGATTCCCAAGGTCCTTGCTTGCTAGAACTATTTATTCCTTCTCTGTTTGTACCTGGATATAGTCAATTGATTCATGCGAATTCCTTCCTCGCTGGAATTTCGTTTCTACACGGTTCGACGGCGTAATGCTACCCGAGTCAACGCTAGTACGCTAGCACTCTAATGCTAGGCAAACAATGTGCGAGCCATAACTTCGCAATGGCAGAACTTTTCGCGAGGCAACTTGGCTTAATTGAAAGCTCTTGGAGCGAGCTTCGATATAGCGAATTCTCAGCTTAATCCGATCGACGGTCTGCACGGCACGCTGCGCGACGTTCAAGGTACTCTCGCTATTTTGGCAAAGTTATTCTTGGTTCCCCCCCCTGCAAACTCGGACCCGAGGATAGGGGCTGGTCTCGTACCAGGCACCCAGGGACTCTTGGAGGTGACCCCGAGGAGAGATATTGAGTTTGATTAAGTCCTAATAGATTGAATTTTTAGGCCCTTACACCAACAAGCTGGTATCAGAGCTGCGTTATAGTGATCCTCATTATAGGTAGCTATGGCGGGCAACACCTCGACGGGAGCTGGTGAATCTTCAGCCCAAGATTGTAGCGGCAGCCAAGATTCTGGTGTTTCAGCGCCAAGGGGAGCGCGAACAAGCCAGGGCTCGCTGATCAAGGAGGTGCTGAAAAACTTCACCGTCGAGAAGTTCAATGGTGAGGGCTATGATGATTGGGCCTGGAAAATGCAACTATATTTCCGTCAGATCGGTTCGCTTAAACTAATGATTGGGGAGGAGCCTAGACCGAGTGACCCCGCCCTTCAGGAAGATTGGGACGAGCGCGCCAAGTTTGATGTCGCAGAGTTTGGAGCTGAACCAGCGTCATCACGTCATGCACCTGCTGCCGGAGGTTGAGTGCGGTCCAAAGGCGTGGACCGTGTTGAAGGAGCTGCACGCCCCGACCTCCGTCGCCGCGATGCTCATGATGGAGAGGGAGCTGTCCGCGTTGCGCTTGAGCGAGGGAGAGCCGGTGCAACCTGTTCTGGACAAGATGTGTACTCTCTACACGAAGCTGGCGATCGCGGGAATCACCTACCCGGAGCAGACCAAATGCCTGAAGATGCTGTCGCTGCTGCCGGAATCGTGGCTTCAATTCACGAGCGGATTGAGCCTGCCGCAGAACCAAAGCTTGTGGACGCTCGAGTGGGTGCGGATGAAGATTCTGGAGGAGGACTTCCGTCGCCGCCAACTGAGGGGTGGAGACGACGGCAGCAGCGGCTACGGGATGCAAGGGAGCCGACGTGGCAGAGGACGTGGCTTCGGTGGTGCTGGACGCGGTGCAAAGAAAGACGACGACTCCAACGACCAACAAGGAGGTACCGGTTGGGGTCGCGGTGCAAAATCTGGACGTGGGGGCAAGTCGGGTGCTGGTGGCAAAATGAAAAGGAGTTGCTGGTATTGTGAGAAGGAAGGGCACCCTTGGTTTTTGTGCTGTAAGAAACCCGATGGATGGACCCCCCAGAATCGTCACCAGGATGGCGGCATGCAGAGGAACCAGAAAAAAGGCGCCAACATGGTCGCTGATTCGTCCAACAACAACCCGAAGGGCAACGGCGGTGCGGAGAAGAAGGAGCGCACCGCGGGCCAATTCTTTCATGTGGGAGACAAGGGGGAGCAAGGAGACGCATCTGCTAAGGTTGGAGCAGAGCTGCACCCCCTGGACTATTGGGTGTTGGACACAGGCGCTGCTTGGACGATGACGCCGCGCAAGGACCTGAAGGCCAACCTTATCTCCCTCCGTAAGCTTGGCAAGGCTGGGGTGAACACCAACACGGATGGGGCTCGCACTTATAAGGGGAAGCTGGGCAATCGGGTGCTTTGGGATCTGCACGAGAGCAAGGACGTGTACAGATCTATGTGGCAGCTGCCGGCGCTGGCGTGGCACGGTGGGGGGCAGGCTGGAGAGGGGTCTGCATCCCAGGGGGAGTGCAACGCTGTTGGAGGGGTTGGTGTGAAAGTGTCGGCCAGATCTGGGGAGACAGATTGGGCAATGGCACATCGACGATTGGGGCATGTGGCAATGCCCTTGCTGAAGCAGCTGGAGAAGGATGGAGCCGTTAAGGGTCTGAAGCTGAACAGACAGCCACCCGATGATAACTGTGAAATCTGTTTGCTCTCAAAGTTTACCCGTTTCCCCTTCCATAGTGTGGCTGGCAAGAGCAAGAAGCCGTTGGAGCTGGTCCACATGGACTTGGTGGGGCCGCTGCCGGTGCAAGGGCACAAGGGGGAGCGGTATTTCCTAACCATAGTGGATGACTGGAGCAGGCTAATGTGGGCATATCCGCTGAAGCAGAAAGATCACGCCGCCTCCACGATTCGGGACGATTGGCTGCCGTTCGTGGAGAAGCAAGCGGAGTGTGTGGTGAAGCGGATCAGGACAGACCGGGGTGGTGAGTTCCTTGGAGCTGAAATGACGGCTTGGCTCAAGAAGCAGAGCATCCAGAGGGAGCTGACCACGGCTTACACCCCACAGTCCAACGACGTAGCAGAACGGGCAAAACGGATAATTATAGAGACAGCTAGGCCGCTGCTTATAGAATCTGGGCTGGGCAACTCGATGTGGCCCCATGCTGTCCGGCACGCCACCGTCGCTAGGAACAGGGTGCTCACTAAGGTTGGGGATGACTCGTGGGTGCCGTTGGAGAGGTGGCTTGGGAGGAAGCCGCCGGTGGACATGCTGAGGGTTTTTGGCTGCATGGCAGTCGCCCACGTCCCCAAGACCTACTGCAGTAAGTTGGGGGCGAGTGCAATCTGGTGTGTGCATTTGGGGCTGGCTGCTGAGAGCAAGGGATGGCTGCTGTGGGAACCATCCAAGGGTGTGTTGTTTGACAGCAGGGATGTGAAATTCATTGAGGGCATGATGTATGGGAGCTGGGAGAAACAACCAGAGGCAAGGGTGTCCCAGCAGATGGAGCAGATCACCATGCAGCTGGACCTGACTCCAAATGTATGGGAGGAAGGAGAGGAAGCAGCTGCAGGGGGTGGTGATGGAGCGAGGGTATAAGAGGCACCTGCTGGTGGAGAAAATGGTGTGGAGACTGGCGGTAGCACTAGTGAAGCTGCTGGATCCGAGGGAGGAAAGCAGCAGCAGGGGAAAACTAAGAAGCCGAAGGGTGTCGTTATGAAGGGATGGGAGACACCCGTCTCCAGGCCAGGACGTACCCGTATGGCTACTAAGAAGCTGACTGCAGGAACTGATGCAGCAGAGCAGCAGCTAGGGACCGAGGAGGCATTGCTGATTCTACCGCATGGCTATGACCCGGATGAGGAGGATGAGCCTGCGTACTATTTTCTTGCCCCTGCACCAGAGGAACCAGCTAGCATGGAGGAGGCATTAGCTGGACCAGATAGGGCTGGCTTCTAGGGATGCTGAGTACCAGAGCCTGCTGGAGAATGGGACTTGGGAACTAGTGGTGCTGCCTGAGGGAAAGAAAGCGGTACAATGCAAGTGGGTGCTAAGGATCAAGACTGACGACAAGGGGCAGGTCACCATCTACAAGAGTAGGTTGGTGGCTAAGGGGACTTCAACGAGATCTTTGCTCCCACTGCCAAACCCCCTACCCTCCGTGTCTTGTTGGCAGATGCAGCTGTTAGTGGGAAATTCATCATTCATATGGATATATCAACTGCATTTCTCAACGACATTTTAGAGGAGGAGGTATTCATGACGCAGCCGCCTGGGTACGAGGATGGTACGGGCAGGGTGTGCAAGCTGAAAAAGTCTATCTACGGCTTGAAGCAGGCACCACGCTGCTGGTACCAGAAGTTGGCAGCTGTTTTAGAGAAGATAGGGTTCAGGACCAGCAGCTGTGATGAGAGCCTCTTTCTCAAGGGGGAGGGAAAGGAGCTGGTGATGTTTCTGGTCTACGTGGACGACATTCTTCTCTTCAGCAGCAGCATGAAGGAGATCCAGAAAGTGCAGCAGCAGCTGATGGAGAACTTCAAGTGCAAGAACCTTGGGGAGGTAAAATACTACCTTGGGAAACACGTGGAGAGGGATCTGGATCACAGGTGGTTGAAGCTGCACCAGGAGAAGTTCATCAAGGAGCTGGGGGAGAAGTATGGGATTGAGAATGAGCGCAAGGTTGCAACTCCCCTGCCAGCAGAGTTCAAGCTTGTGAAGGCTGCAGAGGATGAAGGGGTTGAAGCCAAGGAGCAGCAGCAATTCCAGTCCGTGGTGGGCAGCCTCTTGTATGCAGCGGTTCATACGAGGCCCGACATCTCTTTCTCGGTTGGGCAGCTTGTTGGTGTAAGGGCCTAATAAACTCAAGCTATTAGGATTTAATCAAACTTAAAACCTCTCCTCGGGGTCACCTCCAAGGGTCCCTGGGTGCCTGGTACAAGACCAGCCCCTATCCTCGGGTCCGAGTTTGTAGAGAGAGGGATCAAGAAGGACTTAGTCAAAACAGCAAGAGTACCTTGAGCGTCGCGCAGCGTGCCGTGCAGACCGTCGGTCGGATTAAGCTGAGAACTTGCTATATCGAAGCTCGCTCCAAGAGCTTTAAAATGAGCCAAGTTGCCTCGCGAAAAGTTCTGCCATCACTAAGTTATGGCTCGGACAGCGTTTGCCTAGCGTTGGAGTGCTAGCATACTAGCGTTGACTCGGGTAGCATTCCGCCGTCGAATAGCGCAGAAACGAAATTCCAGCGAGGAAGGAATTCGCTTGAATCAATTTGACTATATTCAGGTACAAACAGAGAAGGATTAAATAGTTCTAGCTAGCAAGGACCTTGGGAATCAACCTGGGAACAACCAGGGATGATCCCAAATAATTCCAAGCAACAGAACCAACCTGGCTGGACAAAATAGCAGGTGGTAGGTTGGTAAACAACCTCTGGTTCTGGTTTTTCCAACCTGTGAAAACAACAACCAGGTTCAGGTTCTAAAAACAGAACCTGTTTTGTCTTTGCCCAACCAGCCAAATGCTGGTTCCGCTGGTTTCCCCTGGCCTTGTAGCATGCAGATACAGACAAACAACATCCAACCTTCACCTAAATTGTACCCCTATAGTGCCTTCCCTGCTACACTATAGTTAACCAAACAAAACAGTACAATTCCGAGTTGGATAGAACTGAATCTGCGCAATCAACTCAACCGAACAGCAAAGCTTCCATCTTGGGTTCCTTTGCGAGCTCGTCCTTTCTGCTTGCACTGTTCATAGCGCGTACAATGTTGTGCCGAAGCGCACATTGCGCGAGTACCTGCAAATGCATCAAGCGAAAAATGCGAAAGCAAACAAACACACGAACACACCATTCACACGCAAATGCATTCGCACACGCATACTCGTACAAACAGACGGCAGGATGTCGTGCAATGTGCATTTGCACCCAACACACTCCCCCTCAGCCTGCCGGCTGCATCCCCGTCATTCCATGCTAGTTCATGCTCATTCCATTCATGCGCACACAACGCCAATGAGGCTCATCCGCAAGCCTCTTGGTGAGAAAGTCTGCTGGCTGCTGGTGAGTCTTGATGTAGATCGGATGCACCGTCCCCCTCTTCACCTCTTTACGCAGCCAGTGCCACTTGATACGCATGTGCTTGTTCAGCCCATGAAGCACAGCGTTTCTGGCCATCCCAAGAGCCCCCTTGCTATCACAAAACAGCGGCGTAGCAACTTTCTGCTCCTGGCCAATCTCCTCTAACAGCCTCCTCAGCCAAATCACCTCCTTCACCCCATGGAACATCGCCATGTACTCTGATTCTACGGAAGAGAGTGCCGTCTCCGTCTGCTTCTTGGATCTCCAACTAACAGGTCCTCCCCCAACTACGCAGATGTATCCTCCCACAGATGAGGAATCCTCCTTCTCAGAAGCCCACGTAGCATCGGTAAAGCAAGTGAGAAATAGCTTGCCTTCTCCAAGCCTCTCCCCCTTCTCTTTCAGCACCTCCACCCCTTTCTGCTTCACCTGTGCAGATGCGGAGTATTGAACTCCAATGCTTGGGTGAGAGTTCAGGTACTTCACCACACGCTCAGCTGCATCCACCTGCTCCTCTGATGGATTCTGCACCACCCTAGCCAGCTGCCCAACCGAGAAAGAGATGTCGGGCCTCGTGTGAACTGCTGCGTACAAGAGGCTGCCCACCAAGGACTGAAATTGCTGCTGCTCTTCAGCTTCAACCCCTTCATCCTCTGCAGCCTTCACAAGCTTGAATTCTGCTGGCAGGGGAGTTGCAACCTTGCGCTCATTCTCAATCCCATACTTCTCCCCCAGCTCCTTGATGAACTTCTCCTGGTGCAGCTTCAACCACCTGTGATCTGGATCCCTCTCCACGTGCATCCCGAGGTAGTACTTTACCTCCCCAAGGTTCTTGCACTTGAAGTTTTCCATCAGTTGCTGCTGCACTTTCTGGATCTCCTTCATGCTGCTGCTGAAGAGAAGAATGTCGTCCACATAGACCAGAAACAGCACCAGCTTCTCCCCCTCGCCCTTGAGAAAGAGGCTCTCATCACAGCTGCTGGTCCTGAATCCCATCTCCTCTAAAACAGCTGCCAACTTCTGGTACCAGCAGCGTGGCGCCTGCTTCAAGCCGTAGATGGACTTGTTGAGCTTGCACACCCTGCCCGTACCATCCTCATACCCAGGCGGCTGCGTCATGTACACATCCTCCTCTAAAATCCCATTCAGGAATGCCGTTGAAATATCCATCTGAATGATGAATTTCCCACTAACAGCTGCATCTGCCAACAAGACACGGAGGGTAGGGGGTTTGGCAGTGGGAGCAAAGATCTCGTTGAAGTCCTGCTTCTCCTTCTGCATAAACCCCTTCGCCACCAGCCTACTCTTGTAGATGGTGACCTGCCCCTTGTCATCGGTCTTGATCCTCAGCACCCACTTGCATTGTATCGCTTTCTTCCCATCAGGCAGCACCACCAGATCCCATGTCCTATTCTCCAGCAGACTCTGGTACTCAGCATCCCTAGAAGCCAGCCACTTGTCCCTATCTGGTCCAGCTAATGCCTCCTCCATGCTAGCTGGTTCCTCTGGTGCAGGGGCAAGAAAACAGTACGCAGGCTCATCCTCCTCATCCGGGTCATAGCCATGAGGTAGAATCAGCAATGCCTCTTCGGTCCCTAGCTGCTGCTCTGCTGCATCAGTTCCTGCAGTCAGCTTCTTAGTAGCCATACGGGTACGTCCTGGCCTGGAGACGGGTGTCTCCCATCCCTTCATAACGACACCCTTCGGCTTCTTAGTTTTTCCCTGCTGCTTCTCTCCTCCCTCGGGTCCAGCAGCTCCACTAGTGCTGCCGCCAGTTTCCACACCATTTTCTCCACCAGCAGATGCCTCCTGTACCTTCTCTCCATCACCATTTCCAGCAGCTGCCTCCTCTCCCTCCTCCCACACACTAGGAGTCAGGTCCAGCTGCATGGTGATCTGCTCCATCTGCTGGGACACCCTTGCCTCCGGCTGTTTCTCCCAGCTCCCATACATCATGCCCTCAATGAATTTCACATCCCTGCTGTCAAACAACACACCCTTGGATGGTTCCCACAGCAGCCATCCCTTGCTCTCAGCAGCCAGCCCCAAATGCACACACCAGATTGCACTCGCCCCCAACTTACTGCGGTAGGTCTTGGGGACGTGGGCGACTGCCATGCAGCCAAACACCCTCAGCATATCCACCGGCGGCTTCCTCCCAAGCCACCTCTCCAACGGCACCCACGAGTCATCCCCAACCTTGGTGAGCACCCTGTTCCTAGCGACAGTGGCGTGCCGAACAGCATGAGGCCACATAGAATTGCTCAGCCCAGATTCTATGAGCAGCGCCCTAGCTGTCTCCAGAATGGTCCGGTTTGCCCGTTCTGCTACACCATTGGACTGTGGGGTATAAGCCGTGGTCAGCTCTCTCTGGATGCCCTGCTTCTTGAGCCAGGCCGTCATTTCAGCTCCAAGGAACTCACCACCCCGGTCTGTCCTAATCCGCTTCACTACACACTCCGCCTGCTTCTCCACGAATGGCAGCCAATCTTCCCGTATCGTGGAGGCGGCGTGGTCCTTCTGCTTCAGCGGATACGCCCACATCAGCCTGCTCCAGTCATCCACAATTGTAAGAAAATACCGCTCCCCCTTGTGCCCTTGCACCGGCAGCGGCCCCACCAAGTCCATGTGGACCAGCTCCAAAGGCTTCTTGCTCCTGCCAGCCACACTATGGAAAGGGAAACGGGTGAACTTTGAAAGCAAACAGATTTCACAGTTGTCATCGGGTGGCTGTCCGTTCAGCTTCAAACCCTTAACGGCTCCATCCTTCTCCAGCTGCTTCAGCAAAGGCATTGCCACATGCCCTAAGCGTCGGTGTGCCGTTGCCCAATCTGTCTCCCCAGATCTGGCCGACACTTTCACACCAACCCCTCCAACGGCATTGCACTCCCCCTGGGATGCAGACCCCTCTCCAGCCTGCCCCCCACCATGCCACGCCAGGGCCGGCAGCTGCCACATAGATCTGTACACGTCCTTGCTCTCGTGCAGATCCCAAAGCACCCGATTGCCCAGCTTCCCCTTATAAGTGCGTGCCCCATCCGTGTTGGTGTTCACCCCAGCCTTGCCAAGCTTACGGAGGGAGATAAGGTTGGCCTTCAGGTCGGGGACGAAGAGAACGTCGTGCAGCACCACCGGCTTGCCATCCGCTCCCTTAAACGCAGCTCGTCCCGCACCAGCCACCTTCAACATGTGTCCAGAGGCGGAGCACACTTCATTGATCGGTGCAGCTCGTACTTCGTCCAGCAGGTCCTTGCGCGGCGTCATCGTCCAAGCAGCGCCTGTGTCCAACACCCAATAGTCTAGGGGGTGCAGCTCTGCTCCAACTTTGGCAGAGGCGTCTCCTTGCTCCCCCTTGTCTCCTACATGGAAGAATTGGCCCGCGGTGCGCTCCTTCTTCTTCTCCGCACCGCCGTTGCCCTTCAAGTTGTTGTCGGACGAATCAGCGACCATGTTGGCGCCGTTTTTCTGGTTCCTCCGCGCGCCGCCATCCTGGTGACGATTCTGGGGGGTCCATCCATCGGGTTTCTTATAGCACAAAAACCAGGGGTGCCCTTCCTTCTCACAATACCAGCAACTCCCTTTCATTTTGCCACCAGCACCCGACTTGCCCCCACGTCCAGATTTCGCACCGCGACCCCAACTGGTACCTCCTTGTTGGTCGTTGGAGTCGTCGTCTTTCTTTGCACCGTGCCCAGCACCACCGAAGCCACGTCCTCTGCCACGTCGGCTCCCTTGCATCCCGTAGCCGCTGCTGCCGTCGTCTCCACCCCTCAGTTGGCGGCGACGGAAGTCCTCCTCCAGAATCTTCGTCCGCACCCACTCGAGCGTCCACAAGCTCTGGTTCTGCGGCAGGCTCAATCCGCTAGTAAATTGAAGCCACGATTCTGGCAGCAGCGAGAGCATCTTCAAGCACTTGGTCTGCTCCGGGTAGGTGATTCCCGCGGTCGCCAACTTCGCGTAAAGGTCGCGCATCTTGTCCAGGACTGGTTGCACCGGCTCTCCCTCGCTCAGGCGCAACGCGGACAGCTCCCTCTCCAGCATCAACGTTGCGACAACGGAGGTCGGGGCGTGCAGCTCCTTCAACACGGTCCACGCCTTCGGACCGCATTCAACCTCCGGCAGCAGGTGCATGACGTGGTAACGCTGGTTCAGCTCCAAACTCTGCGACATCAAATAGTAGCCAGCCGAGGAGCGCTCGTCCCAATCTTCCTGCAGCGTGGGGTCACTCGGTCTAGGCTCCTCCCCAATCATTAGTTTCAGCAAACCGATCTGACGGAAATATAATTGCATTTTCCAGGCCCAATCATCATAGCCCTCACCATTGAACTTCTCGACGGTGAAATTCTTCAGCACCTCCTTGACAAGCGAGCCCTGGTTTGTTCGCGCTCCCCTTGGCGCTGAAAGACCAGAATCTTGGCTGCCGCTACGATCTTGGGCTGAAGATTCACCAGCTCCCGCCGAGGTGTTGCCCGCCATAGCTACCTATAACGAGGATCACTATAACGCAGCTCTGATACCAGCTTGTTGGTGTAAGGGCCTAATAAACTCAAGCTATTAGGACTTAATCAAACTTAAAACCTCTCCTCGGGGTCACCTCCAAGGGTCCCTGGGTGCCTGGTACAAGACCAGCCCCTATCCTCGGGTCCGAGTTTGTAGAGAGAGGGATCAAGAAGGACTTAGTCAAAACAGCAAGAGTACCTTGAGCGTCGCGCAGCGTGCCGTGCAGACCGTCGGTCGGATTAAGCTGAGAACTTGCTATATCGAAGCTCGCTCCAAGAGCTTTAAAATGAGCCAAGTTGCCTCGCGAAAAGTTCTGCCATCACTAAGTTATGGCTCGGACAGCGTTTGCCTAGCGTTGGAGTGCTAGCATACTAGCGTTGACTCGGGTAGCATTCCGCCGTCGAATAGCGCAGAAACGAAATTCCAGCGAGGAAGGAATTCGCTTGAATCAATTTGACTATATTCAGGTACAAACAGAGAAGGATTAAATAGTTCTAGCTAGCAAGGACCTTGGGAATCAACCTGGGAACAACCAGGGATGATCCCAAATAATTCCAAGCAACAGAACCAACCTGGCTGGACAAAATAGCAGGTGGTAGGTTGGTAAACAACCTCTGGTTCTGTTTTTTCCAACCTGGGAAAACAACAACCAGGTTCAGGTTCTAAAAACAGAACCTGTTTTGTCTTTGCCCAACCAGCCAAATGCTGGTTCCGCTGGTTTCCCCTGGCCTTGTAGCATGCAGATACAGACAAACAACATCCAACCTTCACCTAAATTGTACCCCTATAGTGCCTTCCCTGCTACACTATAGTTAACCAAACAAAACAGTACAATTCCGAGTTGGATAGAACTGAATCTGCGCAATCAACTCAACCGAACAGCAAAGCTTCCATCTTGGGTTCCTTTGCGAGCTCGTCCTTTCTGCTTGCACTGTTCATAGCGCGTACAATGTTGTGCCGAAGCGCACATTGCGCGAGTACCTGCAAATGCATCAAGCGAAAAATGCGAAAGCAAACAAACACACGAACACACCATTCACACGCAAATGCATTCGCACACGCATACTCGTACAAACAGACGGCAGGATGTCGTGCAATGTGCATTTGCACCCAACACAGTTGGCTAGGGTGGTGCAGAATCCATCTGAGGAGCAGGTGGATGCAGCTGAGCGCATGGTGAAGTATCTGAACTCCCACCCAAGCATTGGAGTTCAATACTCCGCATCTGCACAGGTGAAGCAGAAAGGGGTTGAGGTGCTGAAAGAGAAGGGGGAGAGGCTTGGAGAAGGCAAGCTCTTTCTTACTTGCTTTACTGATGCTACTTGGGCTTCTGAGAAGGAGGATTTCTCATCTGTGGGAGGATACATCTGCGTAGTTGGGGGTGGACCTGTTAGTTGGAGGTCCAAGAAGCAGACGGAGATGGCACTCTCTTCCGTGGAATCAGAGTACATGGCAATGTTTCATGGGGTGAAGGAGGTGATTTGGCTGAGGAGATTGGTCAGGAGCAGAAGGTTGCTACACCGCTGTTTTGTGATAGCAAGGGGGCTCTTGGGATGGCCAGGAACGCTGTGCTTCATGGGCTGAACAAGCACATGCGTATCAAGTGGCACTGGCTGTGTTGGGTGCAAATGCACATTGCACGACATCCTGCCGTCTGTTTGTACGAGTATGCGTGTGCGAATGCATTTGCGTGTGAATGGTGTGTTCGTGTGTTTGTTTGCTTTCGCATTTTTCGCTTGATGCATTTGCAGGTACTCGCGCAATGTGCGCTTTGGCACAACATTGTATGCGCTATGAACAGTGCAAGCAGGAAGGACGAGCTTGCAAAGGAACCCAAGATGGAAGCTTTGCAGTTCGGTTGAGTTGATTGCGCAGATTCAGTTCTATCCAACTCGGAATTGTACTGTTTTGTTTGGTTAACTATAGTGTAGCAGGGAAGGCACTATAGGGGTACAATTTAGGTGAAGGTTGGATGTTGTTTGTCTGTATCTGCATGCTACAAGGCCAGGGGAAACCAGCGGAACCAGCATTTGGCTGGTTGGGCAAAGACAAAACAGGTTCTGTTTTTAGAACCTGAACCTGGTTGTTGTTTTCCCAGGTTGGAAAAACAGAACCAGAGGTTGTTTACCAACCTACCACCTGCTATTTTGTCCAGCCAGGTTGGTTCTGTTGCTTGGAATTATTTGGGATCATCCCTGGTTGTTCCCAGGTTGATTCCCAAGGTCCTTGCTAGCTAGAACTATTTAATCCTTCTCTGTTTGTACCTGAATATAGTCAAATTGATTCAAGCGAATTCCTTCCTCGCTGGAATTTCGTTTCTGCGCTATTCGATGGCGGAATGCTACCCGAGTCAACGCTAGTATGCTAGCACTCCAACGCTAGGCAAACGCTGTCCGAGCCAGAACTTAGTAATGGCAGAACTTTTCGCGAGGCAACTTGGCTCATTTTAAAGCTCTTGGAGCGAGCTTCGATATAGCGAATTCTCAGCTTAATCTGACCGACGGTCTGCACGGCACGCTGCGCGACGTTCAAGGTACTCTTGCTGTTTTGACTAAGTCCTTCTTGATCCCTCTCTCTACAAACTCGGACCCGAGGATAGGGGCTGGTCTTGTGCCAGGCACCCAGGGACCCTTGGAGGTGACCCCGAGGAGAGGTTTTAAGTTTGATTAAGTCATAATAGCTTGAGTTTATTAGGCCCTTACACCAACAAGCTGGTATCAGAGCTGCGTTATAGTGATCCTCGTTATAGGTAGCTATGGCGGGCAACACCTCGGCGGGAGCTGGTGAATCTTCAGCCCAAGATCGTAGCGGCAGCCAAGATTCTGGTATTTCAGCGCCAAGGGGAGCGCGAACAAACCAGGGCTCGCTTGTCAAGGAGGTGCTGAAGAATTTCACCGTCGAGAAGTTCAATGGTGAGGGCTATGATGATTGGGCCTGGAAAATGCAATTATATTTCCGTCAGATCGGTTTGCTGAAACTAATGATTGGGGAGGAGCCTAGACCGAGTGACCCCACGCTGCAGGAAGATTGGGACGAGCGCTCCTCGGCTGGCTACTATTTGATGTCGCAGAGTTTGGAGCTGAATCAGCGTCACCACGTCATGCACCTGCTGCCGGAGGTTGAATGCGGTCCGAAGGCATGGACCGTGTTGAAGGAGCTGCACGCCCCGACCTCCGTTGTCGCAACGTTGATGCTGGAGAGGGAGCTGTCCGCGTTGCGCCTGAGCGAGGGAGAGCCGGTGCAACCAGTCCTGGACAAGATGCGCGACCTCTACGCGAAGTTGGCGACCGCGGGAATCACCTACCCGGAGCAGACCAAGTGCTTGAAGATGCTCTCGCTGCTGCCAGAATCGTGGCTTCAATTTACGAGCGGATTGAGCCTGCCGCAGAACCAGAGCTTGTGGACGCTCGAGTGGGTGCGGACGAAGATTCTGGAGGAGGACTTCCGTCGCCGCCAACTGAGGGGTGGAGACGACGGCAGCAGCGGCTACGGGATGCAAGGGAGCCGACGTGGCAGAGGACGTGGCTTCGGTGGTGCTGGACGCGGTGCAAAGAAAGACGACGACTCTAACGACCAACAAGGAGGTACCGGTTGGGGTCGCGGTGCGAAATCTGGACGTGGGGGCAAGTCGGGTGCTGGTGGCAAAATGAAAGGGAGTTGCTGGTATTGTGAGAAGGAAGGGCACCCCTGGTTTTTGTGCTATAAGAAACCCGATGGATGGACCCCCCAGAATCGTCACCAGGATGGCGGCGCGCGGAGGAACCAGAAAAACGGCGCCAACATGGTCGCTGATTCGTCCGACAACAACCCGAAGGGCAACGGCGGTGCGGAGAAGAAGAAGGAGCGCACCGCGGGCCAATTCTTCCATGTAGGAGACAAGGGGGAGCAAGGAGACGCCTCTGCCAAAGTTGGAGCAGAGCTGCACCCCCTAGACTATTGGGTGCTGCACACAGGCGCTGCTTGGACGATGACGCCGCGCAAGGACCTGCTGGACGAAGTACGAGCTGCACCGATCAATGAAGTGTGCTCCGCCTCTGGACACATGTTGAAGGTGGCTGGTGCGGGACGAGCTGCGTTTAAGGGAGCGGATGGCAAGCCGGTGGTGCTGCACGACGTTCTCTTCGTCCCCGACCTGAAGGCCAACCTTATCTCCCTCCGTAAGCTTGGCAAGGCTGGGGTGAACACCAACACGGATGGGGCACGCACTTATAAGGGGAAGCTGGGCAATCGGGTGCTTTGGGATCTGCACGAGAGCAAGGACGTGTACAGATCTATGTGGCAGCTGCCGGCCCTGGCGTGGCATGGTGGGGGGCAGGCTGGAGAGGGGTCTGCATCCCAGGGGGAGTGCAATGCCGTTGGAGGGGTTGGTGTGAAAGTGTCGGCCAGATCTGGGGAGACAGATTGGGCAACGGCACACCGGCGCTTAGGGCATGTGGCAATGCCTTTGCTGAAGCAGCTGGAGAAGGATGGAGCCGTTAAGGGTCTGAAGCTGAACGGACAGCCACCCGATGACAACTGTGAAATCTGTTTGCTTTCAAAGTTCACCCGTTTCCCTTTCCATAGTGTGGCTGGCAGGAGCAAGAAGCCTTTGGAGCTGGTCCACATGGACTTGGTGGGGCCGCTGCCGGTGCAAAGGCACAAGGGGGAGCGGTATTTTCTTACAATTGTGGATGACTGGAGCAGGCTGATGTGGGCGTATCCGCTGAAGCAGAAGGACCACGCCGCCTCCACGATACGGGACGATTGGCTGCCATTCGTGGAGAAGCAGGCGGAGTGTGTAGTGAAGCGGATTAGGACAGACCGGGGTGGTGAGTTCCTTGGAGCTGAAATGACGGCCTGGCTCAAGAAGCAGGGCATCCAGAGAGAGCTGACCACGGCTTATACCCCACAGTCCAATGGTGTAGCAGAACGGGCAAACCGGACCATTCTGGAGACAGCTAGGGCGCTGCTCATAGAATCTGGGCTGAGCAATTCTATGTGGCCTCATGCTATCCGGCACGCCACTGTCGCTAGGAACAGGGTGCTCACCAAGGTTGGGGATGACTCGTGGGTGCCGTTGGAGAGGTGGCTTGGGAGGAAGCCGCCGGTGGACATGCTGAGGGTGTTTGGCTGCATGGCAGTCGCCCACGTCCCCAAGACCTACCGCAGTAAGTTGGGGGCGAGTGCAATCTGGTGTGTGCATTTGGGGCTGGCTGCTGAGAGCAAGGGATGGCTGCTGTGGGAACCATCCAAGGGTGTGTTGTTTGACAGCAGGGATGTGAAATTCATTGAGGGCATGATGTATGGGAGCTGGGAGAAACAGCCGGAGGCAAGGGTGTCCCAGCAGATGGAGCAGATCACCATGCAGCTGGACCTGACTCCTAGTGTGTGGGAGGAGGGAGAGGAGGCAGCTGCTGGAAATGGTGATGGAGAGAAGATACAGGAGGCATCTGCTGGTGGAGAAAATGGTGTGGAAACTGGCGGCAGCACTAGTGGAGCTGCTGGACCCGAGGGAGGAGAGAAGCAGCAGGGAAAAACTAAGAAGCCGAAGGGTGTCGTTATGAAGGGATGGGAGACACCCGTCTCCAGGCCAGGACGTACCCGTATGGCTACTAAGAAGCTGACTGCAGGAACTGATGCAGCAGAGCAGCAGCTAGGGACCGAAGAGGCATTGCTGATTCTACCTCATGGCTATGACCCGGATGAGGAGGATGAGCCTGCGTACTGTTTTCTTGCCCCTGCACCAGAGGAACCAGCTAGCATGGAGGAGGCATTAGCTGGACCAGATAGGGACAAGTGGCTGGCTTCTAGGGATGCTGAGTACCAGAGTCTGCTGGAGAATAGGACATGGGATCTGGTGGTGCTGCCTGATGGGAAGAAAGCGATACAATGCAAGTGGGTGCTGAGGATCAAGACCGATGACAAGGGGCAGGTCACCATCTACAAGAGTAGGCTGGTGGCGAAGGGGTTTATGCAGAAGGAGAAGCAGGACTTCAACGAGATCTTTGCTCCCACTGCCAAACCCCCTACCCTCCGTGTCTTGTTGGCAGATGCAGCTGTTAGTGGGAAATTCATCATTCAGATGGATATTTCAACGGCATTCCTGAATGGGATTTTAGAGGAGGATGTGTACATGACGCAGCCGCCTGGGTATGAGGATGGTACGGGCAGGGTGTGCAAGCTCAACAAGTCCATCTACGGCTTGAAGCAGGCGCCACGCTGCTGGTACCAGAAGTTGGCAGCTGTTTTAGAGGAGATGGGATTCAGGACCAGCAGCTGTGATGAGAGCCTCTTTCTCAAGGGCGAGGGGGAGAAGCTGGTGCTGTTTCTGGTCTATGTGGACGACATTCTTCTCTTCAGCAGCAGCATGAAGGAGATCCAGAAAGTGCAGCAGCAACTGATGGAAAACTTCAAGTGCAAGAACCTTGGGGAGGTAAAGTACTACCTCGGGATGCACGTGGAGAGGGATCCAGATCACAGGTGGTTGAAGCTGCACCAGGAGAAGTTCATCAAGGAGCTGGGGGAGAAGTATGGGATTGAGAATGAGCGCAAGGTTGCAACTCCCCTGCCAGCAGAATTCAAGCTTGTGAAGGCTGCAGAGGATGAAGGGATTGAAGCTGAAGAGCAGCAGCAATTTCAGTCCTTGGTGGGCAGCCTCTTGTACGCAGCAGTTCACACGAGGCCCGACATCTCTTTCTCGGTTGGGCAGCTGGCTAGGGTGGTGCAGAATCCATCAGAGGAGCAGGTGGATGCAGCTGAGCGTGTGGTGAAGTACCTGAACTCTCACCCAAGCATTGGAGTTCAATACTCCGCATCTGCACAGGTGAAGCAGAAAGGGGTGGAGGTGCTGAAAGAGAAGGGGGAGAGGCTTGGAGAAGGCAAGCTATTTCTCACTTGCTTTACCGATGCTACGTGGGCTTCTGAGAAGGAGGATTCATCATCTGTGGGAGGATACATCTGCGTAGTTGGGGGAGGACCTGTTAGTTGGAGGTCCAAGAAGCAGACGGAGACGGCACTCTCTTCCATAGAATCAGAGTACATGGCGATGTTCCATGGGGTGAAGGAGGTGATTTGGCTGAGGAGGCTGTTAGAGGAGATTGGCCAGGAGCAGAAAGTTGCTACGCCGCTGTTTTGTGATAGCAAGGGGGCTCTTGGGATGGCCAGAAACGCTGTGCTTCATGGGCTGAACAAGCACATGCGTATCAAGTGGCACTGGCTGCGTAAGGAGGTGAAGAGGGGGACGGTGCATCCGATCTACATCAAGACTCACCAGCAGCCAGCAGACTTTCTCACCAAGAGGCTTGCGGATGAGCCTCATTGGCGTTGTGTGCGCATGAGTGGAATGAGCATGAACTAGCATGGAATGACGGGGATGCAGCCGGCAGGCTGAGGGGGAGTGTGTTGGGTGCAAATGCACATTGCACGACATCCTGCCGTCTGTTTGTACGAGTATGCGTGTGCGAATGCATTTGCGTGTGAATGGTGTGTTCGTGTGTTTGTTTGCTTTCGCATTTTTCGCTTGATGCATTTGCAGGTACTCGCGCAATGTGCGCTTTGGCACAACATTGTATGCGCTATGAACAGTGCAAGCAGGAAGGACGAGCTTGCAAAGGAACCCAAGATGGAAGCTTTGCAGTTCGGTTGAGTTGATTGCGCAGATTCAGTTCTATCCAACTCGGAATTGTACTGTTTTGTTTGGTTAACTATAGTGTAGCAGGGAAGGCACTATAGGGGTACAATTTAGGTGAAGGTTGGATGTTGTTTGTCTGTATCTGCATGCTACAAGGCCAGGGGAAACCAGCGGAACCAGCATTTGGCTGGTTGGGCAAAGACAAAACAGGTTCTGTTTTTAGAACCTGAACCTGGTTGTTGTTTTCCCAGGTTGGAAAAACAGAACCAGAGGTTGTTTACCAACCTACCACCTGCTATTTTGTCCAGCCAGGTTGGTTCTGTTGCTTGGAATTATTTGGGATCATCCCTGGTTGTTCCCAGGTTGATTCCCAAGGTCCTTGCTAGCTAGAACTATTTAATCCTTCTCTGTTTGTACCTGAATATAGTCAAATTGATTCAAGCGAATTCCTTCATCGCTGGAATTTCGTTTCTGCGCTATTCGATGGCGGAATGCTACCCGAGTCAACGCTAGTATGCTAGCACTCCAACGCTAGGCAAACGCTGTCCGAGCCAGAACTTAGTAATGGCAGAACTTTTCGCGAGGCAACTTGGCTCATTTTAAAGCTCTTGGAGCGAGCTTCGATATAGCGAATTCTCAGCTTAATCTGACCGACGGTCTGCACGGCACGCTGCGCGACGTTCAAGGTACTCTTGCTGTTTTGACTAAGTCCTTCTTGATCCCTCTCTCTACAAACTCGGACCCGAGGATAGGGGCTGGTCTTGTGCCAGGCACCCAGGGACCCTTGGAGGTGACCCCGAGGAGAGGTTTTAAGTTTGATTAAGTCCTAATAGCTTGAGTTTATTAGGCCCTTACACCAACACTGGCTGCATAAGGAGGTGAAGAGAGGGAAAGTGAATCCGATCTACATCAAGACTCACCAGCAGCCAGCAGACTTTCTCACCAAGAGGCTTGTGGATGAGCCTCATTGGCGTTGTGTGCGCATAAGTGGAATGAGCAGGGACTAGCATGGAATGATGGAAATGCAGCCGGCAGGCTGAGGGGGAGTGTGTTGGGTGCAAATTCACTTTGCACGACATCCTGCCGCCTGTTTGTACGAGTATACGTGTGCGAATGCATTTGCGTGTGAAAGGTGTGTTCGTGTGTTTGTTTGCTTTCACAATTTTCGCTTGAAGCATTTGCAGGTACTCGCGCAATGTGCGCTTCGGCACAACATTGTACGCACTATGAACAGTGCAAGCAGAAAGGATGAGCTCGCAAAGGAACCCAAGATGGAAGCTTTGCAGTTCGGTTTAATTGATTGCGCAGATTCAGTTCTATCCAACTCGAAATTGTACTGTATTGTTTGGTTGACTATAGTGTAGCAGGGAAGGCACTATAGAGGTACAATTTAGGTGAAGGTTGGATGTTATTTGTCTGTATCTGCATGCTACAAGGCCAGGGGAAACCAACGGAACCAGCATTTGGCTGGTTGGGCAAAGACAAAACAGGTTCTGTTTTTAGAACCTGAATCTGGTTGTTGTTTTCCCAGGTTGGAAAAACAGAACCAGAGGTTGTTTACCAAACTACCACCTGCTATTTTGTCCAGCCAGGCTGGTTCTGTTGCTTGGAATTATTTGGGATCATCCCTGGTTGTTCCCAGGTTGATTCCCAAGGTCCTTGCTAGCTAGAACTATTTAGTCAATTGATTCATGCGAATTTCTTCCTCGCTGGAATTTAATTATGCGGTTCGACGGCGTAATGCTACCCGAGTCAACGCTAGTACGCCAGCAATCTAATGCTAGGCAAACGCTGTCCGAGCCATAAATTCGTAATGGCAGAACTTTTCGCGAGGCAACTTGGCTTATTTTAAAGCTCTTGGAGCGAGCTTCGATATAGCGAATTCTCAGCTTAATCCGATCGACGGTCTGCATGGCACGCTGCGCGACGTTCAAGGTATTCACGCTATTTTGGCTAAGTCATTCTTGGTTCCTCTCTCTACAAACTCGGACCCGAGGATAGGGGCTGGTCTTGTACCAGGCACCCAAGGACCCTTGGAGGTGACCCCGAGGAGAGGTATTTAGTTAGATTAGGTCCTAATAGCTTGAGTTTATTAGGCTCTTACACCAACATCGACCGCGTGCCAGCACAACTTGGTCGACCGCGCTCCAGCAGTGCAGAGTCACGGCTTGCCAATGCTGCAAGTCGACGGCGTGCCAACGTCGCAGGTTGACGGCGTGCCAACGTTGCTCCCGCAGGACAGCAGCGCACCCGCTTCGCAGGTGCTCGCAGATGATTGGCGTGCAATGCCTTGTCACCTACATAGCGCACACATCATGTCAACTTCGTGCTGACGACGGCTTTTGATCAGCCACGTCGACCTCGGGATACCACCACCGAGGTCGGTCTTGCCAAAACCACCTGGGCGACCGTTGCACTCTTCCGCAGAACCTCGTCACCCAGGTAACCTGGTCGACCGGGCAACCACGTCGACCAGCTGCTCCTGTGCGTGCCCGTCGACCTCACAAGTCAACCTTACCAGGTCGACCACTACCCCAGCTCAACCAGCTCCAGGTCGACATCACTCCTGGTCGACCAGCTCTTCGTCGACCAGCACAGTTTTCAGCCGACCCCAAAGTCGGCTACCCGAAGTCGGCGTCACCAAGTTGACGCCCTGCTACTCGACGCCCAACACCTCGACGTCCTGAATCCCTCTGTCGAGGTCGAGGTCGACCCCTCCTTCGTCGACAACCATATTCGGTCGACCATGAGGTCGACATCACGCCTGGTCGACCAACCACCAAGTCGACCAGCAGGCCTGGTCGACCAACCAAGTCGACCAGCAGTTCTATCAGCCGACCACCCAAGTTGGCTGTCCCCAGTTGGCGTCACCAAGTCAACGCCCGCTGCAGGTCGACTTCCCAGGTCGACCACCCGAAGCTGGCGCCCTCCCGAAGTCGGCGCCCTTGCAGTGGCTCCCGTGCAGGTCGACCAACCTTGTCGACCAGCTCTGTTGCAGGTCGGCTGCACCCGTATACCGGACCATGAAGTCGGCTCCGCCCAAGCGAGGACGGGGCCAACACACAATTCCCATTGACATTACTTAGTCATATGAGTGGTACTAAGAGTAAGTGCGTTATTTAGCCATATGAGTGGTACTAAGAGTAAGTGCGTTACTTAGCCATATGGGTGGTACTAAGAGAAAGAGCATTACTTAGCCATATAAGTGATACTAGGAGTAAGTACGTTACTTAGCGATATGAGTGGTACTAAGCGAAAAAGCGCTACTTAGCGATATGAGTGGTACTAAGAGAAAGTGCGTTACTTAGCGATATGAGTGGTACTAAGAGTAAGTGCATTACTTAGCGATATAAGTGGTACTATGAGTAAAGTGATATGAGTGGTACTAAGAGTAAGTACATCACTTCGTCATATAAGTAGTACTATGAGAAATTGCATTACATAGCCATATAAGTGATCCAAGGAAAGAGAAAGCGATACTAAGCGAAAGTGTGCCACATAGCCATAAGAGTGGTACTAAGAGTACGTACGTTACTTAACGATATGAGTGGTGCTAGGAGTATGCGTGTTACTTAGCCATATGAGTGGTACTAGGAGTATGTGCAAAACTTAGCAATATGAGTGGTACAAGGAGTAAGTGCATTACTTATCCATATGGGTGATTCTAAGACTAAGTATGTTACTTAGGGACATGAGAGGTACGAAGAGATAGTGCGTTACTTAGCGATATATGTGGTACTAAGAGTAAGTGTATTACTTAGCGATATGGGTGGTATGAAGAGTAAGTGCGTTACTTAGAGATATGAGTGGTACTAAGAGTATGTCACTTAGCGATATATGCGGTACCAAGAGTAAGTGCATCAATTAGCCATATAAGTGGTACTAGGAGTAACTGCGTTTTTTAGCCATATGAGTGATACTAAGAGTAAGTGCGTTATTTTGCCATATGACTGGTACTAAGAATAAATGCGTTACTTAGCGATATGAGTGGTATTAAGCGAAAGTGCTTCACATAGCCATATGAGTGATTCTAAGAGTACGTAGATGGGTGGTAGTAGGAGTAAGTGCGTTACTTAGCCATATGAGTGGTACTAAGAGTAAGTGCTTTAGTCAGCTATATGAGCGGTACTAAGAGTAATGCGTTACTTAGCCATATAAGTGGTACTAAAAGAAAGGGCATTACTTAGCCATATGAGTGATATTAGGAGTAAGTGCGTTACTAAGCCATATGGGTGGTACTAAAAGTAAGTGCGTTACTTAGCGATATGAGTGGTAGTCGGAGTAAGTGCGTTACTTAGCGATATGAGTGGTACTGAGAATAAGTGCATATTAACGGTATGAGTGGTATTAGTAGTAAGTGCTTTACTTAGCGATATGAGTGGTACTAACAGTAAGTGCGTTACTTAGCCATATGAGTGGTACTAAGAGTCATGCGTTACTTAGGGATATGAGTGGTACTAAGAGTAAGTGCATTTCTTAGCCATATGAATGGTACTAGTGCGTTATTTAACCATGAGTGGTACTAGTGCGTTATTCAGCTATATGAGCGGTACTAGGAGTAAGTGCGATACCAATACATATGGGTGGTGTTAAGAGTAAGTGCGTCATCTAGTCATATGGCTGGTACTAGGAGTAAGTGCGTTACTTAGCCATATGAGTGGTACTAAAAGTAAGTGCGTTACTTAGCCATATGAGTGATACTAGGAGTAAGTACGTTACTTAGCAATATGAGTGGTACTAAGAGAAGGTGCGTCACTTAGCCATAAGAGTGGTACTAGGAGTGAGTGCGTTATCTAGCCATATGAGTGGTTCTAAGAATAAGTGCGTTACTTAGCGATATGAGTGGTACTAAGAGTACGTGCATTACTTAGCCATATGAGTGGTACTAAGAGTAAGGGTACTTTTTAGCGATATGAGTGGTTCTAAGAGAAAGTGCGTCACTTAGCTTTATGAGTAATTCTAGGAGAAAGTACGTCACTTAGCCATATGAGTGATATTGTGATAAAGTGCGTTACTTAGCCATATAAGTAATACTAAAAGAATGTGCATTGCTTAGAGATATGCGTGGTACTAGGAGTAAGTGCGTTACATAGCCATATGAAGTGCAACACTTAGCCATATGAGTGGTACTAGGAGTAAGTGCGTTACTAATCCATATGGGTGGTATTGAAAGTAAGTGCGTCACTTAGCCATTTCAGTGGTACTCGGAGTAAGTGTGTTTCTTAGCCATATGAGTGGTACTAAGAGATATTGCGCCACTTAGCCATAAGAGTGGTACTAGGACTAGGTGCGTTACTTAGCCATATGAGTGGTACTAACAGTAAGTGCACTACTTAGACATATGAGTAAGCGCTAAGAGTAAGTGCTTAACGATATGAATGGTATTAGGAGTAAGTGCTTTCCACAGCGATATGAGTAGTACTAAGAGTAAGTGCACTAGTTAGGGATTTGAGTGGTACGGAGAGTCAGTGCGTTACTTAGTGATATGAGTGGTACAAAGAGAAGGTGCGTTATTTTGCCATATGGGTGGTACTCAGAGTAAGTACATTATTTAGCCATATGAGTGGTACTAAGAGTAAGTGTGTTATTAAGCCATAGGAGTGGTATTTAGAGTAAATGCGTTACTTAACCATATGAGTGGTACTAAGAAAATTTGCGTCACTTAGCCATATTACTGGTACTAGGAGTAAGTACATTTCTTAGCTATACGACTGGTACTAGGACTAAGTGCGTTACTTAGCCATATGCGTGGTACTAGAAGTAGGTGCATTGCTTTGCCATATGAGGGGTACTAAGAGTACGTACGTTACTTAGCCATATGGGTGGTACTAAGAGTAAGTGCGTTACTTGGCCATATGAGTGGTACTAAGAGTAAGTGCATTACTTAGCCATATGAGTGGTACTAGGAGTAAGTGCGTTACTTAGCCATATGGGTGGTACTAAGAGTAAGTGCGTTACTTAGTGATATGAGTGGTAGTCGGAGTAAGTGCGTTACTTAGTGATATGAGTGGTACTAAGAGTAAGTGCGTATTAACGGTATGAGGGGTATTAACAGTAAGTGCCTTACTTAGCGATATGACCACTCATATGAGTGGTACTAAGAGTCATCCGTTACTTAGCGACATGAGTGGTACTAAGAGTAAGTGCATTATTTAGCCATATGAGTGGTACTAAGAGTAAGTGCGTTACTAAGCCATTTGAGTGGTAAAAGGAAGTGCATTACTTAGCCATATGAGTGGTACTACGAGTAAGTGCGTTACTTAGCCGTGTGAGTGGTACTAGTGCGTTATTTAGCCATGTGTGGTACTAGTGCGTTATTCAGCCATTTGAATGGTACTAAGAGTAAGTGCGTTATTTAGCGATATGAGTGGTACTAAGAGTAAGTGCAATACCAATACATATGGGTGGTACTAAGAGTAAGTGCGTTATTTAGCTATATGGCTGGTACTAGGAGTAAGTGCGTTATGTAGCTATATGAGTGGTACTAAGAGTAAATGCGTTACTTAGCCATATGAGTGATACTAGGAGTAAGTACGTTACTTAGCGATATGAGTGGTACTAAGAGAAAGTGCGTTACTTAGCCATATGAGTGGTACTAGGAGTAAGTGCGTTATTTAGCCATATGAGTAGTTCTAAGAATAGGTGCGTTACTTAGCGATATGAGTGGTACTAAGAGTACGTGCATTACTTAGCCATATGAGTAGTACTAAGAGTAAGTGCGTTATTTAGCGATATGAGTGGTACTAAGAGATAATGCGTCACTTAGCTTTATGAGTAATTCTAGCAGCCATATGAGTGGTACTGGGAATAAGTGCGTTACTTAGCCATATGAGTGGTGCTAAAAGAATGTGCATTGCTTAGACATATGAGTGGTACTAGGAGTAAGTGCGTTACATAGCCATATGAAGTGCAACACTTAGCCGTATGAGTGGTACTAGGGGTAAGTGCGTTACTAATCCATATCGGTGGTATTGAAAGCATTTGCGTCACTTAGCCATTTCAGTGGTACTCGGAGTAAGTGTGTTTCTTAGCCATATGAGTGGTACTAAGAGAAATTGCATCACTTAGCCATATGAGTGGTAATAGGACTAAGTGCGTTACTTAGGCATATGAGTAAGTGCGTTATGTAGCTATATGAGTGGTACTAAGAGTAAATGCGTTACTTAGCCATATGAGTGATACTAGGAGTAAGTACGTTACTTAGCGATATGAGTGGTACTAAGAGAAAGTGCGTTACTTAGCCATATGAGTGGTACTAGGAGTAAGTGCGTTATTTAGCCATATGAGTAGTTCTAAGAATAAGTGCGTCATTTAGCTATATGGCTGGTACTAGGAGTAAGTGCGTTATGTAGCTATATGAGTGGTACTAAGAGTAAATGCGTTACTTAGCCATATGAGTGATACTAGGAGTAAGTACGTTACTTAGCGATATGAGTGGTACTAAGAGAAAGTGCGTTACTTAGCCATATGAGTGGTACTAGGAGTAAGTGCGTTATTTAGCCATATGAGTAGTTCTAAGAATAGGTGCGTTACTTAGCGATATGAGTGGTACTAAGAGTACGTGCATTACTTAGCCATATGAGTAGTACTAAGAGTAAGTGCGTTATTTAGCGATATGAGTGGTACTAAGAGATAATGCGTCACTTAGCTTTATGAGTAATTCTAGCAGCCATATGAGTGGTACTGGGAATAAGTGCGTTACTTAGCCATATGAGTGGTGCTAAAAGAATGTGCATTGCTTAGACATATGAGTGGTACTAGGAGTAAGTGCGTTACATAGCCATATGAAGTGCAACACTTAGCCGTATGAGTGGTACTAGGGGTAAGTGCGTTACTAATCCATATCGGTGGTATTGAAAGCATTTGCGTCACTTAGCCATTTCAGTGGTACTCGGAGTAAGTGTGTTTCTTAGCCATATGAGTGGTACTAAGAGAAATTGCATCACTTAGCCATATGAGTGGTAATAGGACTAAGTGCGTTACTTAGGCATATGAGTAAGCGCTAAGAGTAAGTACTTAACGATATGAATGGCATTAGGAGTAAGTGCTTTTCACAGCAATATGAGTGGTAAGAGTAAGTACTCTACTTAGACATATGAGTGGTACGAAGAGTCAGTGCATCACTTAGTGATATAAGTGGTACAAAGAGAAGGTGCGTTATTTTGCCATATGGATAGTACTCAGAGTAAGTGCATTATTATGCCATATGAGTGGTACTTAGAGTAAGTGTTATTAAGCCGTAGGAGTGCTACTTAGACTAAATGCGTTACTTAGCCATATGAGTGGTACTAAGAAAAATTGCGTCACTTAGCCATATGACTGGTACTAGGAGTAAGTATGTTACATAGCTATACGAGTGGTACTAGGGGTAAGTGCGTTACTTAGCCATATGAGTGGTACTAAAAGAAAGGGCATTACCTAACCATATGAGTGGTACTATTAGTAAGTGCGTTACTTAGCCATATGAGTGGTACTAAGAGTAAGTGCATTACTTAGCCATATGAGTGGTACTAGGAGTAAGTGCGTTACTTAGCCATATGGGTGGTACTAAGAGTAAGTGCGTTACTTAGCGATATGAGTGGTAGTCGGAGTAAGTGCATTACTTAGCGATATGCGTGTCAACAGGAGTTGTGTTTGGCCCCGTCCTCGCTTGGGCGGAGCCGACCTCGTGGTCGGTTGTGCGGGGGGATGCAGCCGACCTGCAGCAGTGGGCACGGAGGCCACTGCAAGGGCGTGGAGCTGGTGGGCGCCTGGTTGCAGGGCGCCGAGCAGGTCGACGCCGACCAGGGCGTCTGCTCGGCGTCCTGGAAGGTTGGACGCCGAGCTGGAAGTCTGCTCGGCGTCCCGAGCGCCTGGACGCCGACTTGGGTGACACCTTGGCGTCCGGGGAGGCTGGACGCCGACCTGGGCATCTAGACGTCGGCTTGGGCGCCTGGACGGCAGGCGCCAGACGTGCTGCGGATGCAACGCTGTGCAGCCGACTTGCTGCAGCGCTTGCAAACCACGGACATGCAACGTTGGCGCACCGCATCTCTGCAGCGCTGGAGCGGTGCGAGCATTGCTGCGCTGGAACGCGGTCGACCGTGCTGCGCTGGAGGTCGACCAGCAGCCTAGCTAGCTCTGATGTAGTCTGTGTTGCCAACGTTGTTGCTATCATTGTTGTCAATCTTTGCTAGTGAAACTCTTGCAAAATCTCCCCGTGAATGTGCAAGCAGAGATCCCTCTCACACACGTGCCTTCCCCGTAGTCAAGCTCCCGTTGTACGAGTTATCTCCGCATGGTGCGGTGAGCGTGGAAGACACCGCGACGTAGTTCAGCCTTGCCGACTTTGCACTTCCCGATTGTGTTCGTAAGCCTGCAGCTGTGCATTAGTCACCATGGTAGGCGCCGTAGGTGACACGGGGGTGGTGGACACCCTGGAGGCACGGCAGGAGAGCGCGAAGAGACGCCATGAGGCGAAGGAGTTCGGCGACATCCCTTGGGCGGTCGTCGACACAGGCATTCGCTCTGTGTGGGCGACGGGGCATCCTCCTTCTCGGCCTGCATCTCCTCGACCGGTGAACACCGAGGGCGGCGTCGACGTGGGCGTCAACACTGGTGGAGGCCAGGTCGGTAGCAGTGCGGAAGGCACGTCGAGGCAGCGTGGTGTGATTCACGCCGATGAAGTCGGCGGCGTTCGGGCGCGAGGGATGCGGTCGTCGGCGGCTGCAGGGTCCTCGCAGGGCGACGTCGGAGGTCGGCGAAGTGGATCTTTGCCGATGTCGGCGACCCAGGTGACAGCAGGCGGGATTGCACCAAGCTACGGCTACTTCAAGTTTATGCTGGGTAGGATCTTAGTGACTTCCCCGCTGGTCGGTCGACCCGACATACTCACCTGGAAGGAGGCCATCGAGCCTCAGCTGGAGATGGCCGGGCTGATCAACTTTGCTCGCGAACCTGTGGCGACGCCGGACGACCCCGACTTGCGAGCTGAGTTTCGCGCCGTGCAGCTGTTGACCTTCACGGTCATCTCACGGTGCTGCTCGCCGGGCGTGCAGATTGCCTTGAAGTGGTGCAGGGAGTTTCTTGACACTGGGCACCAAGCGTGGCACTTCATCGAGACGACGTACCAGGTCACCGACGACCTGTTCATCGCCCAGCTGGAGGGGCAGCTGACGCACCTGCGTATGGGTGAGGAGGAGACGGCTACCGACTACTGCAACCGAGCCCGGCGAATTCTCGCCACGATCAGGATGGCCGGCGCGCAGTACTCCACGGCATCATACGTCACCCACGTCATGCAGGGACTCCCGAGCAGCTACAACCTGCTGAAGCGACTGTCGATGGCGCCGAGCACGCGGGCGACGCTCAACGAGGACACGTTGACCTCGTACATCCTGCAGGATGAGGCGATGCAGGAGGCCGAGCGGTCCCAAGAGCTCTTGGCGCAGGTGAACTACGCCGCCCCGGCGAAGCAAGGTGGCCGACCGGGGCAGCGTGGCAAGCCTGGCAGCAATGATAGCGGAGGTGGGAAGTCGGTCAAGGACACCGACAAGGGCAAGTCGGCAAAGGAAGGCGGTCGCGGTGTAGGACGGCGTCGGGAGTGCTGGATCTGCCGCAGCCCCGATCACCTCTCCTTCGAATATCCCGACCGCAGCGATACCGATGACGACGACGCCAAGGGAGGCCGCGGGAGGTCTGGCAGCCGTCGTCCACGTCGAGGCAACAAGTCGTGCAAGGAGAAGCAGTCGAACAAGTCGACCTCGGCGAAGGACGCCGACTCCTCTGCTGGCGGAAAGGGGCGAGGCGACGGGCAAGCGTCGTGCTCGCTGGTGGACGTCGTGGAGCCAATCGTCTCGCTGGCGCCGGAGGCCGGTGAGGATTTCCAGGCGGTGGCGGCAGCCGTGCAGGCGAACCCGGCGGTGGTCCTGCTGGACAGCGGCTGCTCCCACCACCTGATGGGGACGAAGGAGGTCTTCGTCGACATGGGGCCGAGCGGCGCCAAGAAGCACGTGCGCGGTTTCAATGGGGCGTTGCAGGACGTTCACGGCCGCGGCACGGTTGCGTTGCAAGGGGAGGCCGGGAAGCGTGTGCTCATCCCCGACGTGCTGTACGTCCCGGGTGTGCACGCGAACCTGCTGTCGGCCGGTCAGCTGAAGGAGAACGGCATGAGGCTGCAGGAGGACGGCGACGCCATGCTGCTCGTCTCGGTGACGGGCGACGTTCTCGGTCGAGCAACGTACTCCGGCCGGGTTCTCTGCACCGACCTGCGTCCCTGCCCGGCGACGACTGCGGCGGAGGAAGTGGCCCTGCGGGCAATCGTCTCGGCGACGAAGGCGACGCCGAGCAGGCTGCACGCGAGGCTTGAGCACGTCGGCATGGACACCATACGGAGCTCGGCGAAGCACGAGGTAGCCACCGGGCTGGACCTCAAGTCGGCGTCCGGCGCCACTTCGCCCTGCGTCTCGTGCGTCGGCGGGAAGTTGGCGCGGCACTCCTTCCCGGACAAGGGCTCGGACGCCGAGGACGCCCTACCGTCTTGCACATCGACCTGTGCGGGCCGTTTCGCGTGGCCGCCAAGGATGGCAGCCTGTACTTCCTGCTGCTGAAGGACCGCAAGACCCGCTACGTATGGGTGAGGCCGGTCGCCAAGAAGTCGGACGTGCTGCAGGAGTTCGAGCAGTGGCTGGTGACGGTTGAGCGGCAGACGAAGAAGTCGGTGTTGATGCTGCGTTCTGACCGGGGAGGGGAGTTCCTCGGGAAGGACTTCACCGCCCTCGTGGACGGCAAGGGGATCCTCCACGACCTTACCTGCCCGTACACTCCGCAGCAGAATGGCATGGCGGAGCGGGAGATGCGGACGGTGGTGGAGTCGGTGCGGACGATGCTGCTGCACATGGGTGTGCAGCACCACTGGTGGCACCTCGCTCTGCGGCAGGCCATCTGGGTCCGCAACTGCCTGGAGCGGTTAGCTACGCCGGGGACGACGGCGTACCAGCTCCTCACCTGGAAGAAGCCCGACTTGTCGCTGGCGCGCGTGTGGGGCTGCATGGCGCAGTTTCCTGGTCCCCGCGCAGCAGCGTGGTGGGAAGCTGAAGCCGAAGGCCAGGTGGGGCCTTCATCTCGGCGTGTCGGAGGAGAGCAAGGGATGGGAGCTCCTCGACATCGCTGCCAACCGGGTAATCACCACGTCGGACGTTGTGTTCTACAAGGACATGTCGCTGGAGGTGTGGAAGTCGGAGCACGGGCCGGTGTCAAGTCGGACGCCGACCTCCCCTCCACCCGACACCTCGGCGGCGACGCTGCCTCTGCTCGCCGAGGTCGGTGCGCTTGCGGATGAGGACGCCGAGGTCGGCTTGTTGGTGTAAGGGCCTAATAAACTCAAGCTATTAGGACTTAATCAAACTTAAAACCTCTCCTCGGGGTCACCTCCAAGGGTCCCTGGGTGCCTGGTACAAGACCAGCCCCTATCCTCGGGTCCGAGTTTGAAGAGAGAGGGATCAAGAGAGACTTAGTCAAAACAGCAAGAGTACCTTGAACGTAGCGCAGCGTGCCGTGCAGACCGTCGATCGGATTAAGCTGAGAAATCTCTATATCGAAGCTCGCTCCAAGAGCTTTAAAATAAGCCACGCGAAAAGTTCTGCCATTGCGAAGTTATGGCTCGGACAGCGTTTGCCTAGCGTTGGAGTGCTAGCGTACTAGCGTTGACTCGGGTAGCATTCTGCCGTCGAACCGTGTAGAAACGAAATTCCAGCGAGGAAGGAATTCGCATGAATCAATTGACTATATCCAGGTACAAACAGAGAAGGAATAAATAGCTATAGCTAGCAAGGGCCTTGGGAATCAACCTGGGAACAACCAGGGATGATCCCAAAAAATTCCAAGCAACAGAACTAACCTGGCTGGACAAAATAGCAGGTGGTAGGTTGGAAAACAACCTCTGGTTCTGTTTTTCCAATCTGGGAAAACAACAACCAGGTTCAGGTTCTAAAAACAGAACCTGTTTTGTCTTTGCCCAACCAGCCAAATGCTGGTTCCGCTGGTTTCTCCTGGCCTTGTAGCATGCAGATACAGACAAACAACATCCAACCTTCACCTAAATTGTACCCCTATAGTGCCTGCCCTGCTACACTATAGTCAACCAAACAAAACAGTACAATTTCAAGTTGGATAGAACTGAATCTGCGCAATAAATTGAACCGGGCTGCAAAGCTTCCATCTTGGGTTCCTTTGCGAGCTCTTCCTTTCTGCTTGCACTGTTCATAGCGGGTTGTGCCGAAGCGCATATTGCGCGAGTACCTGCAAATGCTTCAAGCGAAAATTGCGAAAACAAACAAACACACAAACACACCATTCGCACGCAAATGCATTCGCACACGCATACTCGTACAAACAGACGGCAGGATGTCGTGCAAAGTGAATTTGCACCCAACACACTCCTCCTCAGCCTGCCGGCTGCATCTCCATCATTCCATGCTAGTTCATGCTCATTCCGCACACAACGCCAATGAGGCTCATCCGCAAGCCTCTTGGTGAGAAAGTCTGCTGGCTGCTGGTGAGTCTTGATGTAGATCGGATTCACAGTCCCCCTCTTCACCTCCTTACGCAGCCAGTGCCACTTGATACGCATGTGCTTGTTCAGCCCATGAAGCACAGCGTTCCTGGCCATCCCAAGAGCCCCCTTGCTATCACAAAACAGCGGCGTAGCAACCTTCTGCTCCTGGCCAATCTCCTCTAACAACCTCCTCAGCCAAATCACCTCCTTCATGTTGGGTGCAAATGCACATTGCACGACATCCTTGTTGGGTGCAAATGCACATTGCACGACATCCTGCCGTCTGTTTGTACGAGTATGCGTGTGCGAATGCATTTGCGTGTGAATGGTGTGTTCGTGTGTTTGTTTGCTTTCGCATTTTTCGCTTGATGCATTTGCAGGTACTCGCGCAATGTGCGCTTCGGCACAACATTGTACGCGCTATGAACAGTGCAAGCAGAAAGGACGAGCTCGCAAAGGAACCCAAGATGGAAGCTTTGCAGTTCGGTTGAGTTGATTGCGCAGATTCAGTTCTATCCAACTCGAAATTGTACTGTTTTGTTTGGTTAACTATAGTGTAGCAGGGAAGGCACTATAGGGGTACAATTTAGGTGAAGGTTGGATGTTGTTTGTCTGTATCTGCATGCTACAAGGCCAGGGGAAACCAGCGGAACCAGCATTTGGCTGGTTGGGAAAAGACAAAACAGGTTCTGTTTTTAGAACCTGAACCTGGTTGTTGTTTTTCCAGGTTGGAAAAACAGAACCAGAGGTTGTTTACCAACCTACCACCTGCTATTTTGTCCAGCCAGGTTGGTTCTGTTGCTTGGAATTATTTGGGATCATCCCTGGTTGTTCCCAGGTTGATTCCCAAGGTCCTTGCTAGCTAGAACTATTTAATCCTTCTCTGTTTGTACCTGAATATAGTCAAATTGATTCATGTGAATTCCTTCCTCGCTGGAATTTCGTTTCTACGCGGTTCGTTGGCGGAATGCTACCCGAGTCAACGCTAGTACGCTAGCACTCTAATGCTAGGCAAACACCGTCTGAGCCATAACTTCGTAATGGCAGAACTTTTCGCGAGGCAACTTGGCTCATTTTAAAGCTCTTGGAGCGAGCTTCGATATAGCGAATTCTCAGCTTAATCCGACCGACGGTCTGCACGGCACGCTGCGCGACGTTCAAGGTACTCTTGCTGTTTTGACTAAGTCCTTCTTGATCCCTCTCTCTACAAACTCGGACCCGAGGATAGGGGCTGGTCTTGTACCAGGCACCCAGGGACCCTTGGAGGTGACCCCGAGGAGAGGTTTTAAGTTTGATTAAGTCCTAATAGCTTGAGTTTATTAGGCCCTTACACCAACAAGCTGGTATCAGAGCTGCGTTATAGTGATCCTCGTTATAGGTAGCTATGGCGGGCAACACCTCGGCGGGAGCTGGTGAATCTTCAGCCCAAGATCGTAGCGGCAGCCAAGATTCTGGTCTTTCAGCGCCAAGGGGAGCGCGAACAAACCAGGGCTCGCTTGTCAAGGAGGTGCTGAAGAATTTCACCGTCGAGAAGTTCAATGGTGAGGGCTATGATGATTGGGCCTGGAAAATGCAATTATATTTCCGTCAGATTGGTTTGCTGAAACTAATGATTGGGGAGGAGCCTAGACCGAGTGACCCCACGCTGCAGGAAGATTGGGACGAGCGCTCCTCGGCTGGCTACTATTTGATGTCGCAGAGTTTGGAGCTGAACCAGCGTCACCACGTCATGCACCTGCTGCCGGAGGTTGAATGCGGTCCGAAGGCGTGGACCGTGTTGAAGGAGCTGCACGCCCCGACCTCCGTTGTCGCAACGTTGATGCTGGAGAGGGAGCTGTCCGCGTTGCGCCTGAGCGAGGGAGAGCCGGTGCAACCAGTCCTGGACAAGATGCGCGACCTCTACGCGAAGTTGGCGACCGCGGGAATCACCTACCCGGAGCAGACCAAGTGCTTGAAGATGCTCTCGCTGCTGCCGGAATCGTGGCTTCAATTTACGAGCGGATTGAGCCTGCCGCAGAACCAGAGCTTGTGGACGCTCGAGTGGGTGCGGACGAAGATTCTGGAGGAGGACTTCCGTCGCCGCCAACTGAGGGGTGGAGACGACGGCAGCAGCGGCTACGGGATGCAAGGGAGCCGACGTGGCAGAGGACGTGGCTTCGGTGGTGCTGGACGCGGTGCAAAGAAAGACGACGACTCCAACGACCAACAAGGAGGTACCGGTTGGGGTCGTGGTGCGAAATCTGGACGTGGGGGCAAGTCGGGTGCTGGTGGCAAAATGAAAGGGAGTTGCTGGTATTGTGAGAAGGAAGGGCACCCCTGGTTTTTGTGCTATAAGAAACCCGATGGATGGACCCCCCAGAATCGTCACCAGGATGGCGGCGCGCGGAGGAACCAGAAAAACGGCGCCAACATGGTCGCTGATTCGTCCGACAACAACCCGAAGGGCAACGGCGGTGCGGAGAAGAAGAAGGAGCGCACCGCGGGCCAATTCTTCCATGTAGGAGACAAGGGGGAGCAAGGAGACGCCTCTGCCAAAGTTGGAGCAGAGCTGCACCCCCTAGACTATTGGGTGTTGGACACAGGCGCTGCTTGGACGATGACGCCGCGCAAGGACCTGCTGGACGAAGTACGAGCTGCACCGATCAATGAAGTGTGCTCCGCCTCTGGACACATGTTGAAGGTGGCTGGTGCGGGACGAGCTGCGTTTAAGGGAGCGGATGGCAAGCCGGTGGTGCTGCACGACGTTCTCTTCGTCCCCGACCTGAAGGCCAACCTTATCTCCCTCCGTAAGCTTGGCAAGGCTGGGGTGAACACCAACACGGATGGGGCACGCACTTATAAGGGGAAGCTGGGCAATCGGGTGCTTTGGGATCTGCACGAGAGCAAGGACGTGTACAGATCTATGTGGCAGCTGCCGGCCCTGGCGTGGCATGGTGGGGGGCAGGCTGGAGAGGGGTCTGCATCCCAGGGGGAGTGCAATGCCGTTGGAGGGGTTGGTGTGAAAGTGTCGGCCAGATCTGGGGAGACAGATTGGGCAACGGCACACCGGCGCTTAGGGCATGTGGCAATGCCTTTGCTGAAGCAGCTGGAGAAGGATGGAGCCGTTAAGGGTCTGAAGCTGAACGGACAGCCACCCGATGACAACTGTGAAATCTGTTTGCTTTCAAAGTTCACCCGTTTCCCTTTCCATAGTGTGGCTGGCAGGAGCAAGAAGCCTTTGGAGCTGGTCCACATGGACTTGGTGGGGCCGCTGCCGGTGCAAGGGCACAAGGGGGAGCGGTATTTTCTTACAATTGTGGATGACTGGAGCAGGCTGATGTGGGCGTATCCGCTGAAGCAGAAGGACCACGCCGCCTCCACGATACGGGACGATTGGCTGCCATTCGTGGAGAAGCAGGCGGAGTGTGTAGTGAAGCGGATTAGGACAGACCGGGGTGGTGAGTTCCTTGGAGCTGAAATGACGGCCTGGCTCAAGAAGCAGGGCATCCAGAGAGAGCTGACCACGGCTTATACCCCACAGTCCAATGGTGTAGCAGAACGGGCAAACCGGACCATTCTGGAGACAGCTAGGGCGCTGCTCATAGAATCTGGGCTGAGCAACTCTATGTGGCCTCATGCTGTCCGGCACGCCACCGTCGCTAGGAACAGGGTGCTCACCAAGGTTGGGGATGACTCGTGGGTGCCTTTGGAGAGGTGGCTTGGGAGGAAGCCGCCGGTGGACATGCTGAGGGTGTTCGGTTGCATGGCAGTCGCCCACGTCCCCAAGACCTACCGCAGTAAGTTGGGGGCGAGTGCAATCTGGTGTGTGCATTTGGGGCTGGCTGCTGAGAGCAAGGGATGGCTGCTGTGGGAACCATCCAAGGGTGTGTTGTTTGACAGCAGGGATGTGAAATTCATTGAGGGCATGATGTATGGGAGCTGGGAGAAACAGCCGGAGGCAAGGGTGTCCCAGCAGATGGAGCAGATCACCATGCAGCTGGACCTGACTCCTAGTGTGTGGGAGGAGGGAGAGGAGGCAGCTGCTGGAAATGGTGATGGAGAGAAGGTACAGGAGGCATCTGCTGGTGGAGAAAATGGTGTGGAAACTGGCGGCAGCACTAGTGGAGCTGCTGGACCCGAGGGAGGAGAGAAGCAGCAGGGAAAAACTAAGAAGCCGAAGGGTGTCGTTATGAAGGGATGGGAGACACCCGTCTCCAGGCCAGGACGTACCCGTATGGCTACTAAGAAGCTGACTGCAGGAACTGATGCAGCAGAGCAGCAGCTAGGGACCGAAGAGGCATTGCTGATTCTACCTCATGGCTATGACCCGGATGAGGAGGATGAGCCTGCGTACTGTTTTCTTGCCCCTGCACCAGAGGAACCAGCTAGCATGGAGGAGGCATTAGCTGGACCAGATAGGGACAAGTGGCTGGCTTCTAGGGATGCTGAGTACCAGAGTCTGCTGGAGAATAGGACATGGGATCTGGTGGTGCTGCCTGATGGGAAGAAAGCGATACAATGCAAGTGGGTGCTGAGGATCAAGACCGATGACAAGGGGCAGGTCACCATCTACAAGAGTAGGCTGGTGGCGAAGGGGTTTATGCAGAAGGAGAAGCAGGACTTCAACGAGATCTTTGCTCCCACTGCCAAACCCCCTACCCTCCATGTCTTGTTGGCAGATGCAGCTGTTAGTGGAAAATTCATCATTCAGATGGATATTTCAACGGCATTCCTGAATGGGATTTTAGAGGAGGATGTGTACATGACGCAGCCGCCTGGGTATGAGGATGGTACGGGCAGGGTGTGCAAGCTCAACAAGTCCATCTACGGCTTGAAGCAGGCGCCACGCTGCTGGTACCAGAAGTTGGCAGCTGTTTTAGAGGAGATGGGATTCAGGACCAGCAGCTGTGATGAGAGCCTCTTTCTCAAGGGCGAGGGGGAGAAGCTGGTGCTGTTTCTGGTCTATGTGGACGACATTCTTCTCTTCAGCAGCAGCATGAAGGAGATCCAGAAAGTGCAGCAGCAACTGATGGAAAACTTCAAGTGCAAGAACCTTGGGGAGGTAAAGTACTACCTCGGGATGCACGTGGAGAGGGATCCAGATCACAGGTGGTTGAAGCTGCACCAGGAGAAGTTCATCAAGGAGCTGGGGGAGAAGTATGGGATTGAGAATGAGCGCAAGGTTGCAACTCCCCTGCCAGCAGAATTCAAGCTTGTGAAGGCTGCAGAGGATGAAGGGGTTGAAGCTGAAGAGCAGCAGCAATTTCAGTCCTTGGTGGGCAGCCTCTTGTACGCAGCAGTTCACACGAGGCCCGACATCTCTTTCTCGGTTGGGCAGCTGGCTAGGGTGGTGCAGAATCCATCAGAGGAGCAGGTGGATGCAGCTGAGCGTGTGGTGAAGTACCTGAACTCTCACCCAAGCATTGGAGTTCAATACTCCGCATCTGCACAGGTGAAGCAGAAAGGGGTGGAGGTGCTGAAAGAGAAGGGGGAGAGGCTTGGAGAAGGCAAGCTATTTCTCACTTGCTTTACCGATGCTACGTGGGCTTCTGAGAAGGAGGATTCCTCATCTGTGGGAGGATACATCTGCGTAGTTGGGGGAGGACCTGTTAGTTGGAGGTCCAAGAAGCAGACGGAGACGGCACTCTCTTCCGTAGAATCAGAGTACATGGCGATGTTCCATGGGGTGAAGGAGGTGATTTGGCTGAGGAGGCTGTTAGAGGAGATTGGCCAGGAGCAGAAAGTTGCTACGCCGCTGTTTTGTGATAGCAAGGGGGCTCTTGGGATGGCCAGGAACGCTGTGCTTCATGGCCTGAACAAGCACATGCGTATCAAGTGGCACTGGCTGCGTAAGGAGGTGAAGAGGGGGACGGTGCATCCGATCTACATCAAGACTCACCAGCAGCCAGCAGACTTTCTCACCAAGAGGCTTGCGGATGAGCCTCATTGGCGTTGTATGCGCATGAGTGGAATGAGCATGAACTAGCATGGAATGACGGGGATGCAGCCGGCAGGCTGAGGGGGAGTGTGTTGGGTGCAAATGCACATTGCACGACATCCTTGTTGGGTGCAAATGCACATTGCACGACATCCTGCCGTCTGTTTGTACGAGTATGCGTGTGCGAATGCATTTGCGTGTGAATGGTGTGTTCGTGTGTTTGTTTGCTTTCGCATTTTTCGCTTGATGCATTTGCAGGTACTCGCGCAATGTGCGCTTCGGCACAACATTGTACGCGCTATGAACAGTGCAAGCAGAAAGGACGAGCTCGCAAAGGAACCCAAGATGGAAGCTTTGCAGTTCGGTTGAGTTGATTGCGCAGATTCAGTTCTATCCAACTCGAAATTGTACTGTTTTGTTTGGTTAACTATAGTGTAGCAGGGAAGGCACTATAGGGGTACAATTTAGGTGAAGGTTGGATGTTGTTTGTCTGTATCTGCATGCTACAAGGCCAGGGGAAACCAGCGGAACCAGCATTTGGCTGGTTGGGAAAAGACAAAACAGGTTCTGTTTTTAGAACCTGAACCTGGTTGTTGTTTTTCCAGGTTGGAAAAACAGAACCAGAGGTTGTTTACCAACCTACCACCTGCTATTTTGTCCAGCCAGGTTGGTTCTGTTGCTTGGAATTATTTGGGATCATCCCTGGTTGTTCCCAGGTTGATTCCCAAGGTCCTTGCTAGCTAGAACTATTTAATCCTTCTCTGTTTGTACCTGAATATAGTCAAATTGATTCATGTGAATTCCTTCCTCGCTGGAATTTTGTTTCTACGCGGTTCGTTGGCGGAATGCTACCCGAGTCAACGCTAGTACGCTAGCACTCTAATGCTAGGCAAACACCGTCTGAGCCATAACTTCGTAATGGCAGAACTTTTCGCGAGGCAACTTGGCTCATTTTAAAGCTCTTGGAGCAAGCTTCGATATAGCGAATTCTCAGCTTAATCCGACCGACGGTCTGCACGGCACGCTGCGCGACGTTCAAGGTACTCTTGCTGTTTTGACTAAGTCCTTCTTGATCCCTCTCTCTACAAACTCGGACCCGAGGATAGGGGCTGGTCTTGTACCAGGCACCCAGGGACCCTTGGAGGTGACCCTGAGGAGAGGTTTTAAGTTTGATTAAGTCCTAATAGCTTGAGTTTATTAGGCCCTTACACCAACACTTCACCCCGTGGAACATCCATGTACTCTGATTCAAAAGAGGAGAGTGCCGTCTCTGTCTGCTTCTTGGACCTCCAACTAACAAGTCCGCCCCCAACTACGCAGATGTATCCTCCCACAGATGAGGAATCCTTCTTCTCAGAAGCCCATGTAGTATCGGTAAAGCAAGTGAGAAAGAGCTTGCCTTCTCCAAGCCTCTCCCCCTTCTTTGTTTCAGCACCTCAACCCCTTTCTGCTTCACCTGTGCAGATGCGGAGTATTGAACTCCAATGCTTGGGTGAGAGTTCAAATACTTCACCACGCGCTCAGCTGCATCCACCTGCTCCTCTGATGGATTCTGCACTACCCTGGCCAGCTGCCCAACCGAGAAAGAGATGTCGGGCCTCGTGTGAACAGCTGCATACAAGAGGCTGCCCACCAAGGACTGAAATTGCTGCTGCTCTTCAGCTTCAACCCCTTCATCCTCTGCAGCCTTCACAAGCTTGAACTCTGCTGGCAGGGGAGTTGCAACCTTGCGCTCATTCTCAATCCCACACTTCTCCCCCAGCTCCTTGATGAACTTCTCCTGGTGCAGCTTCAACCACCTGTGATCCAGATCCCTCTCCACATGCATCCCGAGGTAGTACTTTACCTCCCCAAGGTTCTTGCACTTGAAGTTCTCCATCAGCTGCTGCTGCACTTTCTGGATCTCCTTCATGCTGCTGCTGAAGAGAAGAATGTCGTCCACATAGACCAGAAACATCACCAGCTTCTCCCCCTCTCCCTTGAGAAAGAGGCTCTCATCACAACTGCTGGTCCTGAACCCTATCTCCTCTAAAACAGCTGCCAACTTCTGGTACCAGCAGCGTGGCGCCTGCTTCAAGCCGTAGATGGACCTTTTCAGCTTGCACACCCTGCCCGTACCATCCTCATACCCAGGCGGCTGCGTCATGAACACCTCCTCCTCTAAAATCCCGTTGAGGAATGCCGTTGATATATCCATCTGGATAATGAATTTCCCACTAACGGCTGCATCTGCCAACAAGACACGAAGGGTAGGGGGTTTGGCAAAGGGAGCAAAGATCTCATTGAAGTCCCGCTTCTCCTTCTGCATAAATCCCTTAGCCACCAACCTACTCTTGTAGATGGTGACCTGCCCCTTGTCGTCAGTCTTGATCCTTAGCACCCACTTGCATTGTACCGCTTTCTTTCCCTCAGGCAGCACCACTAGTTCCCAAGTCCCATTCTCCAGCAGGCTCTGGTACTCAGCATCCCTAGAAGCCAGCCACTTGTCCCTATCTGGTCCAGCTAATGCCTCCTCCATGCTAGCTGGTTCCTCTGGTGCAGGGGCGATAAAACAGTAGGCAGGTTCATCCTCCTCATCTGGGTCATAGCCATGAGGTAGAATCAGCATTGCCTCCTCGGTCCCAAGCTGCTGCTCCGCTACACCTGATCCTGCAGTCAGCTTCTTAGTAGCCATACGGGTACGTCCTGGCCTGGAGACAGGTGTCTCCCATCCCTTCATAACGACACCCTTCGGCTTCTTAGCTTTCCCCTGCTGCTGCTTTCCTCCCTCGGATCCAGCAGCTTCACTAGTGCTATCGCCAGCCTCTCCTCCACCAGCAGGTGCCACCTGTGCATTTTCTCCATCACCATTCCCCGCAGCTGCCTCCTCTCCCTCCTCCTTCCACACACTAGGAGTCAAGTCCAGCTGCATGGTGATCTGCTCCATCTGCTGGGACACCCTTGCCTCTGGTTGTTTCTCCCAGCTCCCATACATCATGCCCTCAATGAATTTCACATCCCTGCTGTCAAACAACACACCCTTGGATGGTTCCCACAGCAGCCATCCCTTGCTCTCAGCAGCCAGGCCCAAATGCACATACCAGATTGCACTCGCCCCCAACTTACTCCGGTAGGTTTTGGGGACGTGGGCGACTGCCATGCAACCAAACACCCTCAGCATGTCCACCGGCGGCTTCCTTCCAAGCCACCTCTCCAACGGCACCCACGAGTCATTACCAACCTTGGTGAGTACCCTGTTCCTAGCGACGGTAGCGTGCCGGACAGCGTGAGGCCACATGAAGTTTCCAAGCCCAGATTCTATGAGCAGCGCCCTAGCTGTCTCTAGAATAGTTTGGTTCGCCCGTTCTGCTACACCGTTGGACTGTGGGGTGTAAGCCGTGGTCAGCTCCCTCTGAATGCCCTGCTTCTTGAGCCATGCCGTCATCTCAGCTCCAAGGAACTCACCACCCCGGTCTGTCCTGATCCGCTTCACCACACACTCCGCTTGCTTCTCCACGAACGGCAGCCAATCGTCCCGAATCGTGGAGGCGGCATGATCTTTCTGCTTCAGCGGATATGCCCACATTAGCCTGCTCCAGTCATCCACTATGGTTAGGAAATACCGCTCCCCCTTGTGCCCTTGCACCGGCAGCGGCCCCACCAAGTCCATGTGGACCAGCTCCAACGGCTTCTTGCTCCTGCCAGCCACACTATGGAAGGGGAAACGGGTGAACTTTGAGAGCAAACAGATTTCACAGTTTTCATCGGGTGGCTGTCCGTTCAGCTTCAGACCCTTAACGGCTCCATCCTTCTCCAGCTGCTTCAGCAAAGGCATTGCCACATGCCCTAAGCGCCGGTGTGCCGTTGCCCAATCTGTCTCCCCAGATCTGGCCGACACTTTCACACCAACCCCTCCAACGGCGTTGCACTCCCCCTGGGATGCAGACCCCTCTCCAGCCTGCCCCCCACCATGCCACGCCAGGGCCGGCAGCTGCCACATAGATCTGTACACGTCCTTGCTCTCGTGCAGATCCCAAAGCACCCGATTGCCCAGCTTCCCCTTATAAGTGCGTGCCCCTCCATTCGTGTTGGTGTTCACCCCAGCCTTGCCAAGCTTACGGAGGGAGATAAGGTTGGCCTTCAGGTCGGGGACGAGGAGAACGTCGTGCAGCACCACCGGCTTGCCATCCGCTCCCTTAAACGCAGCTCGTCCCGCACCAGCCACCTTTAACATGTGTCCAGAGGCGGAGCACACCTCATTGATCGGTGCAGCGCGTACTTCGTCCAGCAGGTCCTTGCGCGGCGTCATCGTCCAAGCAGCGCCTGTGTCCAACACCCAATAGTTTAGGGGGTGCAGCTCTGCTCCAACTTTGGCAGAGGCGTCTCCTTGCTCCCCCTTGTCTCCCACATGGAAGAATTGGCCCGCGGTGCGCTCCTTCTTCTTCTCCGCACCGCCGTTGCCCTTCGGGTTGTTGTCGGACGAATCAGCGACCATGTTGGCGCCGTTTTTCTGGTTCCTCCGCGCGCCGCCATCCTGGTGACGATTCTGGGGGGTCCATCCATCGGGTTTCTTATAGCACAAGAACCAGGGATGCCCTTCCTTCTCACAATACCAGCAACTCCCTTTCATTTTGCCACCAGCACCCGACTTGCCCCCACGTCCAGATTTCGCACCGCGACCCCAACCGGTACCTCCTTGTTGGTCGTTGGAGTCGTCGTCTTTCTTTGCACCGCGTCCAGCACCACCGAAGCCACGTCCTCTGCCACGTCGGCTCCCTTGCATCCCGTAGCCGCTGCTGCCGTCGTCTCCACCCCTCAGTTGGCGGCGACGGAAGTCCTCCTCCAGAATCTTCGTCCGCACCCACTCGAGCGTCCACAAACTCTGGTTCTGCGGCAGGCTCAATCCGCTCGTGAATTGAAGCCACGATTCCGGCAGCAGCGACAGCATCTTCAGGCACTTGGTCTGCTCCGGGTAGGTGATTCCCGCAATCGCCAGCTTCGCGTAGAGATCACGCATCTTGTCCAGGATGGGTTGCACCGGCTCTCCCTCGCTCAGGCGCAACGCGGACAGCTCCCTCTCCATCATGAGCGTCGCAGCGACGGAGGTAGGGGCGTGCAGCTCCTTCAACACCGTCCACGCCTTCGGACCGCACTCAACCTCCGGCAGCAGGTGCATGATGTGATAACGCTGGATCAGCTCCAAACTCTGCGACATCAAGTAGTAGCCAGCCGAGGCGCGCTCGTCCCAATCTTCCTGCAGGGCGGGGTCACTCGGTCTAGGCTCCTCCCCAATCATTAATTTCAGCAATCCAATCTGACGGAAGTAGAGTTGCATTTTCCAGGCCCAATCATCATAGCCCTCACCATTGAACTTCTCGACGGTGAAGTTCTTCAGCACCTCCTTGATCAGCGAGCCCTGGTTTGTTCGCGCTCCCCTTGGCGCCGAAACACCAGAATCTTGGCTGCCGCTACGATCTTGGGCTGAAGATTCACCAGCTCCTGCCGAGGTGTTGCCCGCCATAGCTACCTATAATGAGGATCACTATAACGCAGGCTCTGATACCAGCTTGTTGGTGTAAGGGCCTAATAAACTCAAGCTATTAGGACTTAATCAAACTTAAAACCTCTCCTCGGGGTCACCTCTAAGGGTCCCTGGGTGCCTGGTACAAGACCAGCCCCTATCCTCGGGTCCGAGTTTGTAGAGAGAGGGATCAAGAGAGACTTAGTCAAAACAGCAAGAGTACCTTGAACGTAGCGCAGCGTGCCGTGCAGACCGTCAATCGGATTAAGCTGAGAATTCTCTATATCGAAGCTCGCTCCAAGAGCTTTTAAATAAGCCAAGTTGCCTCGCGAAAAGTTCTGCCATTATGAAGTTATGGCTCAGACAGCGTTTGCCTAGCGTTGGAGTGCTAGCGTACTAGCGTTGACTTGGGTAGCATTCCGCCGTCGAACCGTGTAGAAACGAAATTCCAGCGAGGAAGGAATTCGCATGAATCAATTGACTATATCCAGGTACAAACAGAGAAGGAATAAATAGCTATAGGAAAAACAACAGGTGGTAGGTTGGAAAACAACCTCTGGTTCTGTTTTTCCAATCTGGGAAAACAACAACCAGGTTCAGGTTCTAAAAACAGAACCTGTTTTGTCTTTGCCCAACCAGCCAAATGCTGGTTCTGCTGGTTTCCCCTGGCCTTGTAGCATGCAGATACAGACAAACAACATCCAACCTTCACCTAAATTGTACCCCTATAGTGCCTGCCCTGCTACACTATAGTCAACCAAACAAAACAGTACAATTTCAAGTTGGATAGAACTGAATCTGCGCAATAAATTGAACCGGGCTGCAAAGCTTCCATCTTAGGTTCCTTTGCGAGCTCGTCCTTTCTACTTGCACTGTTCATAGCGCGTACAATGTTGTGCTGAAGCGCACATTGCGCGAGTACCTGCAAATGCTTCAAGCGAAAATTGCGAAAGCAAACAAACACATGAACACACCATTCGCACGCAAATGCATTCGCACACGCATACTCATACAAACAGACGGCAGGATGTCGTGCAAAGTGAATTTGCACCCAACACGACCTCCCTTCCTCCCCCTCTCCTGTCCCTCCCCTCGTCGCCGACCTGCGTGGGCTGCCTTCGGCGTTGGCCTCCGGCGATGAGGGGGGCAGTGGGGCGTCGCCTGTGGCCCCGACCAAGAGCATCGCCGGTGGCCGACGTGACGCCCAGCAAGTCGTCCCGGACGTGAAGTCGACAGAGGGGCAGCCGGGGAAGCAGCAGGCTGAGCAGGCAGACGCCGCCGACAGCGGAGCAGGTAGCACCTAGGCCGACTAAGGAGCAATCGGTGACCTGGGAGTCGGCAGGGGAGCTGACCGCGGGGAGAAAACGGTCGGGACGCCAACCGAGTTGCAACAGGACGACGAGGACGGCGGAGCCGGACAGGATGAAGGGGAGCAGTTGGGCTACGAGGAGTGCACCGACAGTGGCACGGTGGCAGTCCAACCTGGACCTCGGCGTACATGCCGACTACGGCGGCCTCCCGAGTTCTTCGTCCCTGCCGCCTTCACCACGGAGTACGACGTGGAGGATGACGACGACCTGCTGTACGACGACGCTGATGAGGACGAGGAGTTTCCGGAGCTCGACCCCGACATGCTGGCCGACCCCGAGCACCGCTGGGACATCTCGACGATGACGGTGAAGGAGGCATTGGCAAGCTGGAAGGGCCCGGCGGTGAAGGCCGCCATGGAGGAGGAGATCCGCAGCCTCATCAGCATGGGCACGTGGGAGCTGGTCGAACGCCCGCCGGGAGTGAACGTCATGAAGAACCGGTGGGTGCTGACAACGAAGTACCACATCGACAACACCGTCGAGCGTGAGAAAGCAAGGCTAGTCGTGAAGGGCTTCACGCAGGTATACGGCGCCGACTACGACGAGACATTCGCGCCGGTGGGCAGCTACGTCACGCTGAGGATCTTCCTCAGCATCGTCGCCGTGCTCAACCTCAACCTGATGCAGCTCGACATGAAGAACGCCTTCCTGCAAAGCAAGCTCGACCGGGTGCTGTACATGTCGCAGCCGGACTACTTCAACGACGGGACCGGCCGGGTGTGCAAGCTGCTGAAGAGTCTGTACGGGCTGAAGCAGTCGCTCTGTGATACCTGGCGCTCAACGACGTGCTGGTCGGCGCCGGGTGGAAGAAGAGCCAGGTCGACGAGGCTCTGTACTTCAAGGTCGGCGACGATGGAGTGGCCTGCTGGGTGTTGGTCTACGTCGACGACCTGCTCGCCGCCAGCAGCAGCACCGCGATGCTGAAGGAGCTGAAGGAGCTGCTGGAAGCCGCCTTCGAGCTGCGCGAGATCTCGCCGGTGCAGAAGTACCTCGGCCTGGAGATCGTGCGCGACAGGTCGGCAGGGAAGCTGTGGCTGCACCAGCAGGGCTACGCCGACAAGCTGCGTAGGCGCTTCATCGACGAGGAGCAGACTGGGCGCACCCCGAAGACGCCGGTCTCGGTCGACGCCTACGCCGAGCTCACCTTCGACGACGAGGAGGCGCAGGAGCGCCAGGAGGAGGAGTACCGGCAGAAGGTCGGCTCGCTGCAGTTCGCGGCGACGACGACGAGGCCGGACATCGCCTTCGCCTGTAGCAAGCTGGGGAGCGGCCTCACGGTGAGGAGCGACCAGCACTGGCGCGAGGTCGACCGCTGCCTCGCCTACCTCGCCAACACGCGCGACACCGCCCTGGAGTTCGGCGGTGGGCCAGAGTCGCTGGAGCTGGTCGGCTACGTGGACGCCGACGACGCCGGTGACAAGCAGAACAGGACGAGCACGGGCGGCTACGTGTTCGTCTACGGAGGGGCCGCGGTCTCCTGGTCGAGCCAGCGCATCAAGTGCGCGACGCTGTCGTCGACCGAATCGGAGTACGTGGCGGACACCACGGTCATCATGGTCATCAAGGTCGCCGAGGGCATGGGGTTGACGGGCAACCTCAAGCACATGGAGCGGCGACAGGCTTGGCTGCAGCACATGGTGAAGCGGGGAAAGTTTGCGCTGCAGTACATCCCGACCGCTGAGCAGCCAGCCGACTTTCTGACGAAGGCGCTGCACTACCCGGCCTTCAACCGGTGCTCCGTCGCAGTCGGCCAGGTGCGCCTGGCTGAAGTCGGCGACGGCGACAATGACGTGCAGCAGTAGGTGCCATGCCCTCATGCATGGCTGGTGCGGTGACCGGCGTGCAGCGTTTGGGTGCACGCCGCCGAGCTATGTTCCGAGCTGTGCTGCCGTGTGGGCTGGGGGCCCAAGCGTGAACGCGGTAGGGGAGTGTCAACGGGAGTTGTGTTTGGCCCCGTCCTCGCTTGGGCGGAGCCGACCTCGTGGTCGGTTGTGCGGGGGGATGCAGCCGACCTGCAGCAGTGGGCACGGGGGCCACTGCAAGGGCGTGGAGCTGGTGGGCGCCTGGTTGCAGGGCGCCGAGCAGGTGGACGCAGACCAGGGCGTCTGCTCGGCGTCCTGGGGGCCTGGACGCCGACCAGGGCGTCTGCACGGCGTCCTGGAAGGTTGGACGCCGAGCTGGGAGTCTGCTCGGCGTCCCGGGCGCCTGGACGCCGACTAGGGTGACACCTTGGCGTCCGGGGAGGCTGGACGCCGACCTGGGCGTCTGGACGTCGGCTTGGGCGCGTGGACGCGGAGTGCGTTACGTAGCCATATGAGTGGTACTAAGAGAAAGTGCGTTACTTAGCCATATGAGTGATACTAGGAGTAAGTACGTTACTTAGCGATATGAGTGGTACTAAGAGAAAGTGCGTCACTTAGCCATATGAGTGGTACTAGGAGTAAGTGCGTTACTTAGCGATATGAGTGGTACTAAGAGAAAGTGCGTCACTTGATCATATGGGTGATTCTAAGAGTAAGTATGTTACTTAGCGATATAAGTGGTACTAAGAGATAGTGTCTTACTTAGCGATATAATGTCGACGGGAGTTGTATGTTGGCCCCGTCCTCGCTTGGGCGGAGCCGACTTCGTGGTTGGGTGTAGGGTGCAGCCGACCTGCAGCAGTGGGCGAGTTGGTCGACGAGGTTGGTCGACCTGCACGGGGAGCCACTGCATGGGCGCCGACTTCAGGAGGGCGCCCACTTCGGCTGGTCGACCTGGGAAGTCGACCAGCCCTTCTGGTCGACCTGGGACGTCGACCAGACCTCCTGGTCGACCTGGGAAGTCGACCAGCCCTTCTGGTCGACCAGGGACGTCGACCAGGCCTTCTGGTCGACCAGGAGTGACGTCGACTTGGAGCTGGTCGACCAGGGGATAGTGGTCGACCTGGGGAGGTCGACTGGAGGTGGCCGTCGACTTGGGAGGTCGACCGGCACATACCAGAGGCAGTGGTCGACCTGGGAGGTCGACCGGAAGTGGTCGTCGACCTAGGTGGTTGACAGGCACGCACTGGAGCCTCTGGTCGACCTGGTTGCCCGGTCGACCAGGTTACCTGGGTGACGAGGTGCTGCGAAGGCTTGCGATGGTCGCCCAGGTGGTTTTGGCGAGAACGACCTCGGTGATGGTATCCCGAGGTCGACGTGGTGCATCAGATGTGCAGTCATCAGCACGAGGTGGGCTTGGTGTGTGCGCTGTGCAGGTAACGAAACAGTGCACGCCAATCATCTACGCGCACCTGCGAAGCGGGTGCGATGCTGTACTGCGGGAGCAACGCTGGCACGCCGTCGACTTGTGCTGTTGTTACGCCGTCGACCTGCAGCGTTGGCAAGCCGCGTCCCTGCACTGCTGGAGCGCGGTCGACCAAGTCGTGCTGGCACGCGGTCGACCGTGCTGCGCTGGCAGTCGACCTGCTTGCACCCTAGCTCTGATGTAGTCTTGCCTAGCCAACTTCATTGTACCATTGTTGTCAACTTTCTCTAGTGAAACTCTTGCCAATTTGCCTTGTGAACTAGCAAGCAGTGTGTGCACTAGGAAAACGACTAAGGACCGAGGAACGCAGAGATCACACGAGCACCCGTGCCTAGCCCGTAGTCTAGCTCCCGTTGTAGTAGTTATCTCCGCATATAAGTGGTCTAAGAGTAAGTGCATTACTTAGCGATATGGGTGGTACTAAAAGTAAGTGCGTTACTTAGCCATATGAGTGATTTTAAGAGCAAGTACGTTACTTAGCGGTATATGTGGTACTAGGAGTTCGTGAATTACTTAGCCATATGAGTGGTACTACAAGCAGTAAGTGGGTCACTTAGCCATATGAGTAATTGTAAGGTTAAGTACGTTACTTAGCGATAAGACTCGTACTCAGAGTAAGTGCATTACTTAGCGATAGTAGTGGTACCAAGAGTAGTGCGTCACTTAGCCATATCAATGGTACTAGGAGTAAGTGCATTGTTTAGCCATATGTTTGGTACTACGAATAAGTGCGTTACTTAGCCAAAGAAGTGGTACTTAGAGTAAGTTCGTTACTTAGCCATATGAGTGGTACTAGGAGTAAGTAGGTTGCTTAGCCATATAAGTGGTACTAAGAGAAAGTACGTCACCTAGCCATATGAGTGGTACTAAGAGAAAGTGCATTACTTAGCCATATGAGTGGTACTAGGAGTAAGTGCGTTACTTAGCCATATGAGTGGTACTAAGAGTAAGTGCATTACTTAGCCATATGCACTTTCTCTTAGTACCACTCATATCGCTAAATAACGCACTTACTGTTAGTACCACTCATATCGCTAAGTAACGCACTTACTGTTAGTACCACTCATATCGCTAAGTAACGCACTTACTGCTGGTACCACTCATATCGCTAAGTAACGCACTTACTCCTAGTACCATCCACATGGGTAAGTAACGCACTTACTCTTAGTATCACTCATATGGCTAAGTGACGTACTTTCTCTTTGTACCAGTCATATCGCCAAGTAACGCACTTACTCTTAGTACCAACCATATGGGTAAGTAACGCACTTACTCCTGGTACCACTCATATGGCTAAGTAACGCACTTACTCCTAGTACCACTCATATGGCTAAGTACCATTCATCGCTAAGTAACGCCTTACTCTTAGTACCACTCATCTGGCTACGTAACGCACTTTCTCCTAGTATCACTCATATGACTAAGAAACACACTTACTCCAAGAACCACTCATATGGCGAAGTAACGCACCTACTCTTAGTACCACTCATATCGCTAAGTAACGCACTCACTCTTAGTACCACTCATATCGCTAAGTATCGCACTTACTCTTAGTACCACTCATATGGCTAAGTGACGCACTTTCTCTTAGTACGACTCATCTCGCTAAGTAATGTACTTAATCTTTGTACCACTCATATGGCTTGTTAACGCACTTACTTCTAGTACTAACTATATGGCTTAGTAACATACTTATTCCTAGTGCAACTCATATGGCCAAGTAACGCACTTACTCCTAGTACCAGTATATGGCTAAATAACGCACTTGCTCTTAGTACCACTCATATCGCAAAGTAACGCACTTACTCTTAGTACCACTCATCGCAAAGTAACGTACATACTCTTAGTATCACTCATATCTCTAAGTAACACACTTACTCTTAGTACCACCCATATGGCTAAGTCATGCACTTACGTCTAGTACCACTCATATTGCTAAGTAACGCACTTACTCTTAGTACCACTCATATCACTAAGTAACGCACTTACTCCTAGTACCACTCATATCGCTAAGTAACGCACTTACTATTAGTACCACTCATATCGCTAAGAAACACACTTACTCTTAGTACCACTCATATGGCCAAGTAACATACTTACTCTTATTACCACTCATATCGCTAATTGACGCACATTCTCATAGTATCACTCGTACCGCTATGTAACGCACTTGGTCTTAGTACCACTCATACCGCTAAGTAACGCACTTACTCTTAGTACCACTCATATAGCTAAGTAACACACTTACTCTTAGTACCACCCACATGGCTTTGTAACGCACTTACTCCTAGTACCACTCATATGGCTAAATAACGCACTTACTCTTAGTACCACCCATATGGCCTAGTAACGCACTTATTCATTATACCACTCATATGGCTAATTAACGCACACACTCTTAGTACCACTCATATGGCTAAGTAACACACTTACTCCTAGTACCACTCATATGGCTAAATAACGCACTTACTCTTAGTACCACCCATATGGCCTAGTAACGTTATTCATTCTACCACTCATATTGCTAATTAACGCACACAATCTTAGTACCACCCAGATGGCTAAATAACGCACTTACTCCCAGTACCACTCAAAACGCACTTACTCTTAGTACCACTCATATGCGGAGATCGACCATGCGTGCCTTCAAGGTGTCCGCTACGCCCGTTTCTACAACGGGATCGACCATGGCGACTAACGCTGCTGCCGGCCTACGAACGGCATAGTAGGTGCAAAAGTCGGCTCCTATCTGAAGGTAATTTGTGAGGCCGTCCACGCTCACCGCACCATGCAGAGATTCACTCTACAATGGCAGTGAGCTAGACTATGGGGGGTTGGCACCAACTAGTAGGATTGATTGTAGCTTTGCTTAGTTCCTTAGTGTTTCCACATTCACGGGAGAAATCGGCAAGAGTTTCCACTACCTAAGTTGAAATAACGGAATGACGGAACATGGAATCACAGAATGACTACATCAGGCACCAAGCAACTCTGCATCTAGCCTGGTCGACTGCCAGGACAGCTTGGTCGACCGCCTGCCAGCGTTGCGTAGAGGAGCCGCGCCAGCACTGCAGAAAGGCGACCTGCCAACACTGCAGGTCGACGGCGTGCCAACGCTGCAGAAGTGCGGCTGTCCAGCATTGCCCCGTAGAAGTCAGCAGTGTGCACACTCGCAGGTGCGTGCAGACGATTGGCCCGACTTGCATTGCTGTGCATCCGTCGGCTGTTGTCTGCGCCTGACGAGCCACATCGACTTCGGGATACCAGCCCAAAGTCGACTTCCTCATCGCAACCTCGACAACGTTCGCATGCCTCCACACAACTCGCCGAGCAGGTTACCTGGTCGACCTGGACACCACCAGCCACTCTGGTCGACCACCCAGAGCTTTTGGTCGACCATCAGGTGCCTCTGGTCGACCACCAGGGCTTCGGTCGACCACAGGAGCTCTGGTCAACCACCAGGTGTCTCCGGTCGACCACCACGAGCTATGGTCGACCACCAGATCCCCCAGTCGACCACCGGGCCCCCCAGTCGACCACCAAGTACCTTTGGTCGACCACCAAGAGCCCCTGGTCGACCACAGCTCCTGTCGAGCTGCCCCATGGTCGACGGACCCCTTCCGTCGACCAGAACCCTCTGCAGATGTCGCCGAGCACCCCTCGTCGACCGTTGCTCACATGTTAGGTCAACGGACTGCTCCATCGACCTCCCTGTTGAACTAAAACTCTTGGTCGACAGCCCACCCGTCGCCTAGCCCAGTCAGCTGCGCCCATCGAGCGCCCCCTGGTCGACAGAAACCCCACAGTGACACCCTGCAGCTCGAAGAAGCTCCCTCACTGCGATCGGCCACCTGCTTCTCCCGCACATCCGACCAAGTCGTCGACGTTGCCCAAGCGAGGGCAGGGCCAACACTCCACTCCGGTTAACATAATATGGCTAAGTAATGTACTTACTCTTAGTACCACTCATATGGCAAAGTGATGCACTTTCTCTTAGTACCACTCATATGGCTAAGTAACGCAGTTACTCTTAGTACCACTCATATCGCTAAGTAACGCACTTACTCTTAGTACCACTTATATCGCTAAGTAACGCACTTACTCTTAGTACCACTCATATCGCTAAGAAACGCACTTACTCTTAGTACCACTCATATGGCTAACTAACGTACTTACTCCTTGTACCACTCATATGGTTATTTAACGCACTTACACCTAGCACCACTCTTTTGCTAAATAGCGCACTTTCTTTTAGTACCATTCATATGGCATAGTAATGTACTTACTCTTAGTATAGCTAAGTAATTCATTTTCTTTTACAACTCCGTATAGCTAAGTATTGTACTTACTCTAAGTGCCACTCATATAGCTAAATAACGCATTTACCACTCACATGGCTATGTAGCGCAACTACTCTTAGCACCACTCATATCGCTAAGAAACGCACTTACTCTTAGTACCACTCATATCGCTAAGTAGCGCACTTACTCTTAGTACCACTCATATGGCTAAATGACACACTTTCTCTAGGTACCACTCACATCGCTAAGTAACGCACTTACTTTTAGTACCACTCATATCGCTAAGTAACGCACTTACTCTTAGTACCACTTATATCGCTAAGTAACGCACTTACTCTTAGTACCACTCATATCGCTAAGAAACGCACTTACTCTTAGTACCACTCACCATATGACTAACTAACGTACTTACTCCTTGTACCACTCATATGGCTAAGTAACGCACTTACATCTAGCACCACTCTTTTTGCTAAATAGCGCACTTTCTTTTAGTACCATTCATATGGCATAGTAACGCACTTACTCTTAGTATTAGTCATATGGATAAGTGACACACTTTCTCTTAGTATCACTCATATCGCTAAGTAACGCACTTACTCTTGGTACCACTCATATGGCTAAGTAACGCACTTACTGTTAGTACCACTCATATGGCTAAGTGACGCACTTTCTCTTAGTACCACTCATATGGCTAAGTAACGTACTTTCTCTTAGTATCAGTCATGTGGCTAAGTAACGCACTTACTCCTACTACCACCCATATGGCTTTGTAACGCTCTAAATTCTAGTACCACTCATATAGCGTACTTACTCTTAGTACCACTCATATGGCTAAGTAACGCACTTACTCCTAGTATCACTCATTTGGCTAAGTAATGCACTTTCTTTAAGTACTATTCATATGGCTAAGTATCGCACTTGCTCTTAGTAGCACTCATATGACTAAGTAACGCACTTACTCTTAGTACCACTCATATTGTTAAGTAACGCACTTTCTCTTAGTACCACTCATATGGCTAAATAACGCACTTACTCTTAGTACCACTCATATGGCTAAGTAACAGAATTACTCCTCGTACCATTCATATGGCCAAGTAACGCACTTACTCTTAGTACCACCCATATGGCTAAGTAACGCTCTAACTCCTAGTACCACTCATATGGCTAAGTAGCGCACTTACTCTTAGTACCACTCATATGGCTAAGTAACGCACTTACTCCTAGTATTACCCATATGGCTAAGTAGCGCACTTTCTCTTAGTCAATAACTAGCGTACTTTCCCTTAGTTCCACTCATATGGCTAAATAACACACCTAGTCTTACTACGACTCATATGGCTAACGCATTTACTCTTAATACCATTCATATGGCTAAATAACACTATTACGTTTACTATAACACTATAACACTATTATATGGCTAAGTAACGCACCTACTCCTAGTACGACTCATATGGCGAACTAACGCACTTACTGTTAGTACCACATTTATGGCTAAGCAACCAACTTACTGTTAGTACCACTCATATGGCTAAGTAACGCTCTTACTCGTAGTACCACTCATATGGCTAAGTAATGCACTTACTCTTAGTACCACTCTTATCACTAAGTAACACACTTACTCTTCGTACCACCTACATCGCTAAGTGACACACTCACTCTTAGTACCACTCATATCGCTAAGTAACGCACTTTCTCTTAGTACCACTCATATCGCTAAGTAACGTACTTACTATTAGTTTCACTTATAGGGCCAAGTGACGAACTTTCTCTTAGTTCCACTCACATCGAAAAATACCACACCTAATCTTAGTACCACTCATATCGCTAAGTAACGCACATTCTCGTACTACCACTCATATGGCTAAGTAACGCACTTACTCCTAGTACCAACCAGTCATATGGCTAAATAACGCACTTACTCATAGTACAACCCATTTGGCCTAGTAACGCACTTACTCATTTTGCCACTCATATGGCTAAGTAACGCACTTACTTTTAGTACCACTCATATGGCTAAGTAACGCACTTTCTCTTAGTACCACCAATATGGCTAAGTAACGCACTTATTTTTAGTACCACTCATATTGCTAAGTAACGTACTTACTCTTAGTATAACTCATATGGCTAAGTGACGCACTTTCTCTTACTACCACTCATATTGCTAAGTAACGCGCTAAGTATCACTCTTATTACCACCCTTATGGCTTAGTAGCGCTCTTACTCCTAGTACCACTCATTTGGCTAAATAGTGCATATTCTTTTAGTTTCATTCATATGACTAAGTAACGCACTTACTCTTAGTACCACTCATATGTCTTAATAAGGCACTTACTAACATTACCACTGATATGGCTAAGCAACTGTGAGAGTACGACAGCTTATGCCAGCCATGCATGCTTGCTTTTATTCCTCACTCTTGGTAATCAGAGCCCGTTTACACGCGAAAGTTTTTCGACCACTAACAACGAGTCTTCAAAAACCGGGGGGGCGACGCAGTTAAACATCGATTTCGGGTACGTAAAACCGGTTCCGTGTTTTTCGCTCCCCCTTGTTTTGGTTTTTCGGACGCGCAATGTCAGGAATGGAGGGCCAAGGCGACAACTATGCGACCACGAGCGACATCGCGAGCCTCCGCACTGAGATGGAGCAGACGCAGGCGACGCTACGACGACTCGAGGCCCTTCTGACACACCAACCAGGAATCGCCACCGCAGCAGCAGCGAACGCAGCAGCGAACGTAGCAGCGACGGCACCAGCAGCAGTGGCAACACCGACATTTCATGGACCGATGGCACCACTGTCGCCGAACCTCGAAGCAGCACGACCGAGGCTCCCTGAAGCGTTCGATCCCAGCGCGAAGGGATCCGACGTCCGGCGATTCGTGGCAACCCTCGAAATTTACTTCGGAGCCATTGGCTGTTCGACCCCGACATATGACGCAGCAAGAATTCGGCTCGCAGCGACACTGTTACGTGGACCGGCACTGGAGTGGATTTACAATACTGACGTGGCCCGCGGGGAGAAATCGTGGGCGCAGTTTCGGGCAGACCTCATCGAACGTTTCGAACCCATTAATACGATCTACATAGCGCGGCAGCAGATTCATCAGCATAAGCAATACAGTAGTGTAGCACAGTACACGCAGCAGATGGAGCTAGTATTCAACCGCATCCCCGACCTGACCGAAGGCGAAAAAATCCAGGCGTACACAGAAGGGTTAAAATTGGAGATTCGGCGGCAGGTGATTGCGGCGAATTACAACAGCTACAGGGACATCGTGCGTGCTGCCGAGCGATACGACGCGTTGACTCGAGGTCAACCCGAAAATACGACGCTTCACGCCGAACCATACATTCGGCACGGAGTGATCGGCACCCCCCACGTTTGTTGAACCGATGAATATCGACAAATACGACGAGACTCAACAGCCGGCGAAATGCGAATTTTGCGGCGCAGCAGGGCATCAGATTTTGTCGTGCTACAAAATGAAGAAAGCACGTGCGGCACTTCAGGACGGTAACAGTGGAGCACCCCCGAAGTAAAAAAACGGCAGTCGCCAGTAGCCGTTGGGTGCAAATTCACATTGCACGACATCCTGCCGTCTGTTTGTACGAGTATGCGTGTGCGAATGCATTTGCGTGTGAATGGTGTGTTCGTGTGTTTGTTTGCTTTCGCAATTTTTGCTTGAAGCATTTGCAGGTACTCGCGCAATGTGAGCTTCGGCACAACATTGTACGCGCTATGAACAGTGCAAGCAGAAAAGACGAGCTCGCAAAGGAACCTAAGATGGAAGCTTTGCAGTTCGGTTGAATTGATTGCACAGATTCAGTTCTATCCAACTCGAAATTGTACTGTTTTGTCTGGTTAACTATAGTGTAGCAGGGCAGGCACTATAGGGGTACAATTTAGGTGAAGGTTGGATGTTGTTTGTCTGTATCTGCATGCTACAAGGCCAGGGGAAACCAGCAGAACCAGCATTTGGCTGGTTGGGCAAAGACAAAACAGGTTCTGTTTTTAGGACCTGAACCTGGTTGTTGTTTTCCCAGGTTGGAAAAACAGAACCAGAGGTTGTTTACCAACCTACCACCTGCCATTTTGTCCAGCCAGGTTGGTTCTGTTACTCATATAACAAAATAACGCAACTACTCTTAGTACCACTCACCTGTCTAAATCACGCCATTACTCTTTGTATTTCTCATATGGCTAAGTAACGCACTTAGTACCACTCAAATGGCTAAGTAACACACTTACTCTTAGTACCATCCATATGGATAAAATACTCTTTGTACCACTAGTATCAATAAGTAACACACAACCTCATAGTACCACCCATATGGCTAAGTATAGGGTTTAACTCCTAGTACCACTCATATGGCTAAGTAACGCACTTTTTCCTAGTACCACTCTAATGCTAAGTAACGCACGTACTCTTGGAACCATTCATATCGCTAACGAATGCACTTTTTCTTAGTACCACTCGTATCACTAAGTAACGCACTTACTCTTAGTACCACAAAAAATGGCTAAGCAGCGCGCCTTCACTTAATACTACTCGTATCGCTTACTTTTTAATATTCCTAGTACTACTCATATGGCGATGTAGCGCAATTGCTCTTAGTACCACTCATATCGCTAAGTAACGAACCCACTTTCTCTTAGTACCACTCTTATGGCTAGACGAAGCACTTTTCTTAGTACCACTCGTAAGTGACGCACTTACTCTTTGTACATTCATATCAATAAATAACGCACTTACTCCTAGTACCACTCATATGGCTAAGTAACGCACTTACTCCTTGTAGCACTCATATGGCTAAGTATCGCACTTTCTCTTAGTACCACTTATATGCCCAAAACACGCACTCATATACCACTCTTAGTACCACTCATATGGCTAAGTAACGCACTATCTATTAGTGTCACTCATATGGCTAAGCAGCGCACTTACTCTTAGTACCACTCATATGGCTAAGTAACGCATTTTCTCCTAGTACCAGTCGTATCACTAAGTAACGGACTTACTCTTAGTATCACTTATATCGCTAAGTAACGCACTTACTCCTAGTACGACTGATATGGCTAAGTAACGCACATACTCTTAGTACCACTCATATGGCTAAGCTGCGCACTTACTCTTAGTACCACTCATATTTTAAGTAACGCATTTATCTCTGAGAACCACTCATATTGCTAAGGATCGCACTTTCTCTTAATACCACTATCACCAAGTAACGCACTTTCTTTTGATACCACAAATATCGCTAAGCAATGCACTTACTTCTAGTACCACTCATATGACCAAGTAACACACTTACTCCTAGTACCACTCATATGGCTAAGTGACGCACTTACTCATTGTACGACTTATGTGGCTATGTGACGCACTTTCTCTTAGTACTTTCTATAACTAAGTAACGCACTTACTCCTAGAACCACTCATATGGCTAAGTCACACAGCTACTCTTAGTACCACTCATAAGGCTAAGCTGCGCATTTACTCTTAGTAGCACTCAAATGGCTAAGAAATACGCTTTCATTTAGTACCAATCATATGGCTCAGTAACGCACTTACTCTTAGTACCACTAATATGGCCAAGTAACGCACTTACTCTTAGTACCACTGATATGACTAAGTGATGCAATTTCTCTTAGTACCACTCATATGGCTAAGTGACGCACTTACTCTTAGTACCACTCATATTGTGTATGGTGTGTTACTCTTAGTAACACACCATTCACATGCAAATGCACTCGCACACGCATACTCGTACAAACAGACGGCAGGATGTCGTGCAAAGTGAATTTGCACCCAACACAAACTTCCCCCGCTTCACCATGTGCTGCAGCCAGGCCTGTCGCCGCTCCATGTGCTTGAGGTTGCCCGTCAACCCCATGCCCCCGGCGACCGTGATGGCCGACTTGTTGTCCACCCTGAGGACAGTCGGCTTCCTGGTGTCCAGCTGCCAAAACTCTGCGAGGAGGAAGCGTAGTCGGCGTCCCTCCTTGCTGGCTTCGACAGCCGGCACGTACTCCGACTCGGTCGATGACAGCGTCGCGCACTTGATGCGCTGGCTCGACCAGGAGACCGCGGCCCCTCCGTAGACGAACACGTAGCCGCCCGTGCTCATCCTGTTCTGCTTGTCACCGGCGTCGTCGGCGTCCACGTAGCCGACCAGCTCCAGCGACTCAGGTCCACCGCCGAACTCTAGGGCGGTGTCGCGCGTGTTGGCGAGGTAGGCGAGGCAGCGGTCGACCTCGCGCCAGTGCTGGTCGCTTCTCACCGTGAGGCCGCTTCCCAGCTTGCTGCAGGCGAAGGCGATGTCCGGCCTCGTCGTCGTCGCCGCGAACTGCAGCAAGCTGACATTCTGCCGGTACTCCTCCTCCTGGCGTTCCTGCGCCTCCTCGTCGTCGAAGGTGAGCTCGGCGTAGGCGTCGACCGAGACCGGCGTCTTCGGGGTGCGCCCAGTCTGCTCCTCGTCGATGAAGCGCCTACGCAGCTTGTCGGTGTAGCCCTGCTGGTGCAGCCACAGCTTCCCCGCCGACCTGTCGCGCACGATCTCCAGGCCGAGGTACTTCTGCACCGGCGAGATCTCGCGCAGCTCGAAGGCGGCTTCCAGCAGCTCCTTCAGCTCCTTCAGCATCGCGGCGCTGCTGCTGGCGGCCAGCAGGTCGTCGACGTAGACCAGCACCCAGCAGGCCACACCGTCGTCGCCGACCTTGAAGTACAGAGCCTCGTCGACCTGGCTCTTCTTCCACCCGGCGCCGACCAGCACATCGTTGAGCGCCAAGTACCACAGCAGCGGCGACTGCTTCAGCCCGTACAGGCTCTTCAGCAGCTTGCACACCCGGCCGGTTCCGTCGTTGAAGTAGTCTGGCTGCGACATGTACAGCACCCGGTCAAGCTTGCTCTGCAAGAAGGCGTTCTTCATGTCGAGCTGCATCAGGTTGAGGTTGAGCACGGCGACGATGCTGAGGAAGATCCTCAGGGTGACGTAGCTGCCCACCGGCGCGAACGTCTCGTCGTAGTCGGCGCCATACACCTGCGTGAAGCCCTTCACGACCAGCCGTGCCTTCTCACGCTCGACGGTGTCGTCGATGTTGTACTTCGTCGTCAGCACCCACCGGTTCTTCATGACGTTCACTCCCGGCGGGCGTTCGACCAGCTCCCACGTGCCCATGCTGAGAAGGCTGCGGATCTCCTCCTCCATGGCGGCTTTCACCGCCGGGCCCTTCCAGCTCGCCAGCGCCTCCTTCACCATCATCGTGGAGATGTCCCATCGGTGCTCGGGGTCGGCTAGCATGTCGGGGTCGAGCTCCGGAAACTCCTCATCCTCCTCGGCGTCGTCGTACAGCAGGTCGTCGTCGTCCTCCACGTCGTACACCGTGGTGAAGGCAGCGGGGACGAAGAAGTCAGGCGGCCTCCGCAGCCGGCCTGTCCGCCGCGGACCTAGCGGAGCCTCCTCGGCGTCCCCTTCATCGTCGCTGTCCTCGGCGTCCTGCTGCACTGCAGTCGGCGTCCCGACCGACTTCTCCCCTGCTGTCAGCTCCCCTGCCGACTGCCAGGTCGCCGACTGCTCCTGGGTCGGCCGCGTCGGCCGCGCTGCTGCCTGCTCCCCTGTCGGCGTCACCTGCTCGGCCTGCTGCTTCCCCGGCGGCCCCTCTGTCGTCGTCACGTCTTGGCCGACTTGCTGGCGTCACGTCGGCCACCGGCGATGCTCTTGGCCGGCGCCACAGGCGACGCCCCACTGCTCCCCTCATCGCCGGAGGCCGACGCCGGAGTCAGCCCATGCAGGTCGGCGACGAGGGGAGGATCAGGAGAAGGGGAAGAAGGGTGGACGACCTCGGCGTCCTCATCAGCAAGTTCACGGACCTCGGTGAGCAGAGGGAGCGTTGCTGTCGAGGTATCCGTCGGTGCGGCCACCAGCGTCCGCCCCGACACCGGCCCATGCGGAGATAACTCTAGCAACGGGAGCTTTACTACGGGGAAGGCACGTGTGCGAGAGGGATCTCTGCGTTCGTTCCTTAGTCGTTTCCTTGTGCGCACACTACTTGCTAGTTCACGGGGAGAATTGGCAAGAGTTTCACTAGGAAAACATCACAATGAAAGTTCAGAATGATAGCAACAACATTGGCATGCAACACTACATCAGAGCTAGCACAGCTGCTGGTCGACCTCCAGCGCAGCACGGTCGACCGCGTTCCAGCGCAGCAATGCTCGCACCGCTCCAGCGCTGCAGAGATGCGGCGCGCCAACGTTGCATGTCCACGGTGTGCCAACGCTGCAGCAAGTCGGCTGCACAGCGTTGCATCCGCAGGACAACGGTGCACCTGCTTCGCAGATGTGCGCGGCTGGTTGGCGTCCAACTCCCCGTCACGTGCCCAGCGCAGACATTCCCGCCCGTGACGGCGCCCATCAGCCACGTCGATTCCAACCCCGAGGTCGTCCTCGCCAAAACCATCCCCGGCGACCTTCGCAGCCGTCGCCCGGGTATCCCGGTCGACCGGGCAACCCTGCCTGGTCGTCCAGCCCAGTCGGACGCCGGCTACGCCAAGCCCGGCGTCCCCAGGTCGGCGTCCATGAGGATGGCCGGCGTGCAGTACTCCACGGCGTCGTATGTCACGCACGTTTTGAAGGGGCTCCCGAGCAGCTACAACCTGCTGAAGCGGCTGTCGGTGGCGCCGAGCACGCGGGCGACACTCAACGAGGACTCCCTTACCTCGTACATCCTGCAGGACGAGGCAATGCAGGAGGCCGAGAAGTCCACGGAGCTCCTGCTGCAGGCGAACTACGCCGCCCCGGCGAAGCAAGGTAACCGATCAGGGCAGCGCGGCAAGCCTGGCAGCGGTGGTAGCGGAGGTGGGAAGCCGGCCAAGGACGCCGACAAGGGAAAGTCGGCAAAGGAAGGCGGCCGCGGAGGAGGAAGTCGGCGTCGGGAGTGTTGGATCTGCCACAGCCCCGACCACCTCTCCTTCGAGTGTCCCGACCGCAGCGAATCCGACGACGACGACGCCAAGGGAGGCCGCGGGAGGTCGGCCAGCCGTCGTCCACGTCGAGGAAACCAGCCACGCAAGGAGAAGCAGTCGACCAAGTCGACCTCGGCGAAGGACGCCGACTCCTCTGCTGGCGGCAAGGGGAGCGACGACAAGCCGGCGTGGTGCTCTCTGGTCGGCGTCGTGGAGCCGACCGTCTCACTGGCGCCGGAGGCCGGTGAGGACTTCCAGGCGATGGCAGCAGCAGTGCAGGCGAACCCGGCGGTGGTCCTGCTGGACAGCGGCTGCTCCCACCACCTGATGGGGACGAAGGAGGTCTTTGTCGACATGGGGCCAAGCGGCGACGTGAAGCACGTGCGCGGCTTCAATGGGGCGCTGCAGGATGTCAAGGGACGAGGCACGGTTGCGCTGCAAGGGGAGGCCGGGAAGCGGGTGCTCATCCCCGACGTGCTGTACGTCCCGGGCGTGCACGCGAACCTGCTGTCGTCTGGCCAGCTGAAGGAGCACGGCGTGAAGCTGCAGGAGGACGGCGACGACATGCTGCTCATCTCGGCGACCGGTGACGTTCTCGGCCGAGCAACGTACTCCGGCCGGGTCCTCTGCACCGACTTGCGTCCCTGCCCGGCGTCTCCTGCGGCAGAGGAAGTAGCTGTTGGGTGCAAATGCACATTGCACGACATCCTGCCGTCTGTTTGTACGAGTATGCGTGTGCGAATGCGTGTGAATGGTGTGTTCGTGTGTTTGTTTGCTTTCGCATTTTTCGCTTGATGCATTTGCAGGTACTCGCGCAATGTGCGCTTCGGCACAACATTGTACGCGCTATGAACAATGCAAGCAGAAAGGACGAGCTCGCAAAGGAACCCAAGATGGAAGCTTTGCAGTTCGGTTGAGTTGATTGCGCAGATTCAGTTCTATCCAACTCGAAATTGTACTGTTTTGTTTGGTTAACTATAGTGTAGCAGGGAAGGCACTATAGGGGTACAATTTAGGTAAAGGTTGGATGTTGTTTGTCTGTATCTGCATGCTACAAGGCCAGGGGAAACCAGCGGAACCAGCATTTGGCTGGTTGGGCAAAGACAAAACAGGTTCTGTTTTTAGAACCTGAACCTGGTTGTTGTTTTCCCAGGTTGGAAAAACAGAACCAGAGGTTGTTTACCAACCTACCACCTGCTATTTTGTCCAGCCAGGTTGGTTCTGTTGCTTGGAATTATTTGGGATCATCCCTGGTTGTTCCCAGGTTGATTCCCAAGGTCCTTGCTAGCTAGAACTATTTAATCCTTCTCTGTTTGTACCTGAATATAGTCAAATTGATTCAAGCGAATTCCTTCCTCGCTGGAATTTCGTTTCTGCGCTATTCGACGGCGGAATGCTACCCGAGTCAACGCTAGTATGCTAGCACTCCAACGCTAGGCAAACGCTGTCCGAGCCAGAACTTAGTAATGGCAGAACTTTTCGCGAGGCAACTTGGCTCATTTTAAAGCTCTTGGAGCGAGCTTCGATATAGCGAATTCTCAGCTTAATCCGACCGACGGTCTGCACGGCACGCTGCGCGACGTTCAAGGTACTCTTGCTGTTTTGACTAAGTCCTTCTTGATCCCTCTCTCTACAAACTCGGACCCGAGGATAGGGGCTGGTCTTGTACCAGGCACCCAGGGACCCTTGGAGGTGACCCCGAGGAGAGGTTTTAAGTTTGATTAAGTCCTAATAGCTTGAGTTTATTAGGCCCTTACACCAACAGTAGCCCTGCGGGCCATCGTCTCGGCGACGAAGGCGACGCCGGACAGACTGCACGCGAGGCTCGCGCACGTCGGCATGGACACCATCCTGAGCTCGGCGAAGCACGAGGTAGCCACCGGGCTGGACCTCAAGTCGGCGTCCGGCGCTATCTCGCCTTGCGTTTCGTGCGTCGGTGGGAAGCTGGCGCGGCACACCTTCCCCGACAAAGGCTCCGACGCCAAGGACGCCCTGGCCGTCGTGCACATCGACCTGTGCGGGCCGTTTTGCGTGGCCGCCAAGGATCGCAGCCTGTACTTCCTGCTGCTGAAGGACCGCAAGACCCGCTACGTATGGGTGAAGCCGGTCGCCAAGAAGTCGGACGTGCTGCTGGAGTTCCAGAAGTGGCTGGTGCTGGTGGAGCGGCAGACGAAGAAGTCGGTGTTGCAGCTGCGCTCTGACCGAGGAGGGGAGTTCCTCGGCCGGGAGTTCACTGCCTTCGTGGATGGCACGCGGATCGTCCACGACCTGACCTGCCCTTACACCCCGCAGCAGAACGGCATGGCGGAGCGGGAGATGCGGACGGTGGTGGAGTCGGTGCGGACGATGCTGCTGCACATGGGCGTGCAGCACCACTGGTGGCACCTCGCTCTGCGGCAGGCCGTCTGGGTCCGCAACTGCCTGGAGCGGTCGGCGACGCCGGGGACGACGCCATACCAGCTGCTCACCGGGACGAAGCCCGACTTGTCGCTGGCACGGGTGTGGGGCTGCATGGCGCAGTTCTTGGTCCCCGAGCAGCAGCGTGGTGGGAAGCTGAAGCCGAAGGCCAAGTGGGGCCTCCATCTCGATGTGTCAGAGGAGAGCAAGGGCTGGGAGCTCCTCGACATCGCTGACAACCGGGTGGTCACCACGTCGGACGTGGTGTTCTACGAAACCATGTCGGGGCGGACGCTGGTGGCCGCACCGACGGATACCTCGACAGCAACGCTCCCTCTGCTCGCCGAGGTCGGTGAACTTGCTGAGGACGACGCCGAGGTCGTCCACCCTTCCTCCCCTTTTCGTGCTCCTCCCCTCGTTGCCGACCTGCATGGGCTGACTTCGGCGTCGGCCTCCGGCGATGTGGGGAGCAGTGGGGCGTCGCCTGTGGCGCCGACCAAGAGCATCGCCGGTGGCCGACGTGATACCCAGCAAGTCGGCTAAGACGTCACGACGACAGAGGGGCCGCCGGGGAAGCAGCAGGCCGAGCAGGTGACGCCGACAGGGGAGCAGGCAGCAGCGCGGCCGACGCGGCCGACCCAGGAGCAGTCGGCGACCTGGCAGTCGGCAGGGGAGCTGACAGCAGGGGAGAAGTCGGTCGGGACGCCGACTGAAGTGCAGCAGGACGCCGAGGACAGCGACGACGGCGACGATGAAGGGGACGCCGAGGAGGCTCCGCCGGGTCCGCGTCAGACAGGCGGCTGCGGAGGCCGCCTGACTTCTTCGTCCCCGCTGCCTTCACCACGGTGTACGATGTGGAGGACGACGACGACTTGCTGTACGACGACGCCGAGGAGGATGAGGAGTTTCCGGAGCTCGACCCCGACATGCTGGCCGACCCCGAGCACCGATGGCACATCTCCACGATGACGGTGAAGGAGGCGCTGGCAAGCTGGAAGGGTCCGGCGGTGAAAGCCGCCATGGAGGAGGAGATCCGCAGCCTCCTCAGCATGGGCACGTGGGAGCTGGTCGAACGCCCGCCGGGAGTAAACGTCATGAAAAACCGGTGGGTGCTGACGACGAAGTACAACATCGACGACACCGTCGAGCGTGAGAAGGCACGGCTGGTCGTGAAGGGCTTCACGCAGGTGTATGGCGCCGACTACGACAAGACGTTTGCGCCGGTGGGCAGCTACGTCACCCTGAGGATCTTCCTCAGCATCGTCGCCGTGCTCAACCTCAACCTGATGCAGCTCGACATGAAGAACGCCTTCTTGCAGAGCAAACTTGACCGGGTGTTGTACATGTCGCAGCCAGACTACTTCAACGACGGAACCGGCCGGGTGTGCAAGCTGCTGAAGAGCCTGTACGGGCTGAAGCAGTCGCCGCTGCTGTGGTACTTGGCGCTCAACGATGTGCTGGTCGGCGCCGGGTGGAAGAAGAGCCAGGTAAACGAGGCTCTGTACTTCAAGGTCGGCGACGACGGTGTGGCCTGCTGGGTGCTGGTCTACGTCGACGACCTGCTGGCCGCCAGCAGCAGCGCCGCGATGCTGAAGGAGCTGAAGGAGCTGCTAGAAGCCGCCTTCGAGCTGCGCAAGATCTCGCCGGTACGGAAGTACCTCGGCCAGGAGATCGTGCGCGACACGTCGGCGGGGAAGCTGTGGCTGCACCAGCAGGGCTACACCGACAAGCTGCGTAGGCGCTTCATCGACGAGGAGCAGACTGGGCGCTGTTGGGTGCAAATGCACATTGCACGACATCCTGCCGTCTGTTTGTACGAGTATGCGTGTGCGAATGCATTTGTGTGTGAATGGTGTGTTCGTGTGTTTGTTTGCTTTCGCATTTTTTCGCTTGATGCATTTGCAGGTGTTGGGTGCAAATGCACATTGCACGACATCCTGCCGTCTGTTTGTACGAGTATGCGTGTGCGAATGCATTTGCGTGTGAATGGTGTGTTCGTGTGTTTGTTTGCTTTCGCATTTTTCGCTTGATGCATTTGCAGGTACTCGCGCAATGTGCGCTTCGGCACAACATTGTACGCGCTATGAACAGTGCAAGCAGAAAGGACGAGCTCGCAAAGGAACCCAAGATGGAAGCTTTGCAGTTCGGTTGAGTTGATTGCGCAGATTCAGTTCTATCCAACTCGAAATTGTATTGTTTTGTTTGGTTAACTATAGTGTAGCAGGGAAGGCACTATAGGGGTACAATTTAGGTGAAGGTTGGATGTTGTTTGTCTGTATCTGCATGCTACAAGGCCAGGGGAAACCAGCGGAACCAGCATTTGGCTGGTTGGGCAAAGACAAAACAGGTTCTGTTTTTAGAACCTGAACCTAGTTGTTGTTTTCCCAGGTTGGAAAAACAGAACCAGAGGTTGTTTACCAACCTACCACCTGCTATTTTGTCCAGCCAGGTTGGTTCTGTTGCTTGGAATTATTTGGGATCATCCCTGGTTGTTCCCAGGTTGATTTCCAAGGTCCTTGCTAGCTAGAACTATTTAATCCTTCTCTGTTTGTACCTGAACATAGTCAAATTGATTCAAGCGAATTCCTTCCTCGCTGGAATTTCGTTTCTGCGCTATTCGACGGCGGAATGCTACCCGAGTCAACGCTAGTATGCTAGCACTCCAACGCTAGGCAAACGCTGTCCGAGCCATAACTTAGTAATGGCAGAACTTTTCGCGAGGCAACTTGGCTCATTTTAAATCTCTTGGAGCGAGCTTCGATATAGCGAATTTTCAGCTTAATCCGATCGACGGTCTGCACGGCACGCTGCGCGACGTTCAAGGTACTCTTGCTGTTTTGACTAAGTCCTTCTTGATCCCTCTCTCTACAAACTCGGACCCGAGGATAGGGGCTGGTCTTGTACCAGGCACCCAGGGACCCTTGGAGGTGACCCCGAGGAGAGGTTTTAAGTTTGATTAAGTCCTAATAGCTTAAGTTTATTAGGCCCTTACACCAACAAGCTTGTATCAGAGCTGCGTTATAGTGATCCTCGTTATAGGTAGCTATGGCGGGCAACACCTCGGCGGGAGCTGGTGAATCTTCAGCCCAAGATCGTAGCGGCAGCCAAGATTCTGGTCTTTCAGCGCCAAGGGGAGCGCGAACAAACCAGGGCTCGCTTGTCAAGGAGGTGCTGAAGAATTTCACCGTCGAGAAGTTCAATGGTGAGGGCTATGATGATTGGGCCTGGAAAATGCAATTATATTTCCGTCAGATCGGTTTGCTGAAACTAATGATTGGGGAGGAGCCTAGACCGAGTGACCCCACGCTGCAGGAAGATTGGGACGAGCGCTCCTCGGCTGGCTACTATTTGATGTCGCAGAGTTTGGAGCTGAACCAGCGTCACCACGTCATGCACCTGCTGCCGGAGGTTGAATGCGGTCCGAAGGCGTGGACCGTGTTGAAGGAGCTGCACGTTGATGCTGGAGAGGGAGCTGTCCGCGTTGCGCCTGAGCGAGGGAGAGCCGGTGCAACCAGTCCTGGACAAGATGCGCGACCTCTACGCGAAGTTGGCGACCGCGGGAATCACCTACCCGGAGCAGACCAAGTGCTTGAAGATGCTCTCGCTGCTGCCAGAATCGTGGCTTCAATTTACGAGCGGATTGAGCCTGCCGCAGAACCAGAGCTTGTGGACGCTCGAGTGGGTGCGGACGAAGATTCTGGAGGAGGACTTCCGTCGCCGCCAACTGAGGGGTGGAGACGACGGCAGCAGCGGCTACGGGATGCAAGGGAGCCGACGTGGCAGAGGACGTGGCTTCGGTGGTGCTGGACGCGGTGCAAAGAAAGACGACGACTCCAACGACCAACAAGGAGGTACCGGTTGGGGTCGCGGTGCGAAATCTGGACGTGGGGGCAAGTCGGGTGCTGGTGGCAAAATAAAAGGGAGTTGCTGGTATTGTGAGAAGGAAGGGCACCCCTGGTTTTTGTGCTATAAGAAACCCGATGGATGGACCCCCCAGAATCGTCACCAGGATGGCGGCGCGCGGAGGAACCAGAAAAACGGCGCCAACATGGTCGCTGATTCGTCCGACAACAACCCGAAGGGCAACGGCGGTGCGGAGAAGAAGAAGGAGCGCACCGCGGGCCAATTCTTCCATGTGGGAGACAAGGGGGAGCAAGGAGACGCCTCTGCCAAAGTTGGAGCAGAGCTGCACCCCCTAGACTATTGGGTGTTGGACACAGGCGCTGCTTGGACGATGACGCCGCGCAAGGACCTGCTGGACGAAGTACGAGCTGCACCGATCAATGAAGTGTGCTCCGCCTCTGGACACATGTTGAAGGTGGCTGGTGCGGGACGAGCTGCGTTTAAGGGAGCGGATGGCAAGCCGGTGGTGCTGCACGACGTTCTCTTCGTCCCCGACCTGAAGGCCAACCTTATCTCCCTCCGTAAGCTTGGCAAGGCTGGGGTGAACACCAACACGGATGGGGCACGCACTTATAAGGGGAAGCTGGGCAATCGGGTGCTTTGGGATCTGCACGAGAGCAAGGACGTGTACAGATCTATGTGGCAGCTGCCGGCCCTGGCGTGGCATGGTGGGGGGCAGGCTGGAGAGGGGTCTGCATCCCAGGGGGAGTGCAATGCCGTTGGAGGGGTTGGTGTGAAAGTGTCGGCCAGATCTGGGGAGACAGATTGGGCAACGGCACACCGGCGCTTAGGGCATGTGGCAATGCCTTTGCTGAAGCAGCTGGAGAAGGATGGAGCCGTTAAGGGTCTGAAGCTGAACGGACAGCCACCCGATGACAACTGTGAAATCTGTTTGCTTTCAAAGTTCACCCGTTTCCCTTTCCATAGTGTGGCTGGCAGGAGCAAGAAGCTTTTGGAGCTGGTCCACATGGACTTGGTGGGGCCGCTGCCGGTGCAAGGGCACAAGGGGGAGCGGTATTTTCTTACAATTGTGGATGACTGGAGCAGGCTGATGTGGGCGTATCCGCTGAAGCAGAAGGACCACGCCGCCTCCACGATACGGGACGATTGGCTGCCATTCGTGGAGAAGCAGGCGGAGTGTGTAGTGAAGCGGATTAGGACAGACCGGGGTGGTGAGTTCCTTGGAGCTGAAATGACGGCCTGGCTCAAGAAGCAGGGCATCCAGAGAGAGCTGACCACGGCTTATACCCCACAGTCCAATGGTGTAGCAGAACGGGCAAACCGGACCATTCTGGAGACAGCTAGGGCGCTGCTCATAGAATCTGGGCTGAGCAATTCTATGTGGCCTCATGCTGTCCGGCACGCCACCGTCGCTAGGAACAGGGTGCTCACCAAGGTTGGGGATGACTCGTGGGTGCCTTTGGAGAGGTGGCTTGGGAGGAAGCCGCCGGTGGACATGCTGAGGGTGTTCGGTTGCATGGCAGTCGCCCACGTCCCCAAGACCTACCGCAGTAAGTTGGGGGCGAGTGCAATCTGGTGTGTGCATTTGGGGCTGGCTGCTGAGAGCAAGGGATGGCTGCTGTGGGAACCATCCAAGGGTGTGTTGTTTGACAGCAGGGATGTGAAATTCATTGAGGGCATGATGTATGGGAGCTGGGAGAAACAGCCGGAGGCAAGGGTGTCCCAGCAGATGGAGCAGATCACCATGCAGCTGGACCTGACTCCTAGTGTGTGGGAGGAGGGAGAGGAGGCAGCTGCTGGAAATGGTGATGGAGAGAAGGTACAGGAGGCATCTGCTGGTGGAGAAAATGGTGTGGAAACTGGCGGCAGCACTAGTGGAGCTGCTGGACCCGAGGGAGGAGAGAAGCAGCAGGGAAAAACTAAGAAGCCGAAGGGTGTCGTTATGAAGGGATGGGAGACACCCGTCTCCAGGCCAGGACGTACCCGTATGGCTACTAAGAAGCTGACTGCAGGAACTGATGCAGCAGAGCAGCAGCTAGGGACCGAAGAGGCATTGCTGATTCTACCTCATGGCTATGACCCGGATGAGGAGGATGAGCCTGCATACTGTTTTCTTGCCCCTGCACCAGAGGAACCAGCTAGCATGGAGGAGGCATTAGCTGGACCAGATAGGGACAAGTGGCTGGCTTCTAGGGATGCTGAGTACCAGAGTCTGCTGGAGAATAGGACATGGGATCTGGTGGTGCTGCCTGATGGGAAGAAAGCGATACAATGCAAGTGGGTGCTGAGGATCAAGACCGATGACAAGGGGCAGGTCACCATCTACAAGAGTAGGCTGGTGGCGAAGGGGTTTATGCAGAAGGAGAAGCAGGACTTCAACGAGATCTTTGCTCCCACTGCCAAACCCCCTACCCTCCGTGTCTTGTTGGCAGATGCAGCTGTTAGTGGGAAATTCATCATTCAGATGGATATTTCAACGGCATTCCTGAATGAGATTTTAGAGGAGGATGTGTACATGACGCAGCCGCCTGGGTATGAGGATGGTACGGGCAGGGTGTGCAAGCTCAACAAGTCCATCTACGGCTTGAAGCAGGCGCCACGCTGCTGGTACCAGAAGTTGGCAGCTGTTTTAGAGGAGATGGGATTCAGGACCAGCAGCTGTGATGAGAGCCTCTTTCTCAAGGGCGAGGGGGAGAAGCTGGTGCTGTTTCTGGTCTATGTGGACGACATTCTTCTCTTCAGCAGCAGCATGAAGGAGATCCAGAAAGTGCAGCAGCAACTGATGGAAAAATTCAAGTGCAAGAACCTTGGGGAGGTAAAGTACTACCTCGGGATGCACGTGGAGAGGGATCCAGATCACAGGTGGTTGAAGCTGCACCAGGAGAAGTTCATCAAGGAGCTGGGGGAGAAGTATGGGATTGAGAATGAGCGCAAGGTTGCAACTCCCCTGCCAGCAGAATTCAAGCTTGTGAAGGCTGCAGAGGATGAAGGGGTTGAAGCTGAAGAGCAGCAGCAATTTCAGTCCTTGGTGGGCAGCCTCTTGTACGCAGCAGTTCACACGAGGCCCGACATCTCTTTCTCGGTTGGGCAGCTGGCTAGGGTGGTGCAGAATCCATCAGAGGAGCAGGTGGATGCAGCTGAGCGTGTGGTGAAGTACCTGAACTCTCACCCAAGCATTGGAGTTCAATACTCCGCATCTGCACAGGTGAAGCAGAAAGGGGTGGAGGTGCTGAAAGAGAAGGGGGAGAGGCTTGGAGAAGGCAAGCTATTTCTCACTTGCTTTACCGATGCTACATGGGCTTCTGAGAAGGAGGATTCCTCATCTGTGGGAGGATACATCTGCGTAGTTGGGGGAGGACCTGTTAGTTGGAGGTCCAAGAAGCAGACGGAGACGGCACTCTCTTCCGTAGAATCAGAGTACATGGCGATGTTCCATGGGGTGAAGGAGGTGATTTGGCTGAGGAGGCTGTTAGAGGAGATTGGCCAGGAGCAGAAAGTTGCTACGCCGCTGTTTTGTGATAGCAAGGGGGCTCTTGGGATGGCCAGAAACGCTGTGCTTCATGGGCTGAACAAGCACATGCGTATCAAGTGGCACTGGCTGCGTAAGGAGGTGAAGAGGGGGACGGTGCATCCGATCTACATCAAGACTCACCAGCAGCCAGCAGACTTTCTCACCAAGAGGCTTGCGGATGAGCCTCATTGGCGTTGTATGCGCATGAGTGGAATGAGCATGAACTAGCATGGAATGACGGGGATGCAGCCGGCAGGCTGAGGGGGAGTGTGTTGGGTGCAAATGCACATTGCACGACATCCTTGTTGTGTGCAAATGCACATTGCACGACATCCTGCCGTCTGTTTGTACGAGTATGCGTGTGCGAATGCATTTGCGTGTGAATGGTGTGTTCGTGTGTTTGTTTGCTTTCGCATTTTTCGCTTGATGCATTTGCAGGTACTCGCGCAATGTGCGCTTCGGCACAACATTGTACGCGCTATGAACAGTGCAAGCAGAAAGGACGAGCTCGCAAAGGAACCCAAGATGGAAGCTTTGCAGTTCGGTTGAGTTGATTGCGCAGATTCAGTTCTATCCAACTCGAAATTGTACTGTTTTGTTTGGTTAACTATAGTGTAGCAGGGAAGGCACTATAGGGGTACAATTTAGGTGAAGGTTGGATGTTGTTTGTCTGTATCTGCATGCTACAAGGCCAGGGGAAACCAGCGGAACCAGCATTTGGCTGGTTGGGCAAAGACAAAACAGGTTCTGTTTTTAGAACCTGAACCTGGTTGTTGTTTTTCCCAGGTTGGAAAAACAGAACCAAAGGTTGTTTACCAACCTACCACCTGCTATTTTGTCCAGCCAGGTTGGTTCTGTTGCTTGGAATTATTTGGGATCATCCCTGGTTTTTCCCAGGTTGATTCCCAAGGTCCTTGCTAGCTAGAACTATTTAATCCTTCTCTGTTTGTACCTGAATATAGTCAAATTGATTCAAGCGAATTCCTTCCTCGCTGGAATTTCGTTTCTGCGCTATTCGACGGCGGAATGCTACCCGAGTCAACGCTAGTATGCTAGCACTCCAACGCTAGGCAAACGCTGTCCGAGCCATAACTTAGTAATGGCAGAACTTTTCGCGAGGCAACTTGGCTCATTTTAAAGCTCTTAGAGCGAGCTTCGATATAGCAAGTTCTCAGCTTAATCCGATCGACGGTCTGCACGGCACGCTGCGCGACGTTCAAGGTACTCTTGCTGTTTTGACTAAGTCCTTCTTGATCCCTCTCTCTACAAACTCGGACCCGAGGATAGGGGCTGGTCTTGTACCAGGCACCCAGGGACCCTTGGAGGTGACCCCGAGGAGAGGTTTTAAGTTTGATTAAGTCCTAATAGCTTGAGTTTATTAGGCCCTTACACCAACAAGCTGGTATCAGAGCTGCGTTATAGTGATCCTCGTTATAGGTAGCTATGGCGGGCAACACCTCGGCGGGAGCTGGTGAATCTTCAGCCCAAGATCGTAGCGGCAGCCAAGATTCTGGTCTTTCAGCGCCAAGGGGAGCGCGAACAAACCAGGGCTCGCTTGTCAAGGAGGTGCTGAAGAATTTCACCGTCGAGAAGTTCAATGGTGAGGGCTATGATGATTGGGCCTGGAAAATGCAATTATATTTCCGTCAGATCGGTTTGCTGAAACTAATGATTGGGGAGGAGCCTAGACCGAGTGACCCCACCGGCAGGAAGATTGGGACGAGCGCTCCTCGGCTGGCTACTATTTGATGTCGCAGAGTTTGGAGCTGAACCAGCGTCACCACGTCATGCACCTGCTGCCGGAGGTTGAATGCGGTCCGAAGGCGTGGACCGTGTTGAAGGAGCTGCACGCCCCGACCTCCGTTGTCGCAACGTTGATGCTGGAGAGGGAGCTGTCCGCGTTGCGCTTGAGCGAGGGAGAGCCGGTGCAACCAGTCCTGGACAAGATGCGCGACCTCTACGCGAAGTTGGCGACCGCGGGAATCACCTACCCGGAGCAGACCAAGTGCTTGAAGATGCTCTCGCTGCTGCCAGAATCGTGGCTTCAATTTACGAGCGGATTGAGCCTGCCGCAGAACCAGAGCTTGTGGACGCTCGAGTGGGTGCGGACGAAGATTCTGGAGGAGGACTTCCGTCGCCGCCAACTGAGGGGTGGAGACGACGGCAGCAGCGGCTACGGGATGCAAGGGAGCCGACGTGGCAGAGGACGTGGCTTCGGTGGTGCTGGACGCGGTGCAAAGAAAGACGACGACTCCAACGACCAACAAGGAGGTACCGGTTGGGGTCGCGGTGCGAAATCTGGACGTGGGGGCAAGTCGGATGCTGGTGGCAAAATGAAAGGGAGTTGCTGGTATTGTGAGAAGGAAGGGCACCCCTGGTTTTTGTGCTATAAGAAACCCGATGGATGGACCCCCCAGAATCGTCACCAGGATGGCGGCGCGCGGAGGAACCAGAAAAACGGCGCCAACATGGTCGCTGATTCGTCCGACAACAACCCGAAGGGCAACGGCGGTGCGGAGAAGAAGAAGGAGCGCACCGCGGGCCAATTCTTCCATGTGGGAGACAAGGGGGAGCAAGGAGACGCCTCTGCCAAAGTTGGAGCAGAGCTGCACCCCCTAGACTATTGGGTGTTGGACACAGGCGCTGCTTGGACGATGACGCCGCGCAAGGACCTGCTGGACGAAGTACGAGCTGCACCGATCAATGAAGTGTGCTCCGCCTCTGGACACATGTTGAAGGTGGCTGGTGCGGGACGAGCTGCGTTTAAGGGAGCGGATGGCAAGCCGGTGGTGCTGCACGACGTTCTCTTCGTCCCCGACCTGAAGGCCAACCTTATCTCCCTCCGTAAGCTTGGCAAGGCTGGGGTGAACACCAACACGGATGGGGCACGCACTTATAAGGGGAAGCTGGGCAATCGGGTGCTTTGGGATCTGCACGAGAGCAAGGACGTGTACAGATCTATGTGGCAGCTGCCGGCCCTGGCGTGGCATGGTGGGGGGCAGGCTGGAGAGGGGTCTGCATCCCAGGGGGAGTGCAATGCCGTTGGAGGGGTTGGTTGTGAAGTGTCGGCCAGTCTGGGGAGACAGATGGGCAACGGCACACCGGCGCTTAGGGCATGTGGCAATGCCTTTGCTGAAGCAGCTGGAGAAGATGGTGGAGAAGGATGGGTCGAAGGTCTGAGCTGAACGGACAGCCACCCGATGACAACTGTGAAATCTGTTTGCTTTCAAAGTTCACCCGTTTCCCTTTCCATAGTGTGGCTGGCAGGAGCAAGAAGCTTTTGGAGCTGGTCCACATGGACTTGGTGGGGCCGCTGCCGGTGCAAGGGCACAAGGGGGAGCGGTATTTTCTTACAATTGTGGATGACTGGAGCAGGCTGATGTGGGCATATCCGCTGAAGCAGAAAGACCACGCCGCCTCCACGATACGGGACGATTGGCTGCCATTCGTGGAGAAGCAGGCGGAGTGTGTAGTGAAGCGGATTAGGACAGACCGGGGTGGTGAGTTCCTTGGAGCTGAAATGACGGCCTGGCTCAAGAAGCAGGGCATCCAGAGAGAGCTGACCACGGCTTATACCCCACAGTCCAATGGTGTAGCAGAACGGGCAAACCGGACCATTCTGGAGACAGCTAGGGCGCTGCTCATAGAATCTGGGCTGAGCAATTCTATGTGGCCTCATGCTGTCCGGCACGCCACTGTCGCTAGGAACAGGGTGCTCACCAAGGTTGGGGATGACTCGTGGGTGCCGTTGGAGAGGTGGCTTGGGAGGAAGCCGCCGGTGGACATGCTGAGGGTGTTCGGTTGCATGGCAGTCGCCCACGTCCCCAAGACCTACTGCAGTAAGTGGGGGGGCGAGTGCAATCTGGTGTGTGCATTTGGGGCTGGCTGCTGAGAGCAAGGGATGGCTGCTGTGGGAACCATCCAAGGGTGTGTTTTTTGACAGCAGGGATGTGAAATTCATTGAGGGCATGATGTATGGGAGCTGGGAGAAACAGCCGGAGGCAAGGGTGTCCCAGCAGATGGAGCAGATCACCATGCAGCTGGACCTGACTCCTAGTGTGTGGGAGGAGGGAGAGGAGGCAGCTGCTGGAAATGGTGATGGAGAGAAGGTACAGGAGGCATCTGCTGGTGGAGAAAATGGTGTGGAAACTGGCGGCAGCACTAGTGGAGCTGCTGGACCCGAGGGAGGAGAGAAGCAGCAGGGAAAAACTAAGAAGCCGAAGGGTGTCGTTATGAAGGGATGGGAGACACCCGTCTCCAGGCCAGGACGTACCCGTATGGCTACTAAGAAGCTGACTGCAGGAACTGATGCAGCTGCAGCAGAGCAGCAGCTAGGGACCGAAGAGGCATTGCTGATTCTACCTCATGGCTATGACCCGGATGAGGAGGATGAGCCTGCGTACTGTTTTCTTGCCCCTGCACCAGAGGAACCAGCTAGCATGGAGGAGGCATTAGCTGGACCAGATAGGGACAAGTGGCTGGCTTCTAGGGATGCTGAGTACCAGAGTCTGCTGGAGAATAGGACATGGGATCTGGTGGTGCTGCCTGATGGGAAGAAAGCGATACAATGCAAGTGGGTGCTGAGGATCAAGACCGATGACAAGGGGCAGGTCACCATCTACAAGAGTAGGCTGGTGGCGAAGGGGTTTATGCAGAAGGAGAAGCAGGACTTCAACGAGATCTTTGCTCCCACTGCCAAACCCCCTACCCTCCGTGTCTTGTTGGCAGATGCAGCTGTTAGTGGGAAATTCATCATTCAGATGGATATTTCAACGGCATTCCTGAATGGGATTTTAGAGGAGGATGTGTACATGACGCAGCCGCCTGGGTATGAGGATGGTACGGGCAGGGTGTGCAAGCTCAACAAGTCCATCTACGGCTTGAAGCAGGCGCCACGCTGCTGGTACCAGAAGTTGGCAGCTGTTTTAGAGGAGATGGGATTCAGGACCAGCAGCTGTGATGAGAGCCTCTTTCTCAAGGGCGAGGGGGAGAAGCTGGTGCTGTTTCTGGTCTATGTGGACGACATTCTTCTCTTCAGCAGCAGCATGAAGGAGATCCAGAAAGTGCAGCAGCAACTGATGGAAAACTTCAAGTGCAAGAACCTTGGGGAGGTAAAGTACTACCTCGGGATGCACGTGGAGAGGGATCCAGATCACAGGTGGTTGAAGCTGCACCAGGAGAAGTTCATCAAGGAGCTGGGGGAGAAGTATGGGATTGAGAATGAGCGCAAGGTTGCAACTCCCCTGCCAGCAGAATTCAAGCTTGTGAAGGCTGCAGAGGATGAAGGGGTTGAAGCTGAAGAGCAGCAGCAATTTCAGTCCTTGGTGGGCAGCCTCTTGTACGCAGCAGTTCACACGAGGCCCGACATCTCTTTCTCGGTTGGGCAGCTGGCTAGGGTGGTGCAGAATCCATCAGAGGAGCAGGTGGATGCAGCTGAGCGTGTGGTGAAGTACCTGAACTCTCACCCAAGCATTGGAGTTCAATACTCCGCATCTGCACAGGTGAAGCAGAAAGGGGTGGAGGTGCTGAAAGAGAAGGGGGAGAGGCTTGGAGAAGGCAAGCTATTTCTCACTTGCTTTACCGATGCTACATGGGCTTCTGAGAAGGAGGATTCCTCTGTGGGAGGATACATCTGCGTAGTTGGGGGAGGACCTGTTAGTTGGAGGTCCAAGAAGCAGACGGAGACGGCACTCTCTTCCGCTGTCGTAGATCAGAGTACATGGCGATGTTCCATGGGGTGAGGAGGGGTGATTTGGCTGAGGAGGCTGTTAGAGGAGATTGGCCAGGAGCAGAAAGTTGCTACGCCGCTGTTTTGTGATAGCAAGGGGGCTCTTGGGATGGCCAGAAACGCTGTGCTTCATGGGCTGAACAAGCACATGCGTATCAAGTGGCACTGGCTGCGTAAGGAGGTGAAGAGGGACGGTGCATCCGCTCTACATCAAGACTCACCAGCAGCCAGCAGACTTTCTCACCAAGAGGCTTGCGGATGAGCCTCATTGGCGTTGTGTGCGCATGAGTGGAATGAGCATGAACTAGCATGGAATGACGGGGATGCAGCCGGCAGGCTGAGGGGGAGTGTGTTGGGTGCAAATGCACATTGCACGACATCCTGCCGTCTGTTTGTACGAGTATGCGTGTGCGAATGCATTTGCGTGTGAATGGTGTGTTCGTGTGTTTGTTTGCTTTCGCATTTTTTCGCTTGATGCATTTGCAGGTACTCGCGCAATGTGCGCTCGGCACAACATTGTATGCGCTATGAACAGTGCAAGCAGAAAGGACGAGCTCGCAAAGGAACCCAGGATGGAAGCTTTGCAGTTCGGTTGAGTTGATTGTGCAGATTCAGTTCTATCCAACTCGAAATTGTACTGTTTTGTTTGGTTAACTATAGTGTAGCAGGGAAGGCACTATAGGGGTACAATTTAGGTGAAGGTTGGATGTTGTTTGTCTGTATCTGCATGCTACAAGGCCAGGGGAAACCAGCGGAACCAGCATTTGGCTGTGGGGGCAAAGACAAAAACAGGTTCTGTTTTTAGAACCTGAACCTGGTTGTTGTTTTCCCGGTTGAAAAACAGAACCAAAGGTTGTTTACCAACCTACCACCTGCTATTTTGTCCAGCCAGGTTGGTTCTGTTGCTTGGAATTATTTGGGATCATCCCTGGTTTTTCCCAGGTTGATTCCCAAGGTCCTTGCTAGCTAGAACTATTTAATCCTTCTCTGTTTGTACCTGAGTATAGTCAAATTGATTCAAGCGAATTCCTTCCTCGCTGGAATTTCGTTTCTGCGCTATTCGACGGCGGAATGCTACCCGAGTCAACGCTAGTATGCTAGCACTCCAACGCTAGGCAAACGCTGTCCGAGCCATAACTTAGTAATGGCAGAACTTTTCGCGAGGCAACTTGGCTCATTTAAAAGCTCTTGGAGCGAGCTTCGATATAGCAATTCTCAGCTTAATCCGATCGGACGTCTGCACGGCACGCTGCGCGACGTTCAAGGTAACTCTGCTGTTTTGACTAAGTCCTTCTTGATCCCTCTCTCTACAAACTCGGACCCGAGGATAGGGGCTGGTCTTGTACCAGGCACCCAGGGACCCCTGGAGGTGACCCGAGGAGAGGTTTTAAGTTTGATTAAGTCCTAATAGCTTGAGTTTATTAGGCCCTTACACCAACGGCG
>CANIUD010000785.1:0-348285 GCA_947470075.1 Closterium sp. Yama58-4
TCTCTCTCTCTCTCTCTCTCTCCTCTCTCTCTCTCTCTCTCTCTCTCTCTCTCTCTCTCTCTCTCTCTCTCTCTCTCTCTCTCTCTCTCTCTCTCTCTCTCTCCCTCTTTAGGCGCTCAATCCCATGTGCCCCCATGTGTCCCCCCAGGCGGTGGGAGCGGACCCCATGGCGGACATGGCGCGGCCGGTTGCAGCGGCTGCTGCTGGTGGCTAAGGTGCGCCCGCTGTCGTCAGAGGAGGAGTTCCGCGTGCGCGGGCTGCTGGGGGAGCGCCTCGCCTCGTATGACGGCCGGGAGGACGAGGACGACTGGGATGGGGAGGGGGAGGGGGAGGGCGAAGGGGAGAGGGAGGGGGGGAGGGCAGTGCGGATGGTGTGGAGGCGAGTGCAGCGCAGGGACGTGAGAGCGAGGTCGGTGGCAGCACAAGAAGCGCGGCTGCTGCTGCTGCTCGGTTGGATGAAGCTGTTCCTGGAGCAGAAGAGGCGATTACCGGGGCAGGGCAGGAGGAGAGACGGGACGAGGTGCAGGAGAAGCAGGCGGAAGGGTTGAGTGAAGGGCACGAAGCAGGCAGCAGCAGTAGCAGCATGAGCAGCAAAGGCAGGCGCGAGGGCAGCATGAGGGTTCGGAAGCCGGAAGCACCCACAGCCAGGGCGGAGCCGAGAGCGGCAGCAGCGGCCGCGGCCAGCGAGAGCAGCAGCGGCGCGGCGGAGGTAGGGGGCAGTGGGTTTGGGGTGGGAGGGCGGGAGGAGGAGACGGTGGCGGGCGTGGTGGGGTACCGCGTGGAGGGGCTGGAGCACGTGTTCCAGGGCGACGCCTGCTTCCACTCGCGCCCCTCGCCGTCTGACGCCCATGGCGACGTGGCATTCGAGGTGTCGTGGGGTGCCGATTGGCGGCCCGGCGATGGCGAGAGCAGTGACTTGGGCAGTAGTGGTCGGGATGGTCAGGGGGGCTGGGCGCACGGCGAGGGCGAGGGGGCGTGGGAGGGGATGGCAGAGGGGCAGCAGGGGACGGGGAGCAGAGAGGATGGCGAGACGAGTGCGCAGGGAACGAGCAGCAGCAGCAGCAGCAGCAGCAGCAGGACAGGTGATGGGATCTTGGAGGTGCCTCCTGGGGCCACGTGGCTGAGTGCCGTGGGGCCAGGGAATGACGTGCAGAGTGGTCAAGGACGTGGGCAGGGGCGGCATTCGCAGGGCAATGACCTGCGCAGCCCTTCTGCTGGCGCTGGGGAGGGCGTGGTAGGGGAAGAGCAGGGAGAGGCGGCGCATGGTCAAGGGGTGGAACGAGTGGGATCGTTCAATGCAGCCGAGTGGGCGGAGGTGGTGAGGGCGGAGCAGGATGAGAGTGAGGAGGGCAGTGAGGGCGAGGAGGGCAGCGAGGGTGAGGAGGGAAGTGAGGGCGAGGAGGGGTGGGAGGAGGGTGGCATGCGCACGGTGCTATACAGGCTGGACCTCGTACACATACAGCTGCTCGCCTCCTCTGGCTGCCAGGTTGCTGCCAGCCCACCCAACTCCCCTCCTATCAACAACTTTCTTGCACCTCCCTTCCTGCTATTTGAAAGCGTCACGCCTTCCTTTCCTCTGCTCCTTGCCGTTCTCACTAGCTGTGTGTGTGCTTGCCCTGTTCCCCACCCCTGCACCCCTGCGTGTGTGTGGGGGGGTGACAGGAGGAGGTGGCGCCACAGCAGTGGCAGGAGGCGGCGCCGGATCTGCTGGCGCACGTGGCGGACAGCATAGTGCAGCGCGCCAACTCACTCGAGCGGGCGCGGCGCTGCATGCGCGACCTGTGTGCGCGCGAGCATGGGATAGACGCCGAGGTGCGCTGGGGTGCTTTGGGCAGGGGACGGACTGGTGGGTTCGTTGTGTGATGAATGTGGATGGCGGGTGGTGGCTGTTGCGCAGTGTGTCACGCGTGCTGGATGTCCCATTTGAGGCTCGCTGCTCCCTTACGTGTTTTCCCCTTGTTCTCCCTCCCGTCCCCTCCGCACCCCTTCCCACGGCACCTCTGTCTCCCCTGGTGCATGGCATGGCAGGAGGTGTGGCTGGCGGGCATAGACCACCTGGGCATAGACGTGAGGGTGCGCATGGGCCTCGAACTGCAGACCTTGCGATTCCCCTTCAGATATCCGGTGCGTTACCTGCTGCCCGTGGGAGATAGATTCCTGCTGAGTGTGGGAGGGTGGCGCCTGCAGATGGTCACACACCTGCATTGCAATTTCTTTCAATTCAAAGTGTTGCTGGTGGTTGTGCATTCACATGCAATGTCGACAGCCAACTGTAGTTGACCAGATTGCCTAGTCCGTGTGTGTGTGTGTGTGGACCCCAGGCATCCACGGAGGTGGCAGCAGAGCGGCTGTTGGACGAGCTGCTGAGGCCGCGCCCCCTGCCCTCTGCCACCTCCACGCGCCTCAAGCCGCGCCTCTCTGCCCGCCAACTGCGCCGCCTCCGTGCCCGCATGCGCCGCTGACCAATGCCGTGCTGCTGGGGAACCAGCCTTGGGGAACGTGGAATTTGGATGTTGGAACCGAGGGGCTTTTCATTCATGTGTTTTGCCGCCTCAATCACTCTTAAATTTACTGTCTATTAGAGTTACGTTAACATCTGTGGAGGTAGGCCAGTAGGGAGTGCGCATTCGTAGGGAAGAGTTAGTCAATGCCGTCAGGAAAGGTGTCTGAATGCTGTGCATTTACAAACTATGTAACAGTATGTCAGCTAGGCAGGTACGCAGATCAGTGGGCAAGATTCGGATCCCAGAGCGCATTCTTGATATTAGACGAAAAGCTCTCTGGTCTGGTCTACAAAATAGTAGTTGGGGTTTTAGGACCTCTTGATGTGAGAAAATTTTCGTTATCCCTGGGGTTACTCCGCATACACCGTTGGATTTGACGCAATAATAGTCTGAGTACTTTGTTATATCGGTCACCATTTTAAAATTACGGTGCAATGGGATTCGGAGGAACGTAAACCGGTCGTCTAGGCAAGGCAGAGCGAACAAGCTAGGCGAAAACCAAGGGCAAAAACTGCCTCGGAACAGAAATGGCGAGGCTTAGGGAGCGACTCGAGAATGGTTTGGTTCAGACAAGCCAGGCCGAACCAGCCTCTCGAGGAGTTCGGGAGATCCCCGACCAACGTGAAACGCACACAAGTGCGCGCGAAGCTGAATTCACCCGAGTGAACCGAAGTAACACACCAGCAAACTTTTCCCGCACCTTCATCCCTCCGCGGCGCACGGAGCGTGCGTGCTGCCCTGGTGTCTGCTCACCTCCCTCCCCGACTACCCCAAGGCCTTCCCTCTCTGCCTCTCCTCCACTCCACTCACCACCCTCACACCTGCGCACTACAAATCCCTTGCCTACGCTCATTCCTCTCATCGCTCTCCAGCTTCGCTCTCTCTTGTGACTAGCTCTCAGCCTTCCGTTGCCGTTTTCATTCAGCGTCAGCATGGCCTCAGTTTCCCGCTCAGATTATCCGTCGTATGCTGCAGCGCTGAGCTTCTGGAAGAGTCTCGGCAGGGAGGACTCGACGGCATCACGCCGCGTTCAGCCGCTGAGCGAGTCGTCCAGCGGCGGATCGAACGACACGAGCCGTGCTTCCGCCGTCACGGCCCGCTGCAGCACCAACAATGATACTAGCCATGACGTCGGCGCCGAATGCAACGACGCCTGCTCTCGCGACGACACAGCAGCAGCGCCAATGCTTCCAGTGCTTCCACCTGTGACGTCGGATCAAGCGCCGACACAAGATCCGGCTTCAAGGTCAGATCAAGTGACACTTAAAGCTGCCGATTGTGCCGAATCGCAAACTGCAGCTGCAACGTCGGATTCCGCAGCATCGCGACGTGCAGCATCAGAATCTGCCGAGTCGGACTCTCCAGCATCGGAGCCTGCAGCATCGGCGCATTCTGCAGCTTCGGCGCATTCTGCAGCTTCGGCGCATTCTGCAGCTTCGGCGCATTCTGCAGCTTCGGCGCATTCTGCAGCTTCGGCGCATTCTGCAGCTTCGGCGCATTCTGCAGCTTCGGCGCATTCTGCAGCTTCGGCGCATTCTGCAGCTTCGGCGCATTCTGCAGCTTCGGCGCATTCTGCAGCTTCGGCGCATTCTGCAGCTTCGGCGCATTCTGCAGCTTCGGCGCATTCTGCAGCTTCGGCGCATTCTGCAGCTTCGGCGCATTCTGCAGCTTCGGCGCATTCTGCAGCTTCGGCGCATTCTGCAGCTTCGGCGGAATGCGCAGCGTCGGCGGAATGCGTAGCGTCGGCGGAATGCGCAGCGTCGGCGGAATGTGCAGCGTCGGCGGAATTTGAAGCGCATTCCCGCGCGTCAACGGCGTCAGCAGGTCGCAGCAAGGCAGCACATACTGTACCGCCGACACGCATCCCGAAACCGAGCAACAAGAGAGTGAATGTGAGGCGCGTGGAGGGAGCGACTCTGATTCCCAGGCCTAGCTGTGCTGCACCGCACAGGGAGGTGCGGGGAGTGCAACTTGAAGCTGCACGCAAGCGGCCTAGCACAACACCCAAGGTCGGGCTCGCCACCTCAAGGCGCCCATGGCGGCCTTGACTGCTGCCGTCACAACAAAATGAATGGTTTTAAAAGGAATGGTTAAAAAAAAAAAGAAAGAAACAAAAAGACATAAAAGAAGTCCGGACGGACAATGAAGGGAAATGGTGGGATGGGGTGAAGACACAGATGCACAGCAGTGAGGAGCGAGTGGGGGGTTGTGGGGCGGTTTGGGAATGCGGGTTGGGAAGCATGGTGGGACACTAGCCTTTTTTGCAGCCTGCTTCACAGCAGGCTGTTTGTGGCAGTGTGGGTTTGCTGACCTTGATGGCTGGAGGGTGGAAGGCCAAAAAAACTGCTGCTCTGCTGATGTGCTCCTGAAGGGGGATGGCTCAGGACTGATGTGCTCCTGAAGGGATGGCTCAGGACTGATGTGCTCCTGAAGGGATGGCTCAGGACTGATGTGCTCCTGAAGGGATGGCTCAGGACTGATGTGCTCCTGAAGGGATGGCTCAGGACTGATGTGCTCCTGAAGGGATGGCTCAGGACTGATGTGCTCCTGAAGGGATGGCTCAGGACTGATGTGCTCCTGAAGGGATGGCTCAGGACTGATGTGCTCCTGAAGGGATGGCTCAGGACTGATGTGCTCCTGAAGGGATGGCTCAGGACTGATGTGCTCCTGAAGGGATGGCTCAGGACTGATGTGCTCCTGAAGGGATGGCTCAGGACTGATGTGCTCCTGAAGGGATGGCTCAGGACTGATGTGCTCCTGAAGGGATGGCTCAGGACTGATGTGCTCCTGAAGGGATGGCTCAGGACTGATGTGCTCCTGAAGGGATGGCTCAGGACTGATGTGCTCCTGAAGGGATGGCTCAGGACTGATGTGCTCCTGAAGGGATGGCTCAGGACTGATGTGCTCCTGAAGGGATGGCTCAGGACTGATGTGCTCCTGAAGGGATGGCTCAGGACTGATGTGCTCCTGAAGGGATGGCTCAGGACTGATGTGCTCCTGAAGGGATGGCTCAGGACTGATGTGCTCCTGAAGGGATGGCTCAGGACTGATGTGCTCCTGAAGGGATGGCTCAGGACTGATGTGCTCCTGAAGGGATGGCTCAGGACTGATGTGCTCCTGAAGGGATGGCTCAGGACTGATGTGCTCCTGAAGGGATGGCTCAGGACTGAGGTAGCAAATAGTGAGTAGTTGCTGTGAAATTGTGGCTAGTAGGTAGTAGTTCCTTCCTGTAATGGTAGCATTGGCTATTGTACAATTTGAAGTGGCATTGGGGTATGAATGGATGCAGCAACCTTGCAGGGGCTAGTACAGAGACTCCTAGGATGAGTGAATGGTGTGTGTGTCCATTCATACGGTACTTGACACACAATGCTCTGGGAGGTGTGATAGATACCGCACTACATTGTACAAGCTCTAGTACCGTCCACTTCAATTTCTGGTGCAGCCGCAGTGCTTGTGCTGACTTGGCAGGCGTGGTGACACACAGCAGAGCATGATGAGTTGAGACGGACCAAGGCAGTGGCTTCACAGCACACAGCGCTCACAAGCAACGTCCCTCGCTTGCAGCACATGAGGCACGCTGCAGCACAAGCATCAAGGTGTGGCAGCAAGAGCAGGGTGTGGGCGTGGCGTGGGCGTGGGCGTGGGGGAGTGACTGACGCCTGGCTGTCATTCCCTGCTGCTGCAGGTGCGTCAAGAGAGAGTGGGAGGGTGCACGGGAGGGAGGCAGGGAGGAAGGGGGGGATGGAGTGAGTGAGTGAGTGAGGTAGGGAGGTAGGGAGGGAAGGAGGGAGGGAGGGAGTGAGTGAGGGAGGGAGGGAGGGAGCACGGGAGGGAGGGAGTGAGTGAGGGAGGGAGGGACGGGGGGAGGGAGGGAGGGGAATGGGCGGAGAGGAATGAGAGGAATGGGCCCAACCGTCGCCTTGTGCCGCGTCACCTTCGTCAGGTCGTGTCGGTGAAGGAATGTTTTGATGCTATTGTTGCTCCCTACTCGACCCCCTCCTCTGGTATTCTACGACGCCTCATCATACCTTTCATATTCCCTGATCTCTATGTATTTTTAAGTATCACTAGCCTCATGACTCACCTTCACCCGCTAGATGCTAGTTATCGCGCTACTTGCACCGCTGGTGAGGATCGACGATCGAATTCAGAAAAATATACCGTAATCCCCCGCATAGTACACCCTAACCCAAAATAAAACACCCATGGGTGTTCAATTACGGTGGGTGTACTAAAAAATACACCAGTTAGAACACCCCCCTGATTTTTTGAATTTATCAGTACACCCTCCCCTTATCTAAATGTGAATCGCGAGGTCAATTTTAGCGAGTTTCTCTATGAAGAGGGACGCATCACTCCCCGAAACGTTTTCACGCGATGCTGGGGGGCTACTTTCGATCGATTCAGGCGCGTGTGAGGAGCTTGCCAGTGAGTCAGCATGACGTGGATCGCAATCTGTGTGCAGTTCCGACCGTTCTCAGCTCGACTCGATAAACAAAGTAGGCTGAGTACAAGAAATGTGTCTTTTCATATGGAAAAGTGTCATTATATAACACCCATGGGTGCAGGCTTACACCCCCCCCATAATTAAACACCCCCCTAAAGGGGAGTATTTATCAATACACCCTAGGGTGTACTATGCGGGGGATTACGGTATTATTAATCTTTGGTACAACTACGTTGCTATATATATACGCACAATACAAGGTGGGTAACTAGTTGTTATGGAAATGTTCCGTAGAGGCCGTCTGGAACGGAACCTTGCCGAATTCGATATACGAAATTCGACCAAAATAACGCGCATGCAAAGTCACGTGGAATTTACTGAAATTCAACAGAATTCGGTGCACGCAACCTAAATTGGCGCTATAATTATAATAAATTTAAAAAAGCAATGAATCTAGGAAAAACAAGCATAACACGATAGGTGTAAGGATTTTTTTGCATTCCTCACCGCGTTCTTCAACATCGCGTACAGCAGCAGCCGTTGTTCGCCCGTTACTGCTAACGGGTCTCTGCCATCCTTCGCGCGCACTATTCACCACACAATGCACGGCTGGCCCGGCAGCGTCGGCCTATGCTTCTGGACTAGCCCGAACCTTAATGCCAGCATCGCACTAGCTAGCTTGCACGCACCGCGTTATCGTTTGCATGCTTCGCGTATAAGTATTCGCTCATGCCTTTGCTCTTAATTTGTACTCATTTGACAGTCTAGTGCAATTCTCGCTAATTACTTTCGGTGCAATTCTTAGAGCCACTTTCTTTCGGACCGCACATTTCTGCAACCAGAGAAAACTCAAGTTTTGTTTTTTGCACTCGAAGGGACTCACCCCCCTTAGCACCTACGAGCCGCTATCCTCGCGTTCTCGCGTAAACGCTTGTAGCCACGACTGCGCCTAGAGCTAAGACGAGCCGCCGTCCTTCGGCATGGCTGAGCATATCGACATCACGACCCTCACGCAAGAGCGCCTGAATCAACTGCTGCAACAGCTGCACGAAATCACCTAAGAAATTTTTGGCGCTGACGGCAGAACGTACATCACTGCAAAATGACGTCACATGGGCGCAACAAGCACATTCGCAAACACAAGGCACGCAAGCACAAGGAGCATATAAGGCATCACAACATGGGAGTGTGGGACAACCCTCGAGCGCGGCTAGTGATGGCGTCGCCCGCAACGACGGAGACGACTACCAGAACACGACACACCCCGTAGCGACGTGCGGCGAGGAGTCAACTACGCGTCACGATTTCGGCGCCGAACGACGAGTCGGCGCTGCCATCACCGATGCCGTCCAAGCCGTAGCGTTCGCCCTGCTTCAATCCGAGCCAACGAGGTGGTCCGACAGTTCAGGCATGGCTGTTCACAATGATTTTTTTTTCAACGCAAACTACGTCTCATCGGACGCGACGAAAATCCGACACGCCGTGTCACTACTGCGAGGGCTTGCCATGGACTGGTGGCGCGTCATCGTCATTGAACCAACTGACTACGAGACTCTACCGCCACGGGAAGTGTCGAGATAGTAGGTATACTTAGGAGCCATAGCTAGGGTTTACCTAGCTAGGCAAGAGAGAATGAAGCAAAGGAGGGGTTGCACTAGCAACAATGGTGGTACAAATAGCTAACCCTAGAAGGGTTGTACTCGCTATAGAGCACCCCACTGCAGGCTAGAGCATAATATTCTGACACACCCCCATAGTCAAAGTGGGGTGTAATCAGCAGAGCAAGCAAAGCAGTACAAGCTCAGGGTGGATCACGATGTCACCACACATTCTGAGCACAAGCAAGAAGCAATAGTTTAAGGTTCACAATTATGAGCAAAGCTAGAGGCAGTCATAGGGGGGCAAGTGAGGAGGAGGAGGGCTGGCGAGAGGAGTGTAGATAGGAGGCGACGACTGAAGCTGCAGACACACGGGCAACAGACGGCTCTGGTGCGACAACGTGGCTACCGGGAATGAGTGCCCCGGAGTACAGGAGTAACAGGCTCCGCGGCTAATATGCGCGGCAGGAGCAACGGACCCACAGGCGACGGCGCAACCGGCTCTCTGAGCTACCGGGAATGAGTGCCCCGGAGTACAAGCGCTGTGTACAACACGACGGCAACCTCCGCTCAACCTCCCCCTGCCAGTCCCACACCCCTCGACACACACCCTCTGCTTCAAACCCTAGCTAGCTCCACTCCCACGGTACCCCCCTTAAACCCCAAACCCTAGGCTCCCACACACCACCCCCCTCAGCGGCAGCTGTAGCAGAGGGAGACTAGGGAGGAGGAGGAGCAGGGGGAGGAACTCACAACCGACACCCCCATAGTCGCCACCCCCACACTCCTCACCCCCAAACCCTAAAACGGGCGGAACGGGGGAAGGAGCGCGGGGGACGGCGAGGGGGACGGCGCGCGGCCCCCAGGACGCCACCACGGGGCAGCGAGGGGCCGCGCGCGGCTCCTTAGGGCGCCGTGAACGGGCAGCGGGGGGTCGCGCGCGGCTCCCCAGGGCGGCGCGACGGGAAATCGGGGGCCGCGCGCGGCTCCCCAAGGCGTCGCGGCCGTCGACGGGGCAGCGGGGGGTCGCGCGCGGCTCCCCAGGGCGGCGCGACGGCGAATCGGGGCAGCGGGGGGCCAAGTGCGGCTCCCCAGGGCGGCGCGACGGCGAATCGGGGCAGCGGGGGGGGCCGAGGGCGGCTCCCCAGGGCGGCGCAACGGGAAATCGTGGCCGCGGGGGGCCGCGCGCGGCTCCTTAGGACGTCGCAACGAAAGGGGGGGGGGCGCGCGGGGTCCCCCACGGTAGGAAACCGCCGCGCGCCTCGGGGCGCACGGCGGGGAGAAAACCGCCGCACGCCCCGAGCGCGCGGCGGGATGAAAAATCCGTCGCACGCCACGGGGCGTGCGACACACAGAGTAGTAGGAGCAGCGGAAGACTAAGGTGGTGGGGCCCACCCACAGGATCGACCCAACAGGATCGTCCTGCTCTGATAGCATGTCGAGATAGTAGGTATTCTGACAGGAAGGAGAAATCGGACCCTGGGCGCAATATCGCACGTGGGTTTGTGCGCAATATTCGAGCCAATCGCGGCGTCGATCGCGGCGCGACAGAGGCTCTGCACTTGGCGCCAGCTCCGTTCCATCCAAGACTACACCAGCGGGTTTCTGGCGTTGTGCGAGTAGGTGGGATACATGCATGAGGGAGAGCGTATAGACCGCTATGTCGGAGGACTGAAACACGAAATTGCTTAGGAGATTCAGCTGCACAACGCCACTGAATTCAATGAGATTCTGGCAATGGCGGAGAAGCTCGAAGAAGCTCGACTTCTTACGCCGACCGAGACCGGGGTCCTACGGCAACGCTAAGGGAAAGGGGGAGCTGAGCAGCATAAACAAACCAAGCAGCAGGGATACGATGGGAGTCCGTAGCAGACGGGCCCTCTACTGACAGGTCACGCCGCTCGCCTGACCCGACCGACCCTCACCGAGTGATTGTGCCGGTTCACGCAATCGACCACACCTGACCGAATAAGGAGGGTACAACGGTAGATAGCTCCATACTGCTTGGGAAGATTCGCATCGACTTAGTTAAAATATTCGTCGAAGAGGTAACCAGCCACAGCCTAATCAACACGGCCACAGCACGAAGACTGAAACTGACATTGGACAGATGCTCACCTGAGGACGACGCACGACTGGTCGATAGCATGCCACTGGCGATACAAGAACGCGTGGACCGAGTTTGGATCCGATGCAAGGGTAACTTCACCATCACCTAGGAAATGCTGGCAACAACTCTCGACGGGACCGACATTTTACTCGGCTGTGATTGGTTGCGACGACACAACCTGCGAACCTACTAGACGACGTGTGACTACACTGTGCGAGTGAACTCTAACAACACCGCCCTACCTCGCTGGAGCTCGACTGAGTCTCAATCGGTGCGTGTCAACGCGATCACGATGAAATGCGCCACAGAGGAAGGAGCTGATGTGTACGTGTTGACATTCGGGAAGCCGAGGTAGTAGACAAATCGAGGGATTTACAGAAACTACTCGCTGACGTATCGGGTGACTTGGCAGAGCTACTGAAGCAGTACAGCGAAATACTTCCGTACGACATGCCTGAGGGACTACTACCCCAGCGACCGCACGACCATAGGATAGAACTGGAATTGAGGGCACAGTCGACGGTGTAGTGACAGTTCGGACTGACCCAACCTGAACTGGACGAACTGCGGAAGCAACTAGATTACGTGCTCAAAAAACGATTCATTCGCCCAAATTCGTCACTCTTGGCCGAACCGATACTGTTCACACCGAAATAAGGACTCAGAATTTTGCATGTGCATAGTTTACCGCGCACTAAGCAGAGTTACCATCAAGTCCCATTTCCCCATCCCGCAAGTCGACGAACTGATTGACCAACTTCGCACAACCCGAGTCTTCTCGAAAATCGATCTTCGAGGGGGTTACCACAAGATTCGAGTCAATCCGCGCGACTGCCCGAAAACCGCCTTCCTCACCCACTACGGGTCGTTTGAATACACGGCAATGCCTTTTGAACCGACCAACGCCCCCGCCACCTTCCAAATGACCATGACGAAGCCTTGCGCCCACTGTTAGAAGTACGTGATCGTTTACTTAGACGATATACTGATCAAAATCCCAGACGGAGCACAGCACATGAGGGTGAAGTGGCACTGGACGAGGAGCATGGTGGCCGCGGGTGAAGTTGAGCTGCGTTATATGAAGACGACGGGGCAGCCAGCTGACATGATGACCAAGAGGCTGGTGGAGCAGCAGCATTGGAAGTGTTGCAAGCTGGCTGGGATGGCTCTGAACTGAGAGAGCAAGATCCTAAGGCCAACAACCCGAGGGGGAGTTTGTTGGTGCAACCCTACGGTTTGCACTCGGCTTGTTGTCCGTGTGCGTGTGCGTGCATGCGTGTGTGCATGGAGTGGTATGAGTGCATGAAATAAATATATATTTCATGCTTATAATGGTGTGTGAATGATGGGTCATGATGTCGAGTGTGTGTGTCGAGTCAATAGCGAGTTATCGCTAGCCGCGTGTCAATGCGGTCATTTGTGTCTCGCGCGCGGTTTCTATTTTGTCGTGTGTCCCGTGCGCGGTTTCTATTTTGTCGCTTGTCGAACGTTCGGCGTGTCGCAGGTGTGTGCAGCAGACCCATCAAGAACTCAAGGTTGAGTTTGTGATGAAGAACCCGAGCCTTGGTTCAAGCTTCAAGTGTTTTTCGAAGCTCGCCAAAAAATGCTACACCTCAAGATATTGAAGATAGTTACATTACAATGTGTAGTGTAACATTTCTATGGGTGTAGGCCCTTGTGGAGGGTAGTTTTGAGACCCTTCTTGGTTGGGGACAGTGTGGCACTGTTCCACATCACTGTACCTCGGCTCTTGGGGTTTGTAGGAGCTGGGAGTCATTCCCAACTCGTAACTCTTCCTAGCTGTTCGTAATTGTGTCTCCTAAGACTATGTTGCTGCCATAGTGTCGTTCGTTCAATCTGATGCTGTGTCGTCAATTCTTGATGAAATCGTGCGATCTAAATTGCCTATTGTAGGCGACGTTAAGACGCTCCAGATCCAAGTTGAATGAGGTCATTTGAAGCTGTGACCAGATCGCTATGAACGTTTAAAGCCGCTGTGCAGAAATCTGACTGTGCACTCTATCTTTCGTTTTAGGCACATTGAAGCCTATTGTGACTATAACAGCCCCCTGCAATGCTCCTCATCGAGGCGCAGGGCGATCGAGATGGCATAACCATGGTCTGAGATGGGATCGTCAGACATGATATGTGCGGAGTAAGAAAGGTAAGGAATGAGAGATTGAGAGACTAAGGCTCGATCGTAACTCTGTGGCTTTTTGCAAAGAAGGTATACTCTCTGCAACCAGGGTGCAATATTCTAAAAGCATCTAACAGTTGGAAGGCTACGCAGCGTTGAAAGAAGCGTTCATTTTCTAAGGCTTTGCCTTGACCTCTAGAGTTGTCTAACAATGGGTTTTCTATCATGTTCAGGTCGCCGGTCAGCAAGAGGTGTTCCGAAGGAGGGATACTTTTTAAAAGGGGCCCGGAGGAGTCACGGAAGAAGGCTGTTCTAGCTGGGATGCTGGATGGAAAGTAAACTGCGAGGAGGATCAGGTCAAGACCGAGACCTCTAACTGAGGTTTGAATGATTCTACCCGAAGGTTGAGCTATAGTGTCGTGAAAGGTGATAGCGGGGTTACGACTGAGGACCGCTACCCCTCCAGCACTGGTCCTAGGAGCGGTAGCTATGAATGACGTTGCTGAGAGTGAAGTCCAGTACGGGTGGTCTGAGTCTAGTCTTGTGTCAACTAAAACTGCTATGTCTGAGCCCGTCATGAACCATGATCTAACTCTAGTCTGCTTGGTGTTGTTGCTGCCTAAACCGTTGACGTTCAGGCTGGAGAAGGTGAGGTGATTTTTTATATTCATGGGTACACCGGCTTGCAGCCCCTGATCATCCAGATTAAAGAAACAGAACAGACGACGCTAACTCCTAAGCACCAACAAGCAGCTGCATCCAGGTAACGCTCGAACTCTGTCACAGGCCGTAGTCTTTGCGAATGATGTCTAAGTTCAACTTGTGGAGTGACGCCTTCGTTGCTGAGCTTCCCTTCGACAACTCTAGCAGGTGAGCAGCTGCCGAGGTGTGAGCTGCAGCAGCAATGAGGCTCTTCCCCTTCGCTTTCCCGCAGCCTTTTTGCGTGCAGATCCAATCTTCCCTGCTGCTGCCGGTGGAGACGAGAGCAATGGCCGGGTCTCGAAAGATTGGGAGAAAGAACGAGGACGCTTTCAACGACGCAGCTGCGGAGGAGCAGAGACAGGTTAGTGCGTGAGAGAGAAAAGCGGAGCGGAAAGCGAGCAGAAAAAATCACATTGCCGGCCGTCTGTGACGGCGCAGTTGACTACGTGGGGCGCATGCAGGAGGTCGCTGATCGCCTTACGGCACGCCAAGCCGCCCTCCCCGAGCCACTGCAAATCCATTGCCTCCTCTACAACCTCACCCCGGACTACGAGTCCCGCCTCCATGCCTTCTCTGAGGCAAACCCCATGGCCAGCCTCGACGACGTGGTCCGGTGGATCATTGACACGGAGGTCAAGCTCCGCACCCCCATTATCAACCTTACCACCCCTCAGTCCTCCTCCTCCAGCTCCCTCAATGCTACGCAACCGCGCAACCAGGGTGGTCGAAGCGCCGGCGGTGGAGGTCGTGGCGCTGGTGGCGGTGGTGGTGAAGGTCGGGGCGGTGGTGGTGGTGGTGGTGGTGGTGGTGGCGGTGGTGGTGGTGGTGGTGCTGGTGGCACCCCTACTGAAGGATCTTCCGGTGCTGGTGGTGCTGTGACTCGAGGCGGTCGCCCTGGAACTCTACCCCCATGCACGTATGTTCGCCGCCATGGTCCCCATGCTGGTACCCCTTGCGGCCAAACCAACCATCCCCCCAGCACGTGCTTCAAGGCGCTCGACGACGCCTGGTTTGACCGAGGTAACACTGGCACCCCTCCTCGCTGGAACACTGTCACCCCTCGCCCCTCCCTGGTGGATGTTCAAACCCTCCCATCTTTCCTTCCTGCTCACCTCCGCCTGGTTACACCCTCCCCACCTTCACAGCTGCAGCAGTTTCAGCAGCACCAGCAGCAGCAGCAGCACCACCAGTACTTCCAGCAACAGCAGCAGCAGCCGCAGTTTCTCCAGCCGCAGCAGCCGCCGCCGCCGCCGCCGCAGTTCTTCCAGCCACCGCCGCAGCAGCAGCAGCAGTTGTTTCCGCCACACTGGCAGTAGCCGCCGATTACTTTCGGCACAGCGGCCATGGCCGCTCATGCCTCCCTTGCTCCCCCTCTCCCCTGGGGTTCCCTCCCCTCTGCCCCCCCACGTGTCCCCGAGCTGCACTTCGGGTAGTTTCCTTGGTAATGTCAGTGTTACACCATCCATCGCTTCCATGTATCCCTCTGCTATCAACGAGACTTCTTTCCAATTCCCCATGCCACCTCCCCCTCCTTCCTCCCTGGACTTCGACCTTGATAGTGGGGCCACTGAAACCGCACTAAAATACGCTGGCACTCTCACCCCCCTACCACTTCCCACTCAGGTTCTTGGAGCTGATTCCAGTTTTTCCATCCCATGCACACACCTCTCCACCCTCCCTTGCACTGCCTTCTCCGGTAAGGTCACAGGTCTTTACATCCCCACTCTCCACAACAACCTCATCTCCCACCGTGAGCTCCAAGGTGTTGGTATTACCGCCATTTACCCCGGCTTTGCTAACTACTGTGATCTCTACCAAACCTCCTTTGATCGCTTCCTTCTCCGCATTCCGCTTTGCCCTGGCACTCGCCTCTACACACTCTGCACACCTCGCCCATCTTTCTGCCACGTCACCACCCGTGCCGGTACTTCCACCGGTCCACCTCCCCCTCCTTTACTCCCCCCTTCCCCTCCCCCTCAAGTATCCTCCTCTCCCTCCCCACCATCCTCCTATCCCTTCCATCACCCCATCTCCCTCCTCCTCCACTACTCTCTCGCACCCTGCCGTCCTCTTACACCACAGACTCGGCCATCCCAACTTCACCGCACTTCGCACCACAGTCACCTCTCGTCTCCTCTGCAGCATTCCTCCCGTCTTACCCCCCCTCCCCTCCTCCCCCTCTCCCCCATGCCCTTCATGCATCCACGGCAAGCTCAAACAGTCACCCCACCACAGTCATCCCACCTTCGCCGCCGCCCCCATTGACCTCGTGCACATGGATCTCTGAGGCCCCTATCCCATCCGCTCCCGCCAGGGGCACCGGTACATGCTCGTCCTCGTCGACAACCACAGCCGGTACTCCACCGTTTTCTTTCTTCACACGAAAGACCAGGTGCCGGCTGTGGTCATCAACTGGGCTGAGCTGTGCCGCAACCACTTCGAACGCCCCATCGGCCGCCTTCACTCTGACGGTGGGGGTGAGTTCATCAATCACACACTCGCCTCTTATTGCACGACCCACGCCATTCAGCAGACCTCCACCCTCCCCCACTCCCCTCAGCAAAATGGCGTCGCTGAGAGTCGCATTTGTGAGATCACCAAAATTGCTCGCTGCCTCATTGCTCATGCTTCCACCCCTCCTTCCAATTGGAGCTACTGTATGCCCTCCTCCACGCCGCCCTTCTCCTTAATCTCCGCTCCCACCCTCAGCATCCTTCCTCCTCCCCCACAGAGCTTTGGTCCAAGGCCAAACCTGACGCTGCCGGCCTTCGTGTTTGGGGCTGCAAGTCCTTCATCCTCATTCCGCCCGCTGACCGCTCCCGCGCCGCTGGCAAGCTTGCTCCTCGCGCCCTGGAATGCGTTTACCTTGGGCACAACCGCGACTCCCCAGGCTACCTGTTTCTCCACCCTCCCACCAATCGCCTCATCCGCAGCAGCGACGTCGTCTTCGACGAATCCATTCCCTACTACTCCACTCCTCCCCCTGATCCTCTCCCTCCTCCCTCTCGCCCCCTCGCTTGGACCGATACCGTCCTCCCGCCTCTCCTCCCCCCCGCGCCCCTCTTCCCACCTGTAGCCGCTCCGCTCCCGCCTTCCTCCTCTGCCGACGGCTACGACCCCACTGCACCCGCCTCCCCCGCCCACTCAGCTGCATCCCCTCCCTCCCCTCCCTCCTCCTATTAGTCTCCCTCTTTTCAACAGTAGCAGCAGCAGCAGGAACAGCAGCAGCAGCAGCAGCAGCAGCAGCAGCAGCAGCAGCAGCAGCAGCAGCAGCAGCAGCAGCAGCAGCAGCAGCAGCAGCAGCAGCAACAACAGCAGCAGCAGCAGCAGCCGGGGCAGCAGCAGCAGCCGCAGCAGCAACGGCAACAGCAGGAGCAGCAGCAGCCGGGGCAGCAGCAGCAGCAGCAGCCGCAGCAGCAGCAGCAGCAGCTGCAGCAGCAGCCGGGGCAGCAGCAGCAGCAGCCGGTGCAGCAGCAGCAGCAGCAGCAGCAGCAGCAGCAGCAGCAGCAGCAGCAGCAGCAGCAGCAGCAGCAGCAGCAGCAGCAGCAGCAGCAGCAGCAGCAGCAGCAGCAGCAGCAGCAGCAGCAGCAGCAGCAGCAGCAGCAGCAGCAGCAGCAGCAGCAGCAGCAGCAGCAGCAGCAGCATCATCAGCAGCAGCAGCAGCAGCAGCAGCAGCAGCAGCAGCAGCAGCAGCAGCAACATCAACAGCAGCGGCTTCAGCAGCAACAAAGTGCCACTTCTCGCTCCTCCCCTTTCCTCCTTCCCCGCATGCACACATCGTATCCTTGGGACCCCTCCTCCTCCTCCTTCCCTTCAACTCCTTGAGGACTCTCACGAGGAGTTCCTCACCATCCAGCAGCACACTCCTTTCCTTGCCACCCTCTTTCTTGACTTTCTTGGCTTCCCCGTCCTTGGCGCCACCTCCACCCCCACCATCTTCACTCCCTCCACTTTCCAAGAGGCCATCACATGCCCTGACGCGGACAAGTGGATAGCAGCAATCTTCCAGGGTAAGTGTGAGGCGTTTATCCGCAACGAATCCTTCGTTGACGTCCCCCTCCCCGCCGATGCCTATCTGTCGAGGGCAAGTGGGTTTTTTCGGGTGAAGTAGCTGCCGCGCGAGGAACCGGTCTACAAGGCCCGCTACTGCGCCAAGGGCTTTACACAGACGTTTGGGGAGGATTTCTGGGCCACCTACGCCCCCACCGCCAAACCCCCCACCCTTCGCGCAACCCTCGACATTGGTTCGCGCGACAACATGGAGATCGATTCCATGGACGTCTCCAATGCGTTCCTGCAGGGCGACCTGCACAAGCGCATTTTCCTCCGGCGACCACCCGGGTTCCACGCAGCCTTCCCTGAGAACACTGTCTGGCAGCTGCGTCGCCCTGTCTACGGCTTGAAGCAGGCACCACGTGAGTGGTATGCAAATCTGGCTGCCACCTTATGGTCTCTCGGCTTCTCTTCTTCCCACTCCGACGCCAGCCTCTTCATCCGCTCCTCCCCCTGCCACTTCTTCATTCTGGTGTATGTGGACGACATGATCCTGCTCTCTGACACCAAGGCTGACATGGAGCAGATGGAGCTGTCCCTGAAGCAGCATCTCAAGTGCAAAGACCTTGGCGCCCTCACTCACTACCTGGGCATGGCCATACCGCGCAACCGCCCTGCTCACACCATCACCCTCTCCCAGTCCCACTACATCGGCCAGGTCTTGGAGAAGTTCAACATGGCGCAGGCCAAGCCCGTCTCCACCCCCCTCCCCTTCGGCCACCAACTCGCTCCACCCACCTCTCCCACCTCCTCCCCCCTCTCCTATGCCAAGCTCGTTGGGTCCCTGATGTACGCGATGATGTGCACCCGCCCCGACCTCGCCTACCCCGTCAGCGTCCTTGCTCGCTCGCTTCGTCGGCACTGGTCGCCACAGTGAGGAGCACTGGAAAGCTGCCAAGCGGGTCCTCCGCTACCTTCGAGGGACCAAGGACCTTGCCCTCACCCTTGGCGGCCCTTCCCCTCCTCTTCTCTCGGGCTTCAGTGACTCCTCTTGGGCTGACACGCAGCCGGACCGCCGCTCCTCCCAGGGCTACAGCCTCAACCTTGGCAGCGGCTTCATCTGCTGGCGCTCCACCCACTCCTCCACCATCTCTCTCTCCACCTGCAAAGCCAAGCTCTACGCTGGCACCATGGCCGCCTAGGAGTCACGCTGGCTCTGCTTCCTTCTTGCAGAGCTTGGCGCCCCCCAGACGTGCCCCACTCTCTGGTGCGACAATGCCAGCACCATCCATCTCACTGAGGACCCTGTCTATCATGCCCGCTCCAAGCACATCGAGCTCCGCTAGGAACCTTTTCATTCGCGAGCTCGTCCAGAAGGGCCTTATTGCCGTTCGCAAGATTGCGGCCGAGGCCAACTTGGCCGACATCTTCACTAAGGCCCTCCTTCGCCCTGCTCACTCTGCCCTCCTCCGCCTCATTGGCCTCACTCGTTCGGGCACCCCTTGATTCAGGGGTTGTTCTCTTCTTGTGTTAGCATGCTAAGGGGTTGTGTTAGAATTATATATTGTATAGCATGCCAACACTTGTGACTGTACACCAATTGTGGTGTACAGTTGGGTTGGGACTACACCCAACTTTGGGTGTAGTCTTGCACTTTGGGGTGCCAATCCACCCAATTGTGGTGGAGCCCCCAAATGCAACCCACTTGGCTTATGGGTGCCTCACTTCCTACAAGTGAGGTCACCTCAAGCCAAGTGGGCCTAGGGTTGCCTCACTTCTACAAAGGGTGGGCAACCCACCCTACTTGACCTATGTTGCTTCACTCCCCCAAGTGAGGTCCACCCAACCTATGGTCGCCTTCACCCTTCCCTTCTAAGCCTCTCTTCCAATTATGTATGTTTGGTTTCTCCCCTAATGAAGTTACTTGTTCAATTTACAATCTGCACATGACTGCTTCATGGGGCCTCGCATTTTAGTCGCGAAGCTTCTGTTGGTTCTTTTCGCCAAACCCTGCTGCTTGTGGCCGTAGGGAAGAAAAATCATCCTCTTGATTCCCTCTTCTGCATGGAGGGTTTTGAACTCCTCTGTTGTGTACTCTAGTGCTCCGTCCGTCTGGAAGGTTTTCAGCTTCTTTCCTTCACTCTGTGTTTCTGCGAGTTTCAGCCAGAGGTAGAAGTAGTGATAGGCAAGGTGGCGGTTGGTGACGTTCGCAGCCCAAACGAAACGCGCGCCGGTGTCGATGAAGGTGATTGTGTATTGTTCCCCATGAGTGGTTTGTATTTTATTGTAAGTACTAGGAAGTTGCAGTAGACCTTCTTGAGTGGTTTGTATCGCTCAGCACTCATAACCTTTTCGGCGAAGGGGGCGTGAGCTAAGGCGGTTGTCGAGCAGATAGTGCAGTTAGGTAGATATTCCCTGGGTTTGAGCAATTTTCTGTACGGTGGTAGCAACGCATCTTCCGCAAACACTTTTGTGTTGATTGGGTTCTTGAGCGTTTCCACCAAAGGATGTCCGAATCGTTTGTGCCAGATATCACCACCATCGCGATTGTCAGAATAATATATAGTTTTATATATTGTTCTATAACTGCCTGTAGTGTAGAATACTGTAGTCATATCACTTTCTGTTTGGTGGTGCACCTTTCTTGATTCCTGCCTATTTGTATTGCTCACACTATAGTGAACATCCCCTTTTGGCCAACTCACCTCTCGTTCCTCTCGACATTCTCCTAGGCTAGGGTTTCTCCTAAGCCTAGGATCCTCTACCTACTTCAACATGTTATCAGGGCTACTAGATCCTCGGGCCTAAGATTTTTTTTTTTTTTTTCTCGCTCTCATGGCGAGCGCCTCGCTGGTTCGTTGCGCCACGCTTTCCTCGCCGCGCTCTCACTGGCAAAATTTCGGATTTCGGACCTGCTGCGACCCGAAGCGCCGGCGCCTGCGCCAGCGCGTGCGCCAGCAACCTGCGCCCGCACGTGCGCTAGCAACCAGCGCCCGCGCGTGCGAAGGTACCAGCGCGTGCGCCGGCGACCTGCGCCAGCCCGTGCGCCAGCTGCCAGCGCCCGCGCGTGCGCCAGCGACCTGCGCCAGCGCGTTCGCCAGCGCCAGCGCCTACGCAACACGGCCGCTAGCACCGGCACCAGCGCCTTCTGCGAGCGCCAGCGCCAGCAGCAGCGTACGCCGCCTCCCCTCCCTTCCGCGACTCTCGTCGTGGGGGGGGGGAGGGTGGGGGGGGAGGCGCGAGGGTGGTTGACGCCTCTCTGTTCGCTGCTGCGCCACACCGCTAACCTGCCACACGCCGTCCCTTCTCTCTCCCTGCTGCGCGTGCAGCAGTGGGGGGGGGGAGGGTTTGGGGTGGCGGGTGTGAGCAAGAAGCTGCCGCCCCTCCTCTCTCTCTCACTGCCGCACGTGCCGCTGTGGGGGGGAGAGTGAGGGGGCGACGGAAGTCAGCCGGTCATCTGCTGCTGTCGCTCGCTGCTGATGTGGCACCTCCAGCTGCCGCCCCTGCCGCCACCTTCCTTTGCTGCCTTTGCTTCTGTTGCCTGCTGTTGGGGCCTGCAGGTGCTGCCGTCGAGCCGCTGCTGTCCTGCTGCACGTTGCAGCCACAGAGCCTGCTCCTCAGGCGACCTGCCGCTCCTACACCTGCTTTTGTTTCTGCCTTGGCGGAGGGTTTGGTACAACTGGATCTGCCACTTCTGCACCGGCTATCACTGCTTTTGCCTGCCACTGTTTCTTCCGCTGCACTCTGTCTGGTGTACCCCATTATGGGGGCGTTGATTGCATATTCTTCCCTACAGGCACTTATGGGGGCGTGTCAGAATAATATATAGTTTTATATATTGTTCTATAACTGCCTGTAGTGTAGAATACTGTAGTCATATCACTTTCTGTTTGGTGGTGCACCTTTCTTGATTCCTGCCTATTTGTATTGCTCACACTATAGTGAACATCCCCTTTTGGCCAACTCACCTCTCGTTCCTCTCGACATTCTCCTAGGCTAGGGTTTCTCCTAAGCCTAGGATCCTCTACCTACTTCAACAGCGATATCCACGTGTGCGCGCATATAGCTGCTTTTCTCGTGCTAATACATCCTCTACTGTCGCTCTTCTCGTTTCGTCCGCAGGTTCATCTGGTACAAGGACTTCAACAGTTTTCGCGTGAAGATTCTCGAGTCTTGTCCCGTGGTATGCTTCTTCGGAATCGCCGATGGTTCTGGTGTCGATCATCACAGCAAGCTGCGGTGGTCCTTCTAGATACGTGGATCGGGTGCCGCGCTGATTTGCTGATTTTCTGGTTCTCCTTCTTCGAAGTTGGTGCTGCCGATAGCTACTCCCCGTGTGTTGAGGCGAAGGTAGCTTCTTCCGTCCGTTGTGACTGCAATGAGATGAGGTCCATACTCGGTAAGGGGCTCTTTCTCCACAATAGGTAATCATGTTGCATGCTCAGACATATTGACGACAATTTCTTCTCGCGCCAACTTCTGGTTCTTCTTTTACAGGTTTACGGTGTCAACCCAACCTTCTTCAGTTTTGGTGACCTGTCCAAGCCTTGCTCCCCATTTTGTTCCGCATGTTGTCGAGGCAACATCTGCTCCATCCCGGCCTTCTGTCATGTTCCAGCCCGTTGGTTTTTCGACTCTGGGCCAGATTGCTTGTGCCTGTCCTCCTGCTGAGCTGGCCTCTTCCTCAACTACCTGTGGTCCAGTGTGTGCAGGTTTTGTGGTCAAGACGACGGGCACGGTGAGGCCGTGGCACAGCCTATCCGGTTATGGTCTTTCCAGATCCGTCTCTTTCGAATGAGTCCAAGCAGGTGGCGATGGATGTCCCGCCAGATCAAGGGCGATGATGCGGTCCTTGTGGCCGACATTTCCAGGTGAGTCAAAGTTGAGCACGAACACTCCGTTTTGCATTTTGCCTTTCCAATGAGTGTGTTGCCGTGGATTAAATGAAATTCTCCTTCGTGTGTCTGCAGTTGAACGCCGCACTTCATCAGCTAATCGGCTGACAAAAGGTTGAAGCGAAGACTCGGCACCACGAGTACGTCGCTGATGTAGATGTAGAAGTTTGTATCCTTCGACTTGAGCTGGATTTTTCCACGGCTTTTCACCCAAATTGATTGGTTGTTGGCGACGGTGATCTTGACTTTATTGAGGAGGTCCTTGCTATTGAGGATAAACTTGTCGGACGAGACCATGTGTTGACCGCAACAGCTATCTAGGTACCATTTGTTGACGTCGTCGTTTTTCTTGGCGATGTTGGAGATTTGCGGAGTGAGGTGATGTTCCATGTCGTGGTCCTGCTTGTAAACATGTATATTCTTAAAAGCTGTAACGCTTTTCAAAATTATGTATTTTGAAAGCGAAGCTGCTTGTAATGTGGGAATGGGCAGCGTCGAACCGCGCTAATCGCTCGTTTTGGAGTACAAAACGTGGGCTGGAGGTCATTTCCCTCCACCCACGTCTCTCATTTTCAAACGGTTTAGCCGATTTTCCGTTCTCAAATTTCCGTTCTCGATCTTCCCGTTCTCAATTTTCTCCTCCCGCAACCAAGCTGGCGAAGCTGAAGTCTCTGCCTCGCTTTCAATCCCCGTCAACTTTACTCTTAGATATTGTCGCGCACAACGCAGCAAATATGGCACTTATCGGCGGAGAGGCTAACACCGCTACCGCCCCTGCTCGACCCGAGTCTGGAAAAAACGCACGCGAAATGGCGGGCGATCGCTCGAACAAGCGCCGGGCAGACGACGGGGAAGTTTCCCCGACCGGCGTCGATGTTCTGCTGGGCGGGACCGAGGCACACGCCGCTGGCGTCGAGGCACACGCCCGTGGTGTGCCTCGAGCCCCTGTGGCCCCTGACGCGCCGGCCACGACGGAAAGCGTTAAGATGGCGTGAACCAGCACGGCTGGCACCCCGCGGCCGCGTCAGCGGGCCCTGACGCGCCTGTGGGCCCTGACGCGCCTGTGGGCCCTGACGCGCCCGTGGGGCCTCACGCGCAAGTGGCGACCGGCGCGCAAGTGGCGCCAAATTTTACTGCAGCGCAACTGCAGCAGCTGCTGACCCTGTTACAGCACCAGGTCCCTGCTGTTACTGAAGAAATCGCTACACCGAACGCAACTTCTGTTTCTGCTAAAACCGAAAAGGCGAAAACGGAGTCCGTGAAGCGCGCTCGCACTACAAAAATCGGAAGGAGCGAAGACACACGCGCCGCTGCCGCCCCAGTCATGAACAACCCCACCGACAGCGACAACAAAGACGAAGACAATGGTGAGGCACATGCTCAAAATGCCGCTTTTGAACCCGTTGAACAACTCCCTCCACTCCCTTCTCCCAATCCCACGCTCACCGCCGCCTCGTTCAAGAACGCCGCCGTGCGCGAGCAAGCCGAGGTCCTGGAACACCTGCAGGCATACCTGAAGCATGCAGAGCACAAGGTGCGACACAACGAGCCGGCGAGCGCCCTCGAATACCTTGGCGAAGCATTCACGCTTATCGAGAGCCGCTTCAAGTTACTTCACGTCGCCGACTACACCAATTTCCGCACCGCCAACCGGTTCAAGCTCTATGAAGACAAGAGCGTCTTCACTTCACGCCCGTTCAAGCAGGCCGTCGCGGACGTCGGGGCCATGGAGCGCGCCCAACGCAACTTCAATCGCACTCCACGTGGCGGAGGGCGTGGGCCCATGGCCTTCGGCAATAAGCGTGGCCCGCCACTCGACGGCAACGGAAGGAGCTTTCGTGGCTCATGCTTCCGTTGTGGGCAGCCGGGCCACATGGCCAATGCTTGCCCCGACAATGAGGCGGAGCCCAAGGACCCGCATCGGTGGTGTGAATTCCCGAGAGGGCAATCACCCGGTGGCGAGGGGCTTGAATGAGGATATTTGATGGCACTAGGGTGTGCAAAGGCCGCTGGCCTATCCCATAGGGGATGCTAGGAAGGCCGCAGGCCAACCCCAAGGCACGGGGTGTAGGACTAGGAGTCCTCGGTGAGCATGTCATTGAAAATCATGCTTGTATGCTCTTATGGAAATAGTGGAAAGGCCTAACGGGCTAAGTTGTGGACCTTTAAAAAAAAAAAAAAAAAAAAAGGGTTGGGAGCATGGCTCTTCATGCATGCAAGACCAGAAAGCAAGGGGCAGCCATATGGCATGGAGGCCTATACAAAAAAAAAAAAAAAACGAGAAAGAGAGAGAGGGAGAGATAAGAAGAAGAAGAGGAGCAAGCGGCACGATGGTCGGATAATGCGAGCCCATGAGAAGGTCAAGGAATCATTTGTAAAGGAAAAGCAAAAGCAAAGATGCGGGACTCGGAGTCCCCATGATGCCAAAAGTCCGCACTACGAAATATGGCCTAGCACGACAAGAACGATCATGAGCTAAGCGAACAAAAAAAAAAAAAAGGGGGGGGCAATACGAGCCAAAGCGGGCAAACAAAGGGGCTGCCGGCAACCCCCCTCTAGTTGGGCACGGATCACCCATTTGAAATGAGACGATGCCAATTGCTACATGCAAGAAAGCAAGCTTTCTAAATCCACCCTTCGTTGTCCAGTGCGATGCGTGCAGGTGGCGTTTCTAAACCCTAAACTCCGCAATCCATGGCGGTGCTTCCTAGCCGTATTGGATTCGCCCGACTGTGAACTCATCAAACGTTGAATCCCTCTTCTTTTTCCCAAATGCGAAAGAAGTGGTAGTCACGGTTGACTTGGGGAGGTCCATGTCGCTCCATGCAAGTTAATACCTTGCTCTTCTCCTTTTTGTCTGCAGAGATACGCGCGGGAGGTGCTGGAGTTGTTGGAGCCGGCGGAGCTGGAGGTTCTGGTGCTGGAGGTACTGGAGCTGGAGGTGCTAGAGCTCGTGGTGGTGGAGGTTCTAGAGTTGGAGGTACTGGAGCTGGAGGTGCTGGAGCTGGCGGTGCTGGAGAATCTGGAGCTGCTGGTGCTGGAGGTCCTGGTACTGGAAGTACTGGAGCTGGAGGTACTGGAGCTGGAGGCACGTGCTGTGCAGTGGCGACCGTTCTTCTTAGACCAGCCGCAGTCGTCACTGCCACCACCTGGCTCGGCGCTTCACCAGGTTGTTAGTCTTTCGTCTTCCATTGGTGTTATTCCTCCTCTACTGTGTCCACCGACTAACCCGTCTCAGACATATGTGCAGCCTGACTCCCTAATGCCTGCTCCTTCTCCTTATAATGAGTCGACGGACTCCCGACCGAGCGTCGAGAGCCTGTGCCTCATCATGCTACGCGTGTTCGTACTCTTCGTGCTCCCCGTGTTTTTCCTCCACCTGTCCACGGCACGCACACCATGGCACTTCATCCTTCCTCTATTGCACAGCGTCCTGTCCTGCCGTCTCCTCCAGCGTCCTCTCTTCCTCACATTTCCGACCCTGAGTCTGACCTTGCTTGTGCTATTAGTCTTACTATCACCCGTGTTCTAGCCACGCTTGTCACTGACCCTACCTTTGAGTCTGCCTTGATCACCGAGCTCGACAAATTTGCTGCTTCCTGCCGTCTCTACTACTTTGCGAGTCTCCTTTCAAGTCTGATTGTCCTACGTACGTCGGGGGTGAGCTTGCTCTTGGCCGTGACGTCGTCGAGGTCAGGTAGTTTGAGCTCGATTACCTCGCGGCTACTGTACCACATTTCGCTGCCACACTGCTTGCCCCTGAAGAGACCCGGATGCACTGGACATCCTGACCCTGCACTCTTACGCAGAGGCGATTCCGGGTCTTTGTTCCTCTTAGTGCCAGACAGCCATGGACAGAGATGGCATCTTGGAAGTCCACAGGCACCTACGTCAACGTAGTTCCCACTCCCGGGGCGAACATAGTCAATGGCATGTGGATTTTAGAGGTGAAGCGGCTGCCAGGTTCTCTGGCTGTCTTTAAGGCGTGTCACATTGCACGAGGCTTGAGTCAGCGGCAGGAGGTCAATTTTGTCTAGACCTTCTCCCCCACCCCGAAGATGACCACTCTTCGGGTGTTACTGCACGTTGCAGCACAGCGTGACTACGAGCTGCATTCGCTTTGGGTGTTACTGGGTCGTTTCCTGAGGGTACCCAGTGGAGCCTCCGGCGGCCAGTCTACGGTCTCCACCAAGCGCCCTACGAGAGGCACGACAGACTGTGGTCAACACTTGCAGCTCTTGGGTTTTCTCCTTCGACTGCTGACCCGTCGCTATTTCCGCGCACCGGACCTTCTCTACCGCCGTTCTACATCCTCGTGTACGTCGACGACTTGGTTTTTGCTACTGCTGACACTGAGGCACTGGCCCTTGTGAAGGCGGAGCTGCAGAAGAGACACACCTGCACTGACCTGGGTGAGCTGCGCAGCTATCTTGGCTTGCAGATCACCTGGAACAAAGCAGCGCGCACCATCACTCTTACTTAGTCACACATAGTACAGCAGGTCCTGGCGCGCTTCCGCTTTCGGTTCTCCTCGCCACAGCCCACTCCTCTGACTACAAGCCAATCACACTTAGCTCCATCTTAGGACGAGTTCGTGAAGCTGAGTGGTCCATATCTAGATCTTGTGGGTTGCCTCAAGTACCAGATGACGTGCACTCGACCTGACCGCGCGTACCCTCTCAGCATCCTGACGCGCTACGTTGCGTCGTTAGACACCGACCTGCGCACTGGCGGGCTGCGCAGAGGGTACTGTGTTACTTGTACAATACATCAGGCATGGGGCTTGTGCTTGGAGGATGGGATTTTGTTGTGCTCACTGGGCACTCAGACACTTTTTGGCCCGACGACCAAGAGACTCAACGGTCGTCACAGGGTTTCCCTTACAGTCTTGGCGCTAATTCTGTCTCCTGGAGGTCCATTTGCTCGTCTTCTGTGTTTAGTTCCAGCTGTGAAGCCGAGATCTACGATGGGGCTATGGCTACATAGGAGTTACGCTGACCTCTTCTACCTCCCCGTTCTATACGTCGACAAGAAGGCCATGATTGCCTTGTGTCAGGAGCAGAGACTGGAGCACAGAACGAAGCACATTGCTCTTCACTAGCCATTTCCGCTTTAGAAAATCTCATTTTGAGATTTTTAACCCCAACCCTGTTTCAATTCGTTCTGTCAAGAAAAGGAAAAATAATTGGAATTTCAAGCTGGTTACCATGTTGTACGACTCCTTGTCGTTCACGTACAACAGTATTATAGCCACTGGAAGGATGTTAGCCAGACGCTGAACCCCCTGACCATGTGAAAGACACCGGATGTTGCGGATGCGATGCAACTTCAAATTGGTGCATAGCACCTCCTGCAGCTCTTTGAAGCGCGAGTGGACGTTGTTCGACTGTCCATGGAGCTCCGCAGAGGAAGGGATGACATGGTCGATGATGTCAAGGTCAAGGTAGGCCAGAGATGCATCCTTTGCCACCAAGACTTCCCCGAAACAAAGCAAATAGGCAACAAGTTAAACATACATGAAGTGCATAAACGGCAAGCATAAAAAACGTTGTGTACAAACTTGTGCGCGATGCAGTAGAACCGGGCGAGGTGTGGAATCCGTGTTCGAAGGCGTGCCACTAGGCCCAGCTAAGAAGACCATGACGCTTGCACCGTTGGTGTTGATGCTAGTGGTGCGCTCAAGGTAAGGATTGTCCTGGATGTGCTTCATTTGTTGAGCACGGAGGTAAATAACGAGCGTCTCAACCAACTGCGCCAAACCGCAAGGATTAGCAAGAAGGTAATTGGTACAGTGCTTCTTTGAAACAATGTGCTTTTAAAAAAGAGTACTTACTCGCTATAGTAAGTGCCGGTTTCCTTCAAGGGCATGTCGCGCGTGCCCATCTCTGCCATGAACTTGTTGGTGCAACCCTACGGCTTGCACTCGGCTTGTTGTCCGTGTGTGTGTGCGTGCATGCGTGTGTGCATGGAGTGGTATGAGTGCATGAAATAAATATATATTTCATGCTTATAATGGTGTGTGAATGATGGGTCATGATGTCGAGTGTGTGTGTCAAGTCAATAGCGAATTATCGCTAGTCGCGTATAACGCGATCGTTCTGTGTGTCCCGCGCGGTTTCTATTTTGTCGTGCGCGGTTTCTATTTTGTCCTGTGTCGAACGTTCGGCGTGTCGCAGGTGTGTGCAGCAGACCCATCAAGAACTCAAGGATGAGTTTTGTGATGAAGAACCGGAGCCTTGGTTCAAGCTTCAAGTGTTTTCGAAGCTCGCCAAAAAAGGCTACACCTCAAGATATTGAAGATAGTTACATTACAATGTGTAGTGTAACATTTCAGTTGGTGTAGGCCCTTGTGAAGGGTATGCGGAGATAACTCTAGCATCGGGAGCTTTACTCCCGGAAAGGCACGTTGTGTGAGAGGGATCTCTGCGTTCGTTCCTTAGTCGTTTGCTTGTGTGTTCTCTGCTTGCACATTCACGGGGAGATTTTGCAAGAGTTCCACTAGCAAAGATTGACAACAATGATAGCAACAACGTTGGCAACACTGACTACATCAGAGCTAGCTAGGCTGCTGGTCGACCTCCAGCGCAGCACGGTCGACCGCGCTCCAGCGCAGCAATGCTCGCACCGCTCCAGCGCAGCAGAGATGCGGCGCGCCAACGTTGCATGTCCACGGTGCGCCAGCGCTGCAGCAAGTCGGCTGCACAGCGCTGCAACCGCAGGACAACGGTGCACCTGCTTCGCAGGTGCGCGCAGCTGGTTGGTGCTCCTCTCATTGTCACGAGCACAGCGCAGACATTCCCGCCCGTGACGGCGCCCATCAGCCACGTCGACCTCGGGATACCACCCCCGAGGTCGTCCTTCGCCAAAACCATCCCCGGCGACCTCCGCAGCTGTCGCCCAGGTATCCCGGTCGGCCGGGCAACCCCGCCTGGTCGTCCAGCCCAGTCGGACGCCGGCTACGCCAAGCCCGGCGTCCCCAGGTCGGCGTCCTGGCGTCCTGGTCGGCGTCCCCTCACCCAGGGTGCCTTCCATGCGCCCAAGTCAGCATCTAGGCGTCCGGGACGCCGAGCAGACCATCAGGTCGGCGTCCAGCCTCCCAGGACGCCGGGTAGACGCTCCGGGCGGCGTCGAGGCGTCCAGGACGCCGAGCAGGCGCCCAGGTCGGCGTCCCACCTCCCAGGACGCCGAGCAGACGCCTAGCACGGCGTCCAGGCCCCCAGGACGCCGAGCAGACGCCCAGGTCGGCGTCCACCTGCTCGGCGCCCTCCAGCCAGACGCCCCCAAGCTCCGCGCCCTCGCAGTGGCCCCCGTGCCCACTGCTGCAGGTCGGCTGCACCTCCCCCGTACACCCGACCACGAGGTCGGCTCCGCCCAAGCGAGGACGGGGCCGAACACAACTCCCGTTGACACTCCCCTGCCGCGTTCACGCTTGGGTCCCCAGCCCACACGGCAGCACAGCTCGAAAAATAGCTCGGCGGCGTGCACCCAACACACAGCACGCCGGTCACCGCACCAGCCATGCAAGAGGGCATGGCACCTACTGCTGCACGTCGTTGTCGCCGTCGCCGACTTCAGCCAGGCGCACCTGGCCGACTGCGACGGAGCACTAGTTGAGGCCGGGTAGTGCAGCGCCTTCGTCAGAAAGTCGGCTGGCTGCTCAGCGGTCGGGATGTACTGCAACGCAAACTTCCCCCGCTTCACCATGTGCTGCAGCCAGGCCTGTCGCCGCTCCATGTGCTTGAGGTTGCCCGTCAACCCCATGCCCCCGGCGACCGTGATGGCCGACTTGTTGTCCACTCGCAGGACAGTCGGCTTCCCGGCGTCCAGCTGCCGGAACTCTGCAAGGAGGAAGCGAAGTCGGCGTCCCTCCTTGCCGGCTTCGACGGCCGCCACGTACTCAGACTCGGTCGACGACAGCGTCGCGCACTTGATGCGCTGGCTCGACCAGGAGACCGCGGCCCCTCCGTAGACGAACACGTAGCCGCCCGTGCTCATCCTGTTCTGCTTGTCACCGGCGTCGTCGGCGTCCACGTAGCCGACCAGCTCCAGCGACTTAGGTCCACCGCCGAACTCCAGGGCGGTGTCGCGCGTGTTGGCGAGGTAGGCGAGGCAGCGGTCGACCTCGCGCCAGTGCTGGTCGGCCCTCACCGTGAGGCCGCTCCCCAGCTTGCTGCAGGCGAAGGCGATGTCCGGCCTCGTCGTCGTCGCCGCAAACTGCAGCGAGCCGACCTTCTGCCGGTACTCCTCCTCCTAACGCTCCTGCGCCTCCTCGTCGTCGAAGGTGAGCTCGGCGTAGGCGTCGACCGAGACCGGCGTCTTCGGGGTGCGCCCAGTCTGCTCCTCGTCGATGAAACGCCTACGCAGCTTGTCGGCGTAGCCCTGCTGGTGCAGCCACAGCTTCCCTGCCGACCTGTCGCGCACGATCTCCAGCCCGAGGTACTTCTGCACCGGCGAGATCTTGCGCAGCTCGAAGGCGGCTTCCAGCAGCTCCTTCAGCATCGCGGCGCTGCTGCTGGCGGCCAGCAGGTCGTCGACGTAGACCAGCACCCAGCAGGCCACTCCGTCGTCGCCGACCTTGAAGTACAGAGCCTCGTCGACCTGGCTCTTCCTCCACCTGGCGCCGACCAGCACGTCGTTGAGCGCCAAGTACCACAACAGCGGCGACTGCTTCAGCCCGTATAGGCTCTTCAGCAGCTTGCACACCCGGCCGGTTCCGTCGTTGAAGTAGTCCGGCTGCGACATGTACAGCACCCGGTCGAGCTTGCTCTGCAGGAAGGCGTTCTTCATGTCGAGCTGCATCAGGTTGAGGTTGAGCACGGCGACGATGCTGAGGAAGATCCTCAGCGTGACGTAGCTGCCCACCGGCGCGAACGTCTCGTCGTAGTCGGCGCCGTACACCTGCATGAAGCCCTTCACGACCAGCCTCGCTTTCTCGCGCTCGACGGTGTCGTCGATGCGGTACTTCGTGGTCAACACCCACCGGTTCTTCATGATGTTCACTCCCGGCGGGCGTTCTACCAGCTCCCACGTGCCCATGGCGAGGAGACTGCGGATCTCTTCCTCCATGGCGGCCTTCACCGTCGGACCCTTCCTGTCAAACATTATATGTTTATATGATTGTAGGCAGTAGTGGGTGATACCTTAGGGGGTACACTGGATTAGGGTTTCCTATTTGTATCCATCCTTCTGTTAGTACAGTCATTCCAGTCTCTTATTTTGACATGGTTTCAGAGCAGGTCCTTCGCTAGGACCGTTCTTAGGGCCCACCACTGAATACCTACCTACCTATCTACTGTCGGAGTGCTGCGTTAGCGCCTCCCCCTTTCAGCGCCCTAGTGCGCCCTCGTGTACGGCCCCGCTTGACCCGTCGACCCCGCGCGCGCCCCGCTTAGAGGCCCCGTTTGGCCCCGTCGACCCGCGCGCGCCCCGCTTAGAGGCCCCGTTTGGCCCCGTCGACCCGCGCGCGCCCCGCTTAGAGGCCCCGTTTGGCCCCGTCGACCCGCGCGCGCCCCGCTTAAGGCCCCGTCGACCCGCTTACGGCCCCGCTTACGGCCCCGCTTACGGCCCCGCTTACGGCCCCGCTTACGGCCCCGCTTACGGCCCCGCTTACGGCCCCGTCGACCCGCTTATGGCCCCGCTTACGGCCCCGCTTACGGCCCCGCTTACGGCCCCGTCGACCCGCTTACGGCCCCGCTTACGGCCCCGTCGACCCGCTTACGGCCCCGCTTACGGCCCCGCTTACGGCCCCGCTTACGGCCCCGCTTACGGCCCCGCTTACGGCCCCGTCGACCCGCTTACGGCCCCGCTTACGGCCCCGTCGCGCGCGCCCCACTTACGGCCCCGCTTACGGCCCCGCTTACGGCCCCGTCGACCCGCTTACGGCCCCGCTTACGGCCCCGTCGCGCGCGCCCCACTTACGGCCCCGCTTACGGCCCTGCTTACGCCGCCCCAAAGCGGCCCCGCCGCCCCTACCCGCACCGCACGCGACAGCCGCGGCCCCGCCAGCAACAGGCCGCCCGAACCGAGCCGCCCAGTCCGAGCCGAGCCGAGCAGCCAGAACCGAGCCGCGCCGCCCGCACTGAGCAACTTCTCTGGACCTAGCCGCCCTACCCCTGTCGCGCTGCCCACTGCGTTTAGGACTCACTTACTGCTACTGCTACGGCTACTCCTACTGCTACTATGGCTACCCCGCCTGTACTATCTTTCGATACTGAGGGCCGCCCAGTGAAGTTTGATACTTGGCTTGATGACCTGCACCTCGTCCGTTCGAACTGCGCCAGTGTCATTTCATGAACATCCCCTGTATCCGTCCAGCTTCGCAGCTCCACACGTTTCCCATTGTTGTAGATACACGCCTTCCGGTTGACCCAGTCTATCTCGGGGTTGAACCGCTTCAGAAAATCACGCCCCAAGATAAAGTCGATTCCCTTGATATTCGTGATCGGCAACGTCGGCTTCCACCTTAACGCCCCTATCTGCAGCTGCAGTGTTGACTCGCCGTGGATGGGAAGCTTCGTACCGTCCACCATCGTTGCTGTGAACTGGGTCTCCTCCGATGACTCTCCGATTTTCTCCAACGTCCCGCGGTCGCACACCGAGTGGGACGCACCACTGTCCACCAGTGCCTGGAGGCGTCGCCCGTTGCAGATCACCTCGAGTACTAGTGGCTGTTGCCGCTCCGAGTAGCTGTAGATGGTGTTGCTTACAGGATCATAAGGTAGATCAAATGTATCATCCCTTGGTCCTGCGCTCGAAGCTGCTGACTCAGTTTCCAACTTAGCAGGGTTAGAAGGATTTATCCGAGGCCGATTCAGCTTCTCTAGGGCCTGGAACCTTCCCCTAAGCCTTTGCAGCTGTGTAGGCTCCTGTGGGAAATGGCTGGGAGCCTTTGAACTGGGCTGCTGGGAGAGAATATTAACTCCTCGGAACGCTCGACCCTTATCAGCGCTCCGGAGTAGGGTCCCCATATTACCCGGTACCGGTTTAATTTCTGACTCTCCCTTAATAAAGGCTTGAAAACCACGAGAAGTAATATTCTTAGTTAAAGTATCTTTATAGGATAACTTTAACAAATTCTTACTTGTCGGGGTGTACGGCTGGAGTTTCCCAGTCGGTGCAGAGTCTTGTTTCGCGGAGTCTCCATTGGTCTCGACGATTTCCCCTGGTGCCGGCTGGTCGTGACGTTTTAAATTCGCGCCACCGTATTCTCCTTTTTTCGCCCTCTCCGAAGTTGCCACGTTGTCCGTTTTCTGCTTCGGGGGTGCCACACTGTTCTTGCCCTTCAGCTCCGCACGTGCTTTCTTCATTTTCCAACACGCCAAGATACGATGTCCTGTAGCGCCGCAAAACTCGCACGTCGCATTTTTTGCTAGCCGCTGCGTCGCATCGCCCCTGTCGTTCTCCATCGGGTCGGCAGTCGTGGGTGGTGCCAATCGCTCCATGCCACTATTTGGCTTGTTGCGTCGTGTTCCGTAGTAGCTACTGTTCAACGCGTCGAACTGTTCGATCAGTGCTGCCCAAAACTGCGCCCACGTCTCTTCGCCTTGGACTATTCCATTGCGAATCCACTCTAGAGCTGGGCCTCGTAACAGTGTTGCTGCGAGCCGTATGCGCAATGAGTCTTGATTGAGGGTCGTGCATCCAACGGCTTCGAAGAAATTTTCTAGTACAGCTACAAATCGACGGACGTCGCTCCTTTTTGCTCTATGATCGAACAAGTCTGGTCGCATCGGCTTCTCTGCTTCGAGATAAAATGTAGCTGTTGCCGTTGTTGCAGGTACAAGTATCGGTGTCGCCATCGTCGCTTCTGCTGCTGCTGCGGCTACCGATTGGTTCGCAAGGAGTTTTTTGAGTCGTGGGAGCGCCGCAAATATCTGCTTATGCTCAGCACGTAACTCCGCGATTTTTCGTATAAAGAAATCTCTATTTCCCTCCCTTTTGGCGATTTACAGAAAGATGCGCGACGAAAATAATTGAATTATGGGTGCTGGTCGACTTACTGCGAGTCGAATCGACTGTAAAATCGACGAGCGCGAATTCTGTACGTTGGGCAAATGTCCCTTAAGCGAAATTCACGCCCGATCTCGGTCGTTGAAGAAAAACTCGATCTGACGGTCGAAATTCCAACCTTTTTGGGCGAAACTTTCTAGGCTGTTGAGATTGAAATCGATCGAACGGTTGAAATTCCAACCTTTTCACCAATATTCATGAGTGGTGTTCAAAACCGAATCGAGGGGGACTTAGAAAAAATCGCGCGGAACTGGTTTTACATACCCGTATCGGCGCTTTCGTCGTCGCCCCCGCGGTTTTTAAAGGCCGGAACTAAGCGGAAGAAGAACTCGAGTGTAAACAAGCTCTGATGCCAAGTGTGAGGATCTGGTTCAGGAAAGATTGAACTATTGAATAATGCACCTGGGTACAAGGCGAGGCTATATATAGGCTCGACACAAAGGTAGTAACCCGGGTGTTACCAGAAGGTTCCACGGGTCGCGAAGCGTCCCGAACGGGTCCTTCCCAAATTCGGTAGAAGGCGATTCGGTGGCAACCGAAAAGCCTAGAATTTGGTGCACTCAACCTAGTTCGGTGCCTATAACTATAATAAATATAGTAAAAGCAACAAACCTAGGAAATCTAGCAAAAGCAAGCAAAATAAAGCAAAGCTAAGCTAGATAATGCATAATAAAGCATAATCAAGCTAGTAAATCATAGCAAAGCCGTCGTACTCTCACAGCAGGGGTATACGCACCTGGCGCACTCCTACACCCAGACGGCACTGAAGTGAGAGGCACGTCGCAGCCGCGCAACTGCACCGTCTGCCCCGAAGCTGCGCTAAGTCATCGGCTGTTCCCGCTGCTCGAACCAGGAACCAATTGCTATCCCAAGCTGCACAATGTGTACTGCGACTTCCTCAATGTGGGGCATTGCGGAATCAACGATGAGCTGTACACGCTCACCTTTGTCGATGCTGGGACGCGCTCTGGATCGTGAACGTAGAAGCGCGCAGTAGAGTGTAGGAAGTATTCCGCCCTGGGCTCTCGCTAGGATTTGAACCCCCCTGATGCATCAGACGGGCCCTTCGGGCCAGTCTTATGCATCAGAAATTTTGCCTTTGCGTGTCTGATGAATCAGAAATTTCAAAAACTCTTGCTTTACCAATCAAAATCGAGTTTCTAGCGTGTAAATGCACATGGGATAAAATTTGAGCCTGCCTTGTCCTGACCTGTCATATTCATTTGAAGTGCAGCACGCCACTGTGATTCAGACTTCGCTGGTCTGAGCAAATTCGCCCTGACACGGCAGATTTGCACCGTCAGAGCACAAATATTCAGCCAATCAGAGCAGACCAGCCCTGTCACGGCAGATTCGCGATGTCAGGGTACAACATATTCGTCCAATCACAGGAAACTCGTCCTGAGACAAGAGATTAGACCTTACACAACAAAGCAAATTCGAGACCTGGCAACAGATTCGCCCTGTCGCAACATGTTCTGCGGGAAATCTCCGTAGTATAACATGTTTCGGTTTCAGACAAAACAGAAATTACATTTTTGATGAATCAGATTAAAACAAAGAGTCATTTCTTATCAATCAGATGGGAAAAAATCCCGTTTCTGGAAAATCAAATTTCCCTGAAAACTCAGACAAGCAGACAAAGATGTCTGATAGCGAGGACCCTGGTTCCGCCTCTGGCTGGCGCACGCGCAGCGGCAATCTGGGGAGAAGCTGAAAATCTGGCAATCGGAAGGCGCAGCAGAATTCAGAAGAAAGGAGCTGCAGGAGTACTTGGCGAGAAAGGGAATCGAGCATCACATTTCCCTTCCTTACACGCACCAGCAGCAAGGCGTAGCTGAGCGCACGAATCGTGCACTCATGACGAAGGTGCGAGCGCTGATGAAGCAATCAAAGCTTCCGCCGATATACTGGACCTACGCAACGCACCACGCCGTGCGGGTGCACAACCTGCTATCAACCACCGCCATCACCGGCAACTTGTTCCTGCATCTGAAGTGGACGGGGACGAAGGGGGACGCATCCATGCTTCGTGTGTGGGGGTGCATGGTTCAGTACCGCCCGCCAACGTCAACTATCGGGAAATTTGCAAGCCGCGCGCGCTGGGGAATCCACCTCGGCATCAGCCACGAGCACAAGGCGTGGATCATTCTAGATTTACTCAGCTAGAAGACTACCCACGCGCGCGACGTTATCTTCTACGAGCGGCTCTTCCTAAAGAATTTCCGCGATGACAAGCGAACGAATGAGAACCGCGTCTACGCCAATGATGGGCACAGCTACGCAACACTCGAAGACCAAGCAGCAAGACAACTGCGGCAAGTTCACAAGAGGCGATCGCCACAGCAGCGATGACGATGATGACGATTTCTCTGGGGGAGGAACTAATATGACAATAGGCTCAAATGCGCCTATAAAGAAACATAGAGTGCACAGTGGCTTTACATGTTCATAGCGTTCTGGTCACAGCTCCAAATGACCTGATTCAAATTGGATCTGGAGCGTCTTGACGTCGTCTACTACAATCATCAATTTAGATCGCACGATTTCATACGACATCAGTTTTGAACGAACAGCACTATTGCAGCCACTATAGTTTTAGAACACAAATAAGAAAGAGTTACGAGTTGGGAATGACTCCCAGCTCCTACAAACCCCAAGATCCGGCTTTCTCTCCTTATTGCATTTTGTCTGATGTCAGTTGACTGAGCAGATGGCTCATGCTAACTGGATCTGTTGCAATGTATAAATTGTGCAAGTGCTCCCAAGACATTTGCACGGGGGCGCACTTCGATTTGTAGGAGCGGATGCCAAGCTTCTCGGCAATAGAGAGATTCCGGAGAAGAGCAGTGTGCGCGAGGAATGACTCTTGGTAGTTCTGATTCTTCTCCTGTAGGGTTCCTCCTGTTGGAAAAGGTAGGGTTTCATCCTAGTACATCCATATCTGCGCTGTGATAGCAAGGAGCTCGAATTTGAAGTTCCACGTGTAGAAATCTTTTCCATCGAAAGGTGTTGAAGTCTTCAGCTTTAATGTTAAGACAATTTTTGTCTGCATTGTTGCAATTGCCTCGGACTGCGTGTGTTGTTAATTATTATGCGCAGGAGCTGAAGCTTGACGATTGTCAAAGATGAAAGACTTCTCAGAGTTGACGCGGCGGTCTTCTCCAGGAAGAGGTAGTCCAGTAACCCCTCTTGCATAATAGGAGCCATCAATGCTTATGGCTTGATGGCTCTCAAGGGCGTTGATGCATGCGACAAGCTGCTCAACGAAGGCGGCGCTGACGCAAGTTACCGCTGATGGTGCATTAGTTGTTGCTGATGTTGGGCCCGAAGAGTCTGCAGTAGCTTTTCCTTCAGGAGCCATAGTGATAAAGACTTGTGACATGATTCTTTTAAGGATGTTTTATAAAGGGTCGTTCTAGGAAGAATATAGACTTAGCAGATCCTAAAATCCACTCTTGCTCTCAAACCATGCTGCTATAGGACTTGCTAAGTTGTAGGAAGACAATGAAGTGTTGTAGTGACCTTGTTAATAAAGATGAAAGAGAACAAGATAATTATTAGATAGAAGTACAAGGGTATAAATAGCAAACTAGCTAGCCATGTACTCTGAGGGGTACATTTCATTATATAACTGTATTGCATAGCTATAATAACTTCGACTATTGTCATTCTCGACAATTACCATGTTGCATCACGTAACCTCTGCTGCGGTTGCCGGACGTTCAACAGTTTCGAGCTGCCGCATGCTCTATACCAGAATATCGCAATACTGGTACAGTAACGCTGCTTTGTTATGAAGTGGTGCGTTAGGAGAGAACCTTCAGGAATGTTATAATAACCTTTCGTTATTCCAACATATGCAAACTATGCAACCTCCACCTTCTATAGGCACATTACAAAGCCAGTGCGAGAGCGCCTGTTGTCATTGTCTCCCGTGTGGTCCGCGTCAACATAGCCTTTTAGTTGTAGAGTAGCAGTAAGTTAGCCGTGTAGGTGAGCCCGACGACAGGAGCAGAAAGGAAGTAATGAAGTGCACATCATGTGTCTAGCATATTCTCCCCTTCAGGTCGGCGCAGGTACTGTGCGAGTTGGCTTGCGATGTACGAGAGATCCGGCCAGCTCGTGACGGCGGCGAATAGGAGGCATCCCAACTGCTGCTGGTAGAGATGGTGATCGGCAGCAGAGAGCAGTATAGTGTCCGGTTCGTGATTAGGTGGAGGAGTGCGGAACAGGGTGGTGAGATTAATCGACATGATTGCAAACTTCTTTGCGAGCGTTTTGGCGTACTCAACGGCCAAAAGGTGTATGGTGTTTACCGATTGCGTGATGTTGAGCCATAGGGACTGGGTGACATTGTGTGAGACAGTCACCTCGAGCTTCTCTTTTGTGTCTCTCTCGAAGCAATCGAGCAGCTCCTTGTCGTTGCCGATGTACGGAAGGTCGTCTACGTAAGTGACAAGTATGATGATTTCTCCGCCGGACTCCAGACGCTACATGCCTTGGTCGTGTGGGAGTTGTTGGAATCTGAGCTCGATGAGTACCTTGTACAGGTACTGCTGCGACAGACGCGGTGCCTGTTTGATGCTGTACAACGTCTTTTGCAGAAGGCAAACTGCGGAGTCAATTTCTTCCAACGCGTGCGGCTGTTCGACAAAGATGACGGCGTCGACGACTGCGTAGAGGAATGCATTGGAGACATTGATCTGTCGAAGCTGGCGCTGCTTGACGACGGCAATGCAGATAAGAATGCAGACAGAGGCATGTCGTCCGACGGGGGCGAAGTTCCGGTCGGTTGCTCGAAGCCACGCACGACCTAGTGCGCTTTGTACTTATTGATTGACATGTCATGCCTTGATGCAAAAAAAGCCATTTCCCACTAAGATGGTTTTCTCCCCTTTGCTGTTGAGCGTGATACCAACTTCCAAGTTCCTCTTTGATTCAGTGCTGCTACTTCGGCGGCCGTGGCTACTCTCCACTTTTCACTGTCGGGTCCTTGCACGGCTTGGCGCACAGTGGTAGGCTTTTTGGGAGAGGATTCGCGAATTACGACGGTGAACCCAAAGAAGTGAAGGTCGGTTTCTCGTCGGTGGTGGCGTAGGGGAGGCGATCAGATCATGCGTGCTGGTTACTACGACAATATCATCGTTGCTGCCGTCGTTGTCGCAACAAATGGTGTCTTATGAGAGGTTGCGAGGTGGTAACTCAGCTCCTGGAGATCGGCGCGCTACGCTGGTGTAGTTGTGGGCTTCATGAGTTACATCATTCATATCAAATTGTGAAACAGGTATGAAGGTTGGAGTTTGAAGTGGGCTTGTAAGGGAGATGCTCATTGGGTTGGACGTCAGCTGCATCCTCTGCCATGTCAGCCTCGTCTTGTGTTGTAGGGCGAAGCTGTGGTGACCAGTGAAGATGTTTTCTAGTGCCTTGTCAGCTTCGGGGCGCTGTTTGAACAGTGGCAGTGCCAGCTTCTCGTAGGAGATGCAGTTGTGCGATTATGGCACATCGTGCGTCGCGTAATCCAGAACGATCCAAGCATTGAACTCTTGTGGTTTTCTGATATGAATGCCTTAGCGGGCTCGGTCGGTAAATTTTCCTGTCCGGGAAGTGTGAGGTCTGTACTGTACCATACAGCCAAACATTCGAAGCAGACGCATGTCAGCCATTCTGCCCATCCAAGCCTTGTGCGGAGAGAGGCTGATTTTTAGGCCTCTAGATGACAGCATGTTGTGCAGTCGGACAGCGTGGTTCATGGTCGGGATGGTAACTGTACGACAGAAACCGTCTGGTCCTGAACGTTCGAGGTCGGTTTGTGCTGGGTGAGTCCACGTCGGTGGCAAAGATGTTGTGGTCCTTAAGAGGAGCACTCTGTCAAAGTCGCTGTCGATTGACTGCGAAGTGAAGTTGAGGACGATGACAACGTCTTTGTCAACTGCCTTTCCGATGTGAGTTTCCTTGTAAAATAGCTCGAGCTCCGTCTTGCAGTTTGCTCGTATCTCAACTCCACACTTCATAACTTGCTTTGTTCTCCTTCACGTGCAGCCCGCAGCAGCTGTCCAAGTACCACTTGTTGAGGTTATCGTGAGTGCGTCGAGCATTACTGGCAATTTGCAGTGTTACGATGCAGTTGAGATGGACTTCAAACTGGCAGATGTCATTCCGATGAGTAACAGCAAAGCCTGGTGGTGACGTAGGAGTGCTTGGGGGCAAGTCATAGTCTGATTGAACTTAGCATGTTTACTTTAAGCTAGGAACTACGAAATGTACCTAAACTGAACCTAAAAGTGTAACTTGCTCTAAGCATGGCGAAATCACAAACGAACACAATGACAAATACCATAGCGATCTCTAGCCTACACCAACATGAGGTGCGTCACATGCTTGTTGTTTCTTGCTGACTGGTCTTGTGACCGCTTGTCTAAATGGTTCAACTAGTTGATCCGCCCTGAGCTATAGCTTATCTTCCTCTTGCGATGCCCCTCACCTAGCCTATAGGGGTGTGTCAAGCCATACATTTATATTCTTGGTCGTTAGGATAGGTGCACACTTTGTGCTAGGCTGATGGGGTTTGCAATATCTACTCTTGTATGCCATGCTATTAGTCATTCTCGTTCGATTCTCTCTTTATCACAACCACGCCAACCCGCGCCAGCCGCGCCAATATGCGCCAGCCAGCGCCAGGACGCGCCATCTAGCTCCAACCTGTGCCAGCCAACACGCCCGCCCGCACTTGCTGCGCGAGCCCCTCGCTTGCCAACGTGCAAGCCCAGATCTGCTCTGCTCATCTCCCTCCCATAGCTGCCTTTGCTGCTGTTGCTGGGCCAACTACTGCAGCGGAGATTGCAGCTGTCGCTTTCTCCACTAGTGGGCGCGGATGGCGCAGGAGTGGTCGTGGTGGTTGGGGTGCGGGTACTATGGCGAAAACTGACGAGCAGAGTGTCGGTCCGGGAGGCGCTGCCATAAGAAGTGCTGGTATTTGAGGTGCAACGGTGACTCGGCAGCAGTAGGAGCAGTAGCAACGACAGCAAGTAGCAGCAGCCCCTGCAGCAGCAGCAAACCCAGCAGTGGGTCTCTCAGATAGGACTTGTTGACCTTGGGACCTCAGCCGCGGTGGCGGGTCTAATGCCTAGGCAACGCGTGCTCTCCCTACCGTGCCATACCAGTACGTGCCTCATTCTAGCCTACAGCGTTGTGTTGCGTACCGGCCACTCCACCGCACGCTGCTTCCACCGCTTCGACAACCACTTATGAGCCCTGTATGGGCATCAGTCGTCCCCTCCGAACTGGCCTTCTCTAACGCGCAAGGGTGTATGGGTTTTCGATGTGGACATGACTCGGATAGGATATGCCATGTTTGTTGATGCCTATCGTGTTGCTAAATCATATTGTTCGTGTATGCCTAGCATAAGATCTCTAAATGTCTCTAGTGTAGAAAACTTTGCTGTTGCTTATCTCGGTGTGTCATCTGCTGATGCGTCTCCGTCACATGGCTCAGCACAGTCATGTCTCATGCCTCTTGTCGTCGTTCCCTCGTCTCCCTCCCTAGGCTGCGCCACCATGCAATCTTTGGTTCAGGGGAAAACAACGTACGACCCCTCACTCCTCCTCGTTTCCTCCTACCTCCGAGCATCTTTAGGCCTTCCACGTGAACGTCCTTAGGCTGCGTGGGGAGTGCTACTTCCTGGTAACTGTGGACGTGCCTGACTCCCTTCTCCCATGGCTAGTGCTCGTTTTGCCCTACGTGCTGTCCCTGTGCTTCATCTGAACTCCGGCCATGGCGGCGAGTTCACCTCCGGTCGCCTTAGCCAATTTTGTCATGCAGAGGGCATCTCTCAGACGTACACGCGCTTGGATTTGCCTCAGCGTAATAGAGTAGCTGAGCGTCGCATTGGCTTGGTCATGGAGATCGCTCGTACCTCCATAACGCATGCGAATACCCCCCATTTTCTATAAATGTATGCAGCCCGCTAGGCCGCTCACCAGCTTAACATGCCGCCCCATGTTTTGCGGGCATAGGAATCTCTAATGCGCTATACCCCACTATAGCCTAGCATTCATATTTGCAGTTTGACACACCCCCATAGGCTAAGTGGGGGACAACAAACAGTCACAAGGGTCAATCAAAATGGGAAGAAGCTGAGGGCATCAAGAGTAGTGCGTAATGTGACGTGCCACTCACGAGAAGCCTGACGTGGGCCAAAGACTAGTCGTTAAAGGCTCCATTGGGCTTCAGAAGAAAATGACCGAATGAAACCAGGTGGACGTCAGAGCCAGATCTGTTCATGCAGGCTGCCGCGAGGAAGGCAGTGGAGAAGTCTAGTGGGTGGAGTTTGTCGTCGTGTTATGCCGCGAAGTACAGCAGTAGCCAAAGAGTGGACATCTTCAAGTTGAAGGAAAAGGTCTGAAAGAAGTCCACCCTTTCTCGCTGACCAAAGCTTCTAGCCATAAAGCGCTTCTTGTAGACAGCGGTGCTCTAGGTGGTCACTCTACCTTAAAGATCCACATTCCATCGACAACGTTCACCCAAGGAGGGGGAACATGTCAACGTACGTGTCTGTGTACCTCCAAGATGGCATCTTTGTAACCATGGCACTACCTTTAATATAGTTGGCATATCTATCAGATATGCACTCCTTATAAAGCAACCTGATCTATCCTATAGAATATACATATAACTACAATTGACCATGTTGAGTACTATTTGGTTAGGTTGGATTGCTTTGTAGTGGGTATATGTTCGGTACTTGTATGGTATGCCCCTCACTAGTCTTCCTCACTTCTTGACACAATCTTGAGTCGGTGCAAATTGGCATTTACCAATACTCGCGATAATACGTTGAGAGCCATCCATCGGGGTTCTTGATAAAACGTTGAGCCAATACTCGCACTTTACATATGGTATATTACCTAGACTCACTTGGACATATAAAACCTTTGTTTGGCACCATGCTCACCACGCTCAATTCGCTTAGCAAAGGAAGGGTTGGAGTTGCGAGCAACAATAGCACCAATTCACTCCTTGCCAAAGCAACCTGGCAAAAGTGAACTCGCTCGTCCGGCGACAGGAGGGCAAGGCTCGCAGCAGCGTCGCGCGACTGTCACACCGAGTACGCAAGACGACTTCCACTATGAGTCTCCCGGTCCGCTTGCGTCGCGCCAGCAGAAAGAGGAGTAGGCAGCTCACCAATAGCGTGGGCATATCGCCATCCTGGCGCTGGTTCTGAAGGTTGATTGTGGCGTCAAGCAGCAGCGCGTCAAAATCAACCACCGAGCCGTAGGACGCTCTCGGACGCCATGATTGAAGTGAGGAGAGGCGCAGCTACAGCATATGAGAGGGAAGGACGACAGGTAGAGGAGAAGACAGGCAGGGGTTGTCAGAACAAAACCCTAACTTGCAGGTGTGGCACAGTCACAGGGCGAGCAATAGGCACGGCATGGTGCACCAATGCGCACAGCAGGCGCGGCAGAGCACGGCAGGCTGAGCAGACGCGGCAGGGCGCTATGGTGTGGCAGCGATAGGTCCAGGTGATGGCAGGTGCTTGCGTCGGTGTCAAAGAGGCACGGCGGCGGCAGTCGCAAGCGAGGGCTGCCGGAGCAGGCAGCAGCAACTAGGGCGTGGGAGGCGTAGCAGGCTCCCGGTAGTGGGCAGACGGGGCTAGTGAGGCCAATGAGGCTGGCGGGGCGTGGCGGGGCTAGCAGGGTTAGCGGGGCACGAGGTATGTATGTAGGTAGGTAGGTAGGTAGGTAGGTAGGTAGGTAGGTAGGTAGGTAGGTAGGTAGGTAGGTAGGTAGGTAGGTAGGTAGCGGTGAGGGCCCAAAATATCAGGGTAAAATGCCCTGATTACCCTAGGGGCCAGCCACTTTTTAAGGATTACCCTTTCAAAATCACGCTTCCAGGGTAGTTACCCTTACGCAAAAAGAGTTTGATTTGTTTTACACTGATAGGAATTTTGGTTAGCCTGACGAGATCAGGCTTATGTGTACACTACCCTGATTCCGAAAATTTTTTAGCGCGGATCAGCCCATACTCCGCGTGCTCACAAACTGTATCACTCTCACACTGCCACCGTTGTCGTTTGTGACCACTGGCGGAAAACCGTGTAGTGTTGTCGGCGGCATGCCATGTCGACTTATTGGTTGTTTTACCCACTGGAGTGCAACGCACCCCTGAATCGAGCCACACCTCGCCACGCCCACTGCCAGCTGAGCAGAGTTGGGCGTCAAGGACAGCTTCAAGATGTCCTATGCATTAAATTGCATTCTATATGCTGCTGTACCAGCCATGCACTTCCCAGTAGAAATTTCTTAGTACACAAACTAGCAGTGAAAACTGTCAAATCATATATGCAGGAGTATAATCTATAGGCTGTAGTGGGGTAGCCCATATGGGGTACAACCCAATTTTAGGGTTTCTATTTATACCCAAATTCCTCATAGTTTATTCATTCCTTCTAGTTCATTCTGACATGGTTTCAAAGCAGTAGGTCCGTAGGACCGTGTTCTTTTTTTTTTTTTTTTTTTTTTCGGGGCCCACCGATCGCTCGTTACCGCGCTACCCCACATGTTGACCTGCGCTGCGCCGCTTGCGCGCTCCTTGCCCTGCTTGCCCTGTGACGTGCTGCGCTGCGCGCGCCGTCCTGCTGCCCCGCGCGCTGCCCTCTCAGCTCGAGCGCTGCCCGTTGCTGCCCCGCGCGCTGCCCTAGCTACGTGCATCGCTCGTTACCGCGCTACCCCACGTGTTGACCTGCACTGCGCCGCTTGCGCGCTCCTTGCCCTGCTTGCCCTGTGACGTGCTGCGCTGCGCGCGCCGTCCTGCTGCCCCGCGCGCTGCCCTCTCAGCTCGAGCGCTGCCCGCTGCTGCCCCGCACGCTGCCCTAGCTACGTGCGCGCCGCCTTAGCAGCTTGCGCACCGCCTGCTGCTGCCCCGCGCGCCATCCCCTCGCTGCTCGTGCGCTGCCCCGGCAGCCCTCGCGCTGCCCGCTGCTGCCCCGCGCGCCGCCCCGGTAGCCCTCGCGCTGCCCGCTGCTACCCCACACACTGCCCAGGCAGCCCTCGCGCTGCCCGATGCTGCCCCGCGCGTCGCCCCAGCCGCTCGCGCGCCGCCCCAGCAGCCTCCGTGCTGCCCGCCGCTGCCCCGCGCGCCGCCTTAACCACCCGCACGCCGCCCCAGCAGCATGCGCGCACCTCGCGGCTGTCCTGCGCGCCGCCCTAGCCCCTTGCGCGCCGCCCCAACAGCTCGTGCGCCGCCTCTGCGGCTGCCCAGCAGCCTTTGCTGCAAAAATATCAGGGTAAAATGCCCTGATTACCCTAGGGGCCAGCCACTTTTTAAGGATTACCCTTTCAAAATCACGCTTCCAGGGTAGTTACCCTTACGCAAAAAGAGTTTGATTTGTTTTACACTGATAGGAATTTTGGTTAGCCTGACGAGATCAGGCTTATGTGTACACTACCCTGATTCCGAAAATTTTTTAGCGCGGATCAGCCCATACTCCGCGTGCTCACAAACTGTATCACTCTCACACTGCCACCGTTGTCGTTTGTGACCACTGGCGGAAAACCGTGTAGTGTTGTCGGCGGCATGCCATGTCGACTTATTGGTTGTTTTACCCACTGGAGTGCAACGCACCCCTGAATCGAGCCACACCTCGCCACGCCCACTGCCAGCTGAGCAGAGTTGGGCGTCAAGGACAGCTTCAAGATGTCCTATGCATTAAATTGCATTCTATATGCTGCTGTACCAGCCATGCACTTCCCAGTAGAAATTTCTTAGTACACAAACTAGCAGTGAAAACTGTCAAATCATATATGCAGGAGTATAATCTATAGGCTGTAGTGGGGTAGCCCATATGGGGTACAACCCAATTTTAGGGTTTCTATTTATACCCAAATTCCTCATAGTTTATTCATTCCTTCTAGTTCATTCTGACATGGTTTCAAAGCAGTAGGTCCGTAGGACCGTGTTCTTTTTTTTTTTTTTTTTTTTTTTTCGGGGCCCACCGATCGCTCGTTACCGCGCTACCCCACATGTTGACCTGCGCTGCGCCGCTTGCGCGCTCCTTGCCCTGCTTGCCCTGTGACGTGCTGCGCTGCGCGCGCCGTCCTGCTGCCCCGCGCGCTGCCCTCTCAGCTCGAGCGCTGCCCGTTGCTGCCCCGCGCGCTGCCCTAGCTACGTGCATCGCTCGTTACCGCGCTACCCCACGTGTTGACCTGCACTGCGCCGCTTGCGCGCTCCTTGCCCTGCTTGCCCTGTGACGTGCTGCGCTGCGCGCGCCGTCCTGCTGCCCCGCGCGCTGCCCTCTCAGCTCGAGCGCTGCCCGCTGCTGCCCCGCACGCTGCCCTAGCTACGTGCGCGCCGCCTTAGCAGCTTGCGCACCGCCTGCTGCTGCCCCGCGCGCCATCCCCTCGCTGCTCGTGCGCTGCCCCGGCAGCCCTCGCGCTGCCCGCTGCTGCCCCGCGCGCCGCCCCGGTAGCCCTCGCGCTGCCCGCTGCTACCCCACACACTGCCCAGGCAGCCCTCGCGCTGCCCGATGCTGCCCCGCGCGTCGCCCCAGCCGCTCGCGCGCCGCCCCAGCAGCCTCCGTGCTGCCCGCCGCTGCCCCGCGCGCCGCCTTAACCACCCGCACGCCGCCCCAGCAGCATGCGCGCACCTCGCGGCTGTCCTGCGCGCCGCCCTAGCCCCTTGCGCGCCGCCCCAACAGCTCGTGCGCCGCCTCTGCGGCTGCCCAGCAGCCTTTGCTGCCCCGTGCGCCGCCACTGCAGCCCCGCGTGCAGCTTCACCCGGCCTGCTCTCTGCTCTGCAGCCCGCGCGCTGCCCCTACCTGTGCTGCGATCATGGCGACTCTCAACGTCCTCGCATTTGAGCCTGACAGTCGCCCGATAGAACTCGCCACTTGGCTCGACGACCTGCAACTGTTTCTTATGACAGGTGCCAAAGACGGTGTTTCCCTGTACGATCACGCCTCTGGCTCCTCTGTTGCTCCTAATGACATTGTGATGCTCTCGCTCGCTCATAGTGGCAGAAGCGTGATGCTCCTGCGCGCCTCGCTATTCGTAATCATTTGCCGATCACTGAGCGCGCGCACTTTAGCCAGCACAAGACAGCTAAGGCACTATATACCACTGTAGTTGCCCGCTACTCTTCCCCAGCCACTGCAGCCCTAGGTCGTCTTCTCCTACCCTACCTGTTCCCCGACCTGTCCTCGTTTACCACCGCTGAGGACCTCATCTCTCACCTTCGCGCTAGTGACGCTCGCTTTCGTGCCGCCCTTCCAGACGAGTTCCTCGCCGAGAACCCCCCCCTCTCCCCCAATGTACTTGACTCTCTCCTTCCTCATCACCCGCCTCCCTGACACTCTTCGTTCAGTCAGGGACCACTTTCTCGCCCTAGACCCTACCACTCTCACTGTCGCCGACTTCGAGAAGCACCTCCTAGCAGCCGAAAAGAACATTCTCGCTGTAGGTGCTGCTCGTGGCACTCCTCGCACTCCCCTCTTTGAGGGGTGCTCCCCCTCCCCTCTTGCCCCCTCCTATGTCTCTGCTGATGCTGCAATCGACTTCCTTGGTGCTGAGGAGGTCGGGGCTGCTTCCGCTCCTAGTGGGAAGCGCCGCAGCGCCAGAGGCAGCAGGGGTGGCAGGGGTGGTGGAGGTGGCGGTGGAGGGGGCGGTGGTGGAGGCGGCGGGGGAGGTGGAGGTGGTTGGGGTGGTCGTGGGGGTGGAGGTGGTGGTGGGGGCAGCGGTGGCACCGGGAGCGGTGGAGATGGCAGTGGCGGTAGTGGGGGAGGAGTGAGCAGTGGTGGCAGTGGTGGTGGGGGCTGGAGTGGAACCGGCCAGAAGAGGGGCTTCAGTGGTGGCCAGGGGCAGCAGCAGCAGCAGCAGCAGCGCGAGACCCCCACAACTCAGCAGCTTCGTGACTGGTACGCTCAGCGTGGGGCGTCTGGGGGTCCTGTTCGCTGCCCGTATCTCATTCACAGAGGCCCCCGTGCTGGTCACCCATGCGGCAAGTTTCACACTGAGTACCGCTGCTTCTCTCGGCTTAGCGACGCCTGCCGCGACGTCTACTGAGTTCCTCCCCTGGCAGACCTGCTTAGGCGTAATGTTCCTATCTTTGATCTTGACTATGATGCAATTCTTGCTGCCATGTATGCATTGACTGTTTGTGCTGAGGGTGACTGCTACTTGTGTATGCCGCCTGACCCAGGTATAGAGACTGCAGCCCTAGGTGCTAGTGAGTTTGCTCACCCTGGTACTACGTCGGCTCAGGCCTTGCACACCTTTACACTTGACTCTGGTGCTTCCCGCTGTTTCTTTCGCGACAGTACCACAGTCACTCCCCTCCCTGCATCAGTCCCTGTCTCACTGGCTGACCCCTCTGGGGGCCCAGTGCTTGCACGGTCCACTACTGTGCTTCCGTGCCCGGCGGTCCCGTCTGGTGAGCTGTCAGGTCTCCACATCCCCTCGTTCTCTACGAACCTGGTGAGCACCGCCGTCCTTCAGGATCATTGGGTTGACACCTTTACTCCTGGAGGACAGCGTGTGACGATCTGCATGTGCTCTCGAACCGGCCGCCACCTGGCCACGTTCACACGTGCAGGCGGGTCTAGTCTGTACACCCTCACTACTGTGTCGCGTCACGCCCCTTTGTCTCCTCAGCTGTACGCGTCCACTCGGGTAGCTACCCAGTGTGAGTGTCGCCGCCTGTCGCACCAGACTCTCCTTTGGCACCACCGCCTTGGTCACCCCTCCGTGCCCCGCCTTCGTGGCATGCACTCTCGCTCCCTGGTCTCTGGTCTTCCCAGGTCTCTGCCCTCCCTCCCTCCCTCGCCTGCGCCGCCCTGCATTCCTTGCGTCGAGGGGCAGCAGCGCGCCGCTCCTCACTCCTCCTCGTTCCCTCCGATACAGGCTCCACTGCGGACTCTCCACCTGGACGTGTGGGGCCCAGCCCGCGTCCAGGGACAGGGCCGCGAGCGGTACTTCCTGCTGGTCGTCGACGACTACACGCGTTACACCACGGTCTTCCCCTTGCGCAGCAAGGGGGATGTCCCTGCTGTTTTGATCCCTTGGATCCGCGTTGTTCGTCTCCAGCTCCGCGAGCGGTTCGAGTCGGACTTTCCTGTCCTGCGTCTGCACTTTGACAGAGGTGGTGAGTTCACCTCCGACCTCTTGCGAGCTTTCTGTCAGGAGGAGGGCATCCGCTAGTCGTTCACGCTTCCGGCCTCCCCGCAGCAGAATGGGGTTGCTGAGCGCCGCATTGGCTTAGTCATGGAGGTCGCTCGTACCTCCATGATCCATGCGGCTACTCCCCATTTTCTGTGGCCGTTTACGGTCCGGTACGCCGCACATCAGCTCAACCTCTGGCCCCGTGTCTCCGTGCCGGAGACCTCGCCCACACTACGTTGGACGGGGGAGGTTGGCGATGCGTTGCGATTCCGGGTCTGGGGTGCTCGTGCCTTTGTCCACGATACCACTGCCGACAAGCTCTCCGCTCGCGCCATTCCCTGCGTCTTCCTTGGCTTTCCCCCTGACGCGCCTGGCTGGCAGTTTTACGACCCCGCCTCGCGCCATGTCTTTGCGTCTCAGGACGTCACCTTTGACGAGTCAGTCCCCTTTTACCGTCTCTTTCCTTATCGCACTGCTCCTCTTCCCTCCCCCCGCCGCTCTTTCTCACTCCAGGTCCCCCCCAGGTAGACCCCCTCCCCGCTCCAGGTCCTGCTCCTTCAGGTGTGTCTCATGTAGACGCTCCTCCCTTAACTAAGCCTGGTGACTCAGGTCCTGCTGGAGGTGGTCCTGCTCGGGGTGCTGCTTCTGGGGGTGCGGAGCCTGGGGGTGCGGAGCCTAGGGGTGCTGAGCCTGGGGGTGCGGAGCCTGGGGGTGCTGAGCCTGAGAGTGCTGAGCCTGAGGGTGCGGAGCCTCGAGATGTTGAGCCTGGGGGTGCTGAGTCTGGGGGTGCTATGCCTAGGGGTACTGAGGCGGCTGGTGAGCAGTCTCCTTGGAGCGGCCGCCTACGTAGTCGCTCCGCTGGTGCCTCGCCGCAGCACTCTCGTCGGCGTGAGCCTCTCTCGACACATCAGCTGTGTGAGTGGTACGCTAGCCATCAGGGTCGCGCTACTGGAGCTGGGGGCCCTGCTGCGGGAGGCGCTGGCGTTGGAGGCACTGGAGCTGGGGACTCTACTACTGGAGGCGCTTCTGCTCACATCACTGGAGCTGGGGGTGCCAGTTCAGGGAGTGCCGAGTCTGAGCATGCTGAGCCTGGAGGTACTTTGTCTACTGGAGGTACTGGAGTCGCTGGTCCAGGAGGTGCTCGTACTGGACGTACTGGATCTGCTGGGGCTGGAGGTACTGTCGACCTTGGAGGTGGAGTCCCTGGGGCTGGAGATGCCGGTTCTAGGGGTGCTGCTGCTGGAGGCACTGGAGCTGGAGACCCTGGGGCTGGAGGTGCCGGTTCTGGGGGTGCTGCTGCTGGTGGAGCTGGTCCTGGAGGTGCTGGAGCTGGAGGTTCTGGAGCTGCTGGAGGTGCTGGAGCTGCTGGAGGTGCTGGAGCTGCTCGTGCTTGTGGCACTGCACAGCCGCGACTGTTTTTCGCTCCGCCGTCACCGTCGTCTCTGCCACCGCCTGACTCCGTGCTTCGCCAGGTTCTTAGCCTCCCGTCTTCTACTGGTCTTCCGTTACAGCCTGGCTCGCCACTGCCTGCTCCTTCTCCTTACACTGAGCAGACAGGAGGTCTTGCTGAGCGTCGTGAGCCTGCGTCTCGTCCTGCCTCGCCTGCTCGCACTGTTCGCACTGGTCCTCGTATTCCTCGTGAGTGTCCGCCTCCAATCATGGCACTTCGTTGTTCCTCTGCTCCACAGCGTGTTCCCCTGCCGTCTCCTCCTGCGTCTTCTTTGCCTGACGTTCCAGACCCTGAGTCTGACCTGGTTCGTGCTGCTCACCCTACTGTCACGTGTCTGCTCGCCACTGTTGTTACTGACCCTTCGTTTGAGTCCACTGCTGCGTCTGCTTTAGTCGCTGAGCTTGTTGACTTTGCTGCTGCCTGTCGTCTAGACTACGCTACCAGTCTTGTTGCTGAGTCTGAGTCTGTCTATCCTCCGTCCGTCGGGGGTGAGTGTGCTCTTGGCATGGACGTCCTTGAGGACAGACAGGAGGACCTTGAGTGTCTTGCGGCTGCTGTACCTCATCTCGTGGCCATGCTGCTTGCCCCTGAGGGAGACCCGGATGCACCAGACATCCCGACCCCGCGCACTTACGCTGAGGCGATCGCGGGTGAGTACTCCTCTCAGTGGACGCAGAGATGGCTTCCTGGAAGTCCACAGGCACTTACGTCGACGCAGTTCCCCCTCCTGGGGCGAACATAGTCGATGGCATGTGGATTTTCAGGGTGAAGCGGCCGCCGGGTTCCCCGACTTCTTCCATACCTTCTCACCCACCCCGAAGATGACCACTCTTCGGGTGCTGCTGCACGTTGCCGCTCAGCGTGACTACGAGCTTCACTCTCTAGACTTCAGCACAGCGTTCTTACAGGGCAGTCTGCACGAGGAGATCTGGCTGCGCCGGACAGTCTACGGTCTCCATCAGGCGCCTCGTGAGTGGCACGACACACTGAGGATGACACTTGCGGCTCTTGGGTTTGCCCCTTCCACTGCTGACCCGTCGCTGTTTCTGCGCACCGACACTTCGCTGCCGCTGTTCTACATCATCGTGTCGAAGCAGTGGAGGTGGTGTCGGGGGTTAGACAGGGCTGCCCCCTAGCGCCCTACCTCTTCTTATGTGCCGTAGAACCGCTGGCGCAGGCGGCTGCAACCCGGAAGCTGGGTCTCGAGGGGGGGAATCAGCGGCTGGCGTACCTGGGATATGCCGACGACACGACGCTCCTGCTGCAGGGGGAGGATCAGATTGCGCAAGAAGAACAACTGTTAGACGATTTTGAACAAGACTCGGGTCTGGCCACAAACAAGGACAAGTCAGCGGTGCTGTCGCTGGGGAAGAACCTGGGCAAGCAGGCTAGCAAAACGGATGGTTTTTAATGGGTGAAGGCGGATGAGGTGGAGCGGCTGTTGGGAGTCTGGGTGACACCGTCCGGCAGCTGCGCTCCCACATGGGAGAAGGCCTTCGCAAGGATAAAGGAGAAGCTGAGGCAGTGGGAGACACAGCATCTCACGACCGGCGCGAGAGCGGCGGTGATCAACTGTTACATCTCGCCGATAATCTTCTTTCAGGCGCAGGTGTACCCGCCGCCGGTGGACATATGGGGGAGGATCCTGAAACTGACACACGATTTCATGTCAGGAAATCGCGCGTCGACGGATAAGGGTTTCAGCAGAGAACTGTTGTACATGGCGAGGGAAGACGGTGGCGTGGGGGTCAAGGATCCAGAGATCACCCTCACCTGTCTCACAGCGAGGCATATCGGCCTGCTCCTCACGGAGACGAACGAGCTGAAGCGGGAAATTATGCTCGAAGCGGCCGACCTGCCGCTGGGCCTGGACGCTTTCGTCTCTCATGTCAAACTGCTGAAAAGCTGGAGTGGCAAGAGCGAGAGATGGAAATTAGCCTGCGGGGACTTCATGCAGTCACCGTTGGCGGTTACGATGCTGGAACTGTCGCGGGAAGAGGTAGAGAGGGAGCGGCTGGTGTTCAACCGCCAGATTCTGCTGAACGGCACGACTCCGGTGGGAGGGCAGAAGGCAGCGGCGAGGCTCTGGGATGTATGGCTGGAGGATCTACTATGTCCGGACGGCATGGGGGGCTGGCACGCCAAGGATCTCAAGACCCTAACGAAGGAGCTAGGAGGCTCTAAGCAGGCAAAATTAGCTCTGAATGTGTGGGAGGCTGTGCCGCAGTGTTGGAAATCAGGGCTCCTTGTCATATGACATATGTATCATATATGTGTAGGCTGTAGTGGGGTAGCCAATATGGGGTACAACCCCATTAGGGTTTCATACTTGTACCAAACTTCCTGCTAGTTGATTCATTCCTGCCTGTAGTTTCTGACATGGTTTCAGAGCAGTAGGTCCGTAGGACCGTTTTTTTTTTTCGGGCCCACCTACCGTTGTGGTTACTGAGTTGCCCCGCGTGTTGCCTGCGCTGTGCCGCCCGCGCGCGCCTTGCCTTGCCTGCGCTGCGCTGCCCGCGCGCGCCTTGCCTTGCCTGCGCCTTGCCTTGCCTTGCCTGCGCTGCGCCGCCCGCGCGCGCCTTGCCTTGCCTGCGCTGCACTGTCCGCGCGCGCAAACCCTAATTCTGCGCGCAGTCCGCTGCTGCCCCGCAAGTCGCGTCCGCCGCCTGCGCAGCCCGCTGCTGCCCCGCGCGTCGCGCCCTACGGCAGCCCACGCGACGCGCGCTGCTACCCCTTGCGTCGTGCCCTACAGCAGCCCGCGCGACGCGCGCTGCTGCCCTGCGCGTCGCACCCTACGGCAGCCCGCGCGTCGCGCGCTACTGTTCCGCGCGTCGCGCTCTGCTGCAGCCAGCGTGTCGCGCCCTGCTGCCCTGCGCGCCGCGCCCTGCTGCAGCATGCGCGTCGCGCCCTGTTGCCCTGGACAGCGCGCGCCCTGCTACCCGCGCAGCCCAGGCTGCGCCGAGCTGCCTCATGTACCTGATGACCTGCACTCGACCTGACCTCGCATACCCTCTTGGCCTTTTGGCTCGCTACGTGGCTCCTGGTCGGCACCGAAAGGTGCACATGGATGCTGCGAAGAGGGTACTGCGCTACCTGTGCAGTACGTCGGGCATGGGGCTCGTGCTTGGAGGACGGAGAGACGTTGTCCTCACTGGACACTCTGACGCGTCTTGGGTTGACGACCAGGCTACACAGCGGTCGTCACAGGGTTACACCTTCAGCCTTGGCTCTGGCTCTGTTTCTTGGCGGTCTACGCGCTCGTCTTCTGTTCTCAACTCCAGTTGTGAGGCTGAGATCTACGCCACAGCCTTGGCTGCTCAGGAGTTACGCTGGCTCACCTACCTGCTGACTGACTTGGGTGAGCGGCCTCGTTCTCCTCCAGTTCTGTACGTCGACAACAAGGCTGCCATTGCCTTGTGTGAGGAGCACAGACTGGAGCACAGAACGAAGCACATCGCTCTGCATTACTTCCTGGCTCGAGAGTTACAGCAGCGAGGTCAGCTTCGTCTTGCTCACGTGGCCACCCGGGCCAACACTGCTGATATATTCACCAAGGCACTTCCGTCTGGTGATCATCAACGCTTTTGTACTTTGTTAGGCCTTGTGCCTACATTCCCGCACTTGCTGTAGTCTCTGCTTGTACTGTGATCTATATATATATACCTGCATGCTTGCTCTTGCTAGGTAGTGATCACTGTGATGCTATTGTTGCATATATATCTCTGCATGTGAACTGGCCTTGTGGCCCTTTGCTTGTGCTCAGTGTGTGTGGTGACGTTGTGATCCACCCTGAGCTTGCTTTGTCTTTCTTGACTGGTCTTGTGACCCCTTGCTCTCCCCCACTTTGCCTATGGGGGTGTGTCAAATGATATATGTATCATATATGTGTAGGCTGTAGTGGGGTAGCCAATATGGGGTACAACCCAATTAGGGTTACATACTTGTACCAAACTTCCTGCTAGTTGATTCATTCCTGCCTGTAGTTTCTGACACTCCTGTCTGCCGAGCACGCATTGTCCCCCCGTCCGCCGCTGCGCACCCCGCTCCAGAGGACGGCAGTGGTGGAAAATGGGCAAGTGGTTGCGCTCAGGGAGCTCAAGGGGAGCTGGCAATGGCAGAAGCATCAGTCCGCCAAACGCGAGCTGTGGGCAGGCCGACAGGTAGGGTCGATCGACTGGAAAAATGCCATCAGGATTCGGGACTCCCTGGTGACACCAAATAGACTGCGTGACGTGCTTTTAAGGATTCATAGCCTCAATCTGCAGGTGGGAGAGCGGCTCTCCTTCCTAAGTGGCAGGCCGGTCTGCCCCCGCTATGGGGAGTTTGAGTCCCTCGAGCATTGCCTTTTCACCTGCCTGAGGATTCAACTGGTGGTGGGAGCAGTCAAACGCGCCATGCGCATGCTCAACCCGGGGAGGCAGGTGGCTGATTTGGGGGATCTGCTGTTCGGAAAGGCAGCATCCACCTCAGCTTTCCCGGAGGCATCGCTGGCTGCCATTGCGGTGCACCAAATTTGGGCTGAACGATGTGACTGCGTGTTTTGGGAGCGGAGATTCAGGGCTCGGCGCGTCCTCAGACGCATTGAGGCAGCGTTTCGGCTGCATGTGAAGGTGTACACCCGTCCTATGGGAAGAAATCTGGGGAAGGCGGGTGGTTCGAAAAGACAAGGGAGTGCCTATGCGCTGGCAGAGCGAGAGGACCAGCTCCTTGGACATGTCAAATGCACGGCGGCAAAAGGTTGGAAGTGGACAAGGAATTTTGGCGCGCTTTGGAATCTTGCGAGGGGGGCTCTGCATCCGCCTTAGAAGGTTCTTCGGAGGTTGTTCCTTCTTGGAGGAATAGCCTTTCACGCTCAGTTATGACTGGCATATGTTTGCGTATACTTGTATCATCAATGTTAGTGGACATATTCAAAAAAAAAAAAAAAAAAAAAAAAAAAAAAAAAAAAAAAAAAAAACGCATCCTCGTGTACGTCGACGACTTGGTCTTTGCCGCTGCTGGCACTGTGGCTCTCACCTTGGTGAAGTCGGAGCTGCAGAAGAGACACACGTGCACGGACCTGGGTGAGCTGCGCAGTTACCTTGGCTTGCAGATCACCCGGGACAGAGCACGCCGCACCATCACACTGACTCAGTCACACATGGTGCAGCAGGTCCTTCAGCGCTTCGGCTTCACCTGGTCCTCGCCACAGTCCACTCCTCTAGCTACAGGTCACTCGCTCTCAGCTCCACCTTCGGACGAGTCCGTAGAGCCGAGTGGTCCGTACCCAGAGCTAGTGGGCTGCCTCATGTACCTGATGACCTGCACTCGACCTGACCTTGCGTACCCCCTTTGCCTGCTGGCACGCTACGTGGCTCCTGGTAGGCACTGAAAGGTGCACATGGATGCTGCTAAGAGGGTGTTGCGCTACTTGTGCAGTACATCGGGCATGGGGCTCGTGCTTGGAGGGCGGAGCCCAGTTGTCCTCACTGGGCACTCAGACGCTTCTTAGGTTGACGACCTGGCTACGCAGCGGTCGTCACAGGGTTACACCTTCAGCCTTGGCTTTGGCCCTGTTTCTTTGCGGTCTACACGCTCCTCTTCTGTTCTCAGCTCCAGTTGTGAGGCTGAGATCTACGCCACAGCCATGGCTGCACAGGAGTTACGCTGGCTCACTTACCTGCTGACCGACTTGGGACAGATGCCTCGTTCTCCTCCAGTTCTGTACGTCGACAACAAGGCCGCCATTGCCTTGTGTCAGAACCACAAACTGGAGCACAGAACAAAGCACATCGCTCTGCGTTACTTCCTTGCTCGAGCGTGGTCAGCTTCGTGTCGTTCACGTGCCCACCCGGGCCAACACAGCTGATGTGTTCACCAAGGCCCTTCTGTCTGGTGATCATTAGCGCCTCTGCACTGCTCTAGGCCTGGTGCCTACGTTTCCTCACTTGCTGTAGGCTTTGCTTGTACTGTGATCTCTATATATATACCTGCATGTTTACTCTTGCTAGGTAGTGATCACTGTACTGTTGTTGTTGCATATATACCTCTGCATGTGAACTGGCCTTGTGGCCCTTTGCTTGTGCTCGGTGTGTGTGGTGACTTTGTGATCCACCCTGAGCTTGCTTTGCTTTTCTTGACTGGTCTTGTGACCCCTTGTTCTCCCCCACTTTGCCTATGGGGGTGTGTCAAATTATATATGCAGTAGTATAATCTGTAGGCTATAGTGGGGTAGCCCATATGGGGTACAACCCAATGTTAGGGTTTGTAACCAACTTCCTCATAGTTTATTCATTCCTGCTAGTTCATTCTGACAAAAACAGGCTAAGCATAGTGGTAGTGGTTCATGCTCAAATCAGTGTAGTGGTTCATTTACGCTGCTGCAAACAGGGTACGAAAAAATTTACCCTAGGAGTCAGGGTAAGGAGGGGCTGGAACCCTGATTTGTCAGGGTGGGCCTAAACCAATTTTGGGCCCTGGTAGGTAGGAGAGGCAGAAGCGGGGGACCTAACCTTTGAGCGAGATACCATGTCATCTAGAGAATACTGTAGAGCAGCAATAGGAATGTTTAGATTCGTGGTAGCGAGAGGGGATTGATACTTTAGCGAACCGGAGCAGCGGATGGGAGGCAAGAGGAGATGGTGGGGGTGGTAACGGGAGAGTTGGGAGAAGAGCAAGTGCGCAACGGACGGTGGGATCGCCACGCCATCCGCTCAATGCTTTGCACGCTGCCTTGCACTGCGCGGAGCGAGTAATAGAAGCAAGATGGAAGCGCTGTGAAAGAGCTCAAGTATGGATAGGAATGAGGGTGGAACGAGCGACTTTTGTTGGGAGGTTTGGTGATTCCGCGTGGGTCCAGCGGCAGCCGTGTCGCATGCTCACCGCGCTGCTGCTCGCCGAGCCACGTGCGCCGAGCGCCCTTCCGGCGGCGCGCGTGCGGCGGTGAAGCGGCAGGTGCGCATGGGACGAGGTGGGCGGCGAGCCCATTGCGAGCGCGCGCGGCGGATCCACGCGGCAGCGCCATTCGCGCGCCACCCCGACCGTCCGTGCTCACCACTCACTGCACGCTGCGCGCCCACCCCCGCCCCCGCGCGCCACTCACCCACACCCACCCACGCGCGGCAGTGAGGCACAGGCATCCGCGCTTGCATGGGCGCGGTGGTAGCAAGCAGGCGTGCGTGGTTGGGCAGCGCGGTTGCATGGCGGTAGATGGGCGTGTGGGGCGCACGACAAGGTGGCGCGCGGCAGCAGTGGTGGTGGCAAGTGGCCATCCGCGGCACCACCGTCATCACCGCCCAAGTGCACTTTCCCCGTAAAAGCCAACTCACACACCGCACCACCTTGCCGCTCACAAGTGTAACGCACCGCCTACCTACCCTAGTACTTATTCTAACTATGTCCCTCTAAAGCGCTACCTACGTAAGGTAGCGACTTACGGGAAGAAAGGGATGGAGGGGGTGAATGGTGATTGGTCCACAATTGTGGACCACCACCACTAAAAGACAAACATGGTTGGGAAACATCCCAACCCCCACATTGGTTGGAATTCCAACCAATAACATTTGAGCATTGCTGTTACAAATTACAGCATGTTACAAAATCATCCTCATCACAATTGTATTGCTCTCATTGGTTGCAAATCCAACCATGATGCCACCTAAGCAAACTCACCCCTAGGAGCTCCTTGCCCTTGTTTCCATGGAGGAAGTGGAGCTCCCCAAGGAGGTCTAGGAGGGGTTTGAGCTAACCAAGCTCATTCTCAACTCCCAACTTCCAATTAAAAAAAAAATGGAAATGGGATTTTCTCTTGAAGTCCAAGACTTCTCCCTCACAAGTGCTCCAAGCATCTACTACCTTTCTTGGTGAAGCTATATTCTCACTTCCAAGGCTTCACCTACCAAGCTTCCAAGACTTGAGGCTACTATTAGGGCTAGTCTTTACTCTGTGTGTATGTTCTTGGCGTTTTATAAGCCTACTATTGACCCTTTTGTGGGCATTCATTTATAAGCCCGGGTCTTTGTTGTGATTTTAAGGGCGTTTTATATAAGCCCGTGTTACATTTGGTATTCAGAGCTTTGGTTATCCTTTGCCCTGTGTGGCTAACTAGATTTTTTTTTAGGAGTTTCTAGATCTTAGATCTAGCATAGTCTCAAGCTCTTTCTTTAAAATGAGTTGAGAAACTCCCAAGCTCAAGAAATCTTCTTCAAGGATCTCCAAGGTTTAAAAAGCTCTTTGAGCTTTAAGAGAATTTATTTCTCTGCCCACCTTCTTGGTGGAAGACTCATTGCTATTTTTATAATAGCAGAGTGTTACAGATCTAAGAGATTTGTTAAAATATTCCTCTAAATTTGCTCTTTGAGCAATTTGGGGAACCCTCTCTATTTCCTTCTTGGAATAGAAGACTTATTAACAACTCTTATTCTGTAATTTTCTCTTTGTGAGAATATTGATCTATTAAAAGATTTCTGAAATTTTTAGAATTTCTTCCCTATCACTTAAGTGATAGAGGACTCTTATTAAGATCATATTTTCTTAACAAAGAAGAAACACTCTCCTTAAGCTGTAGCTTAACAACTCCTCCATGGCTACTCCTCATGAGGAAGCATCAAAGGAGGATGTCCCTATGACCTCAGTTGATGAACTGGAAGACTTCCAGACCTTGACCTTAATGCTGAGGATGGCTAGGGGACCTTCCTTAAGAGGAAGAAGCACTGGGAAGGGCTTGATGATGCCGGCACTGATGATAACTTCCCGGAGGAGTTTGAAAAACTTCAAACCACGGTGGCCGAGCAAGCATCTTCCTTGCTGCAGCAGAAACGTAGGTCAATGAGCTTGAGGCTCAAGTTGCTGAGCAGAAAGTTTCAATTGAAACAATCCATGCTCAGCTTACCAAAGTTACTACCGAGACTCGTCAGTTTAAGAGGTCTCTTGGCCTCAAGAACAACCAGATCAAGAGCCTTGAGGACACCCTGCAGCAGCTAAGTGCTACGTGCATCAATCTCAAATCGACTTGCACGACGCTGGAAGCGCACTATAGGGAGCTCAGGAGGGGACCGATATATCGCCCCCCTCCTAACAATGGGCAGCCTTCTACTTCTGCCGGAGCTCCAACAGAACAGCCGATGATGCCTGGCACACCCGCATTTGGGTCGCTTCCCACTGGCTTGCCGAATTTCATTCATGGCTAGAATCCTAGCTTCATCATGTGGAGGAAATGCTTTCCATCCACAACGTGCGCCCTGATGCACGCGTTATTGCTGCTACTGGTGCTCTCGATGAGACTGCGCGCAACACAGTCTACAGCACTATGAAGCTCGCTGGAGCAACGTCGGCCACGTTTGGATGGTCCGATTTTTGCAGCGCGATGAAGGACGCTTTCCATGTGCAAAAGACTGACCTGGAAGTGCACAGCCGCATCAAGAGCATGCAGTGCGGAAATCGCACTGTTTAGGAGTATGCTAATGTGTTCGAACGGACCATGCTGCTCCTGACTTTCGCTCCCACTGAGAACGAGGCAATGTCGTCGTTCTACGAAGGCTTACCCCAGTGGCTTCGTGAGAGGCTCGTGTTGGGCATGAACCAGTACACTACGTACAAGGAACTGAAGATCGCTGTCATTGAGCTTGACGTGAGCGTCCGCACCTGCCTCAAGGCCGTCAAGGGTAACCTGCAGAGCGGGGACAAGGGCCCTAGTGGCCAGAACAATGTGGCGCAGCCTTCCAATGGGAAAGGTCCTTGGAAGAAGAGGCCTTTCCAGCCACAGAGCCAGCAGAATGGGCCACAGTCTAAGAAGCCTTTTCACAAGGGTGGCCAGCAGAGGAACGGAACTCCTTTTTGCACCCACTGCAAGTCTGAGGATTCTGGCAAGCCACAGCGCAAACAAGAATGGAGATGGACCTTCAGGCTCGCACCAGGATGTTCACAAGTCCAACTAGGGTGTGGGTACCTAGCTGGACAGGTAGATCGAGGGGATGAAGCTTACGTCCTTCGTGACGATGATTTATTAAAGCTAGAGAAACTTGCTGAGTGCAAAATCTCTTGTTTGTTTGCTTCTCTTTGAGTGAAAATTCTGTTTTCCTACCTCGATTGCACCCACTTACACAACTATCTATCAAAACACTCAGAGATAAGTTCTCTGTCATTTGCTGCAACGTAGATGCATTGCCTTCCGTAATGGAATTGGTGGGTCGTTGTACCCAGGAGCACCCATTGACGTCGGTCAGTCTGGTGACTCGAACAATCAAAGGCAAACACTTCCCCATGCTTAAGGGATGGATGGTACTTGCCGCGTGGGACAAGGGATATCACATGTGGTGGCCTGACAGTCGATCCTATGGTCGAGCAAAGCACAATGTCAAGGCTTACTATCTCCCACCAACTCGCATCGTTGCATGCCCCATTCGACCAAAACATCAACAAAACCTATTGCTGGTGGGTCGAATAGACGGGGATGAAGCAAAGATTCTAGTGGATACGGGCACGACTGTTTCTCTTTTCGATGAAAACAGAGCCAGTCCTCATTGAAGGGCCGTCTTGCCCCATTCGTCTTGGTGACGATCGAGTCATCCCAAGCAAAGGGCAGACACGTATCAATATGGAAATTCAAGGCTATAACGAGACTATTAACGTTTACGTTCTTCCATTACTGGCAGGCGTAGACCTTGTTCTCGGAATGGATTGGCTTCAGGCCAATGAGGTCATCCTTGACTTTCAACACAACACACTAGCTTTCACTAAGAATGGTGTTGTGGTTCGGTGGCATGTTTCAGGGGAGGTAAACATTGTTGATGCCCCACGTTCTGATCGCCCCGCCGTTCAGTTCGCCCTTGCGAATCAATTTGGGCAAGATGCAAAATCAGCTGATACACTCTTTGTTGTACAGCTAGAGGAAACCACACAATCGTCTCCTGAGATCGAGGATTTTCCTCCTCAGATGAAAGCTCTGGCGGTGGAATTCAAGGAGGTTTTCGAACCAATTCCTGATGGACTCCCCTCAGACCGCGCTGTGGGTCATACCATTCCAGTGGAGCCTGGAAAGGCACCACTGTTTAGACCTCTGTATCGCCTCAGTCCAGCTGAGTACGAAGAGGCTAAGCAACAAATCGAGGATTATCTGAAAAAGGGATGGTTTGAACCAAGCGCATCACCATACGGAGCACCATACGGAGGCCTACGCATGTGCGTCGACTATCGCGCCTTAAACAAGATCACAATTAAGAATAGATATCCGCTGCCTCGCATTGAGGATTTGTTTGATCGCCTCCACGGTGCCCAATGGTTTAGCGCATTGGACCTCGCACAGGGGTACCATCAGTTGCGCATCACCAACGACGATGTACCCAAAACAGCGTTTCGCACGCCATTTGGGCATTTTCAATGGCGTGTGCTGAGCTTCTGTCTGACCAATGCACCGGCCTCTTTTCAGAGGGCAATGAATGACGTCTTTCGTGAGGCAATCGGTCAGTTCGTCCTGGTTTACCTCAACGATATCCTGGTCTATTCCAAGACCGAACAGGAGCACACAGAACACCTAAAATGGGTGTTAAACAAACTACGAGAGCACAAATTCTATGCTCGCTTGTGGAAGTGTCACTTCTATAAGCGCGAGTTAGAATACCTGGGACATCTCGTGGGGAACAGTGGGTTGAAAGTCGATCCCAAGAAAGTATCGGCTGGTGAGAACTGACCCGTTCCACAAGACGTGGGTCAAGTCAGGTCCTTTTTGGGACTAGCCAATTATTTTTGCCGTTTCTTGGAGAACTATTCAACCATCGTTGCCCCATTGACCGCACTTACTCGAAAGGGTATTGCATGGAAATGGACCAGACAATGCCAAGAGGCATTTGAAGCGGTCAAACAAAAGTTGACCAATGCTCCCGTTCTGGTATTACCAGATCCAACAAAACCCTATGAGGTAGTCACAGACGCCTCAACAGTAGGGATTGGCACAGTCCTTCTGCAAGAAGGACGCCCTGTGTCACACGAGAGTAGAAAGCTCTCCCCGGCAGAGCAGCGCTATACGACTTCCGAACAAGAACTGTTGGCAGTCGTCCATGCGCTACGAACATGGCGATGTTACTTGGAAGGTGTGGACTTTGTTGTCACAACTGACCATTGTCCAAACACCTACTTTTCCAGCCAAACCACCCTCACTCGTCGTCAAGCCCAATGGGCTGAACTCCTTAGCGGATTCACCTATGATATTCGATATCGGGCAGGTTCGACGAACATGGCCCAAATGCACACACCAGATTGCACTCGCCCCCAACTTACTGCGGTAGGTCTTGGGGACGTGAGCGACTGCCATGCAACCAAACACCCTCAGCATGTCCACCGGCGGCTTCCTCCCAAACCACCTCTCCAACGGCACCCACGAGTCATCCCCAACCTTGGTCATCCCCTGTTCCTAGCCACGGTAGCGTGCCGAACAGCATGGGGCCACATCGAGTTGCCCAGCCCAGATTCTATGAGCAGCGCCCTAGCTGTCTCTAGAATAGTCCGGTTCGCCCGTTCTGCTACACCGTTGGACTGTGGGGTGTAAGCCATGGTCAGCTCCCTCTGAATGCCCTGCTTCTTGAGCCAGGCCGTCATCTCAGCTCCAAGGAACTCACCACCCCGGTCTGTCCTGATCCGCTTCACCACACACTCCGCTTGCTTCTCCACGAACGGCAGCCAATCGTCCCGAATCGTGGAGGCGGCGTGATCTTTCTGCTTCAGCAGATACGCCCACATTAGCCTGCTCCAGTCATCCACTATGGTTAGGAAATACCGCTCCCCCTTGTGCCCTTGCACCGGCAGTGGCCCCACCAAGTCCATGTGGACCAGCTCCAGCGGCTTCTTGCTCCTGCCAGCCACACTATGGAAGGGGAAACGGGTGAACTTTGAAAGCAAACAGATTTCACAGTTTTCATCGGGTGGCTGTCCGTTCAGCTTCAGACCCTTAACGGCTCCATCCTTCTCCAGCTGCTTCAGCAAAGGCATTGCCACATGCCCCAAGCGTCGGTGTGCCGTTGCCCAATCCGTCTCCCCAGATCTGGCCGACACTTTCACACCAACCCCTCCAACGGCGTTGCACTCCCCCTGGGATGCAGACCCCTCTCCAGCCTGCCCCCCACCGTGCCACGCCAGGGCCGGCAGCTGCCACATAGATCTGTACACATCCTTGCTCTCGTGCAGATCCCAAAGCACCCGATTGCCCAGCTTCCCCTTATAAGTGCGTGCCCCATCCGTGTTGGTGTTCACCCCAGCCTTGCCAAGCTTACGGAGGGAGATAAGGTTGGCCTTCAGGTCGGGGACGAGGAGAACGTCGTGCAGCACCACCGGCTTGCCATCCGCTCCCTTAAACGCAGCTCGTCCCGCACCAGCCACCTTCAACATGTGTCCAGAGGCGGAGCACACCTCATTGATCGGTGCAGCGCGTACATCGTCCAGCAGGTCCTTGCGCGGCGTCATCGTCCAAGCAGCGCCTGTGTCCAACACCCAAAAGTCCAGGGGGTGCAGCTCTGCTCCAACTTTGGCAGAGGCGTCTCCTTGCTCCCCCTTGTCTCCCACATGGAAGAATTGGCCCGCGGTGCGCTCCTTCTTCTCCGCACCGCCGTTGCCCTTCGGGTTGTTGTCGGACGAATCAGCGACCATGTTCGCGTCGTTCTTCTGGTTCCTCCGCGCGCCGCCATCCTGGTGACGATTCTGGGGGGTCCATCCATCGGGTTTCTTATAGCACAAGAACCAGGGATGCCCTTCCTTCTCACAGTACCAGCAACTCCCTTTCATTTTGCCACCAGCACCCGACTTGCCCCCACGTCCAGATTTCGCACCACGACCCCAACCGGTACCTCCTTGTTGGTCGTTGGAGTCGTCGTCCTTCTTTGCACCGCGCCCAGCACCACCGAAGCCACGTCCTCTGCCACGTCGGCTCCCTTGCATCCCGTACCCGCTGCTGCCGTCGTCTCCACCCCTCAGTTGGCGGCGACGGAAGTCCTCCTCCAGAATCTTCGTCCGCACCCACTCGAGCGTCCACAAGCTCTGGTTCTGCGGCAGGCTCAATCCGCTCGTGAATTGAAGCCACGATTCTGGCAGCAGCGAGAGCATCTTCAGGCACTTGGTCTACTCCGGGTAGGTGATTCCCGCGATCGCCAACTTCGCGTAGAGATCCCGCATCTTGTCCAGGATGGGTTGCACCGGCTCTCCCTCGCTCAGGCGCAACGCGGACAGCTCCCTCTCCATCATGAGCGTCGCAGCGACGGAGGTAGGGGCGTGCAGCTCCTTCAACACCGTCCACGCCTTCGGACCGCACTCAACCTCCGGCAGCAGGTGCATGACGTGGTGACGCTGATTCAGCTCCAAACTCTGCGACATCAAGTAGTAGCCAGCCGAGGCGCGCTCGTCCCAATCTTCCTGCAGGGCGGGGTCACTCGGTCTAGGCTCCTCCCCAATCATTAGTTTCAGCAATCCAATCTGACGGAAGTAGAGTTGCATTTTCCAGGCCCAATCATCATAGCCCTCACCATTGAACTTCTCGACGGTGAAGTTCTTCAGCACCTCCTTGATCAGCGAGCCCTGGTTTGTTCGCGCTCCCCTTGGCGCTGAAACACCAGAATCTTGGCTGCCGCTACGATCTTGGCCTGAAGATTCACCAGCTACCGCCGAGGTGTTGCCCGCCATAGCTACCTTTAACGAGGATCACTATAACGCAGCTCTGATACCAGCTTGTTGGTGTAAGGGCCTAATAAACTCAAGCTATTAGGACTTAATCAAACTTAAAACCTCTCCTCGGGGTCACCTCCAAGGGTCCCTGGGTGCCTGGTACAAGACCAGCCCCTATCCTCGGGTCCGAGTTTGTAGAGAGAGGAGTCAAGAAAGACTTAGCCAAAATAACAAGAGTACCTTGAACGTCGTGCAGCGTGCCGTGCAGACCGTCGATCGGATTAAGCTGAGAATTTGCTATATCGAAGCTCTCTCCAAGAGCTTAAAAATAAGCCAAGTTGCCTCGCGAAAAGTTCTGTCATTACGAAGTTATGGCTCGGACAACGTTTGCCTAGCGTTGGAGTGCTAGCGTATTAGCGTTGACTCGAGTAGCATTCCGCCGTCGAACCGCGTAGAAACGAAATTCCAGCGAGGAAGGAATTCGCATGAATCAATTGACTATATCCAGGTACAAACAGAGAAGGAATAAATAGCTATAGCTAGCAAGGACCTTGGGAATCAACCTGGGAACAACCAGGGATGATCCCAAATAATTCCAAGCAACAGAACCAACCTGGCTGGACAAAACAGCAGGTAGAAGGTTGGAAAACAAACTCTGGTTCTGTTTTTCCAACCTGGGAAAACAACAACCAGGTTCAGGTTCTAAAAAAAGAACCTGTTTTGTCTTTGCCCAACCAACCAAATGCTGGTTCTGCTGGTTTCCCCTGGCCTTGTAGCATGCAGATACAGACAAACAACATCCAACCTTCACCTAAATTGTACCCCTATAGTGCCTGCCCTGCTACACTATAGTCAACCAAACAAAACAGCACGATTTCAAGTTGGATAGAACTGAATCTGCGCAATAAATTGAACCGGGCTGCAAAGCTTCCATCTTGGGTTCCTTTGCGAGCTCTTCCTTTCTGCTTGCACTGTTCATAGCGGGTACAATGTTGTGCCGAAGCGCACATTGCGCGAGTACCTGCAAATTCTTCAAGCGAAAATTGCGAAAGCAAACAAACACACGAACACACCATTCACACGCAAATGCACTCGCACACGCATACTCGTACAAACAGACGGTAGGATGTCGTGCAAAGTGAATTTGCACCCAACACACTCCCCCTCAGCCTGCCGGCTGCATTCCCATCATTCCATGCTAGTTCATGCTCATTCCACTCATGCGCACACAACGCCAATGAGGCTCATCCGCAAGCCTCTTGGTGAGAAAGTCTGCTGGCTGCTGGTGAGTCTTGATGTAAATCGGATTCACCGTCCCCCTCTTCACCTCCTTACGCAGCCAGTGCCACTTGATACGCATGTGCTTATTCAGCCCATGAAGCACAGCGTTCCTGGCCATCCCAAGAGCCCCCTTGCTATCACAAAACAGCGGCGTAGCAACCTTCTGCTCCTGGCCAATCTCCTCTAACAGCCTCCTCAGCCAAATCACCTCCTTCACCCCATGGAACATTGCCATGTATTCTGATTCAACAGAGGAGAGTGCCGTCTCCGTCTGCTTCTTGGACCTCCAACTAACAGGTCCTCCCCCAACTACGCAGATGTATCCTCCCACAGATGAGAAATCCTCCTTCTCAGAAGCCCATGTAGCATCGGTAAAGCAAGTCAGAAACAGCTTGCCTTCTCCAAGCCGCTCCCCCTTCTCCTTCAGCACCTCAACCCCTTTCTGCTTCACCTGTGCCTCGACGACGTGGTCCAGTGGATCATTGACACGGAGGTCAAGCTCGGCACCCCCATTATCAACCTTACCACCCCTCAGTCCTCCTCCTCCAGCTCCCTCAATGCTACGCAACCGCGCAACCAGGGTGGTCGCAGCGGCGGCGGTGGAGGTCGTGGCGCTGGTGGCGGTGGTGGTGAAGGTCGGGGCGGTGGTGGTGGTGGTGGTGGTGGTGGTGGTGGCGGTGGTGGCCGTGGTGGCGGTCGTGGTGGTGCTGGTGGCACCCCTACTGAAGGATCTTCTAGTGCTGGTGGTGCTGTGACTCGAGGCGGTCGCCCTGGAACTCTACCCCCATGCACGTATGTTCGCCGCCATGGTCCCCATGCTGGTACCCCTTGCGGCCAAACCAACCATCCCCCCAGCACGTGCTTCAAGGCGCTCGACGACGCCTGGTTTGACCGAGGTAACACTGGCACCCCTCCTCGCTGGAACACTGTCACCCCTCGCCCCTCCCTGGTGGATGTTCAAACCCTCCCATCTTTCCTTCCTGCTCACCTCCGCCTGGTTACACCCTCCCCACCTTCACAGCTGCAGCAGTTTCAGCAGCACCAGCAGCAGCAGCAGCACTAGTACTTCCAGCAACAACAGCAGCAGCCGCAGTTTCTCCAGCCGCAGCAGCCGCCGCCGCCGCATTTCTTCCAACCGCCGCCGCAGCAGCAGCAGTTCTTTCCGCCACACTGGCAGCAGCAGCCGATTACTTTCAGCACAGCGGCCATGGCCGCTCATGCCTCCCTTGCTCCCCCTCTCCCCTGGGGTTCCCTCCCCTCTGCCCCCCCAAGTGTCCCCGACACTTCGGGTGGTTTCCTTGGTAATGTCAGTGTTGCACCATCCGTCGCTTCCATGTATCCCTCTGCTATCAATGAAACTTCTTTCCAGTACCCCGTGTCACCTCCTCCTCCTTCTTCCCCCACCCTGGACTTCGACCTTGATAGTGGGGCCACCGAAACTGCACTAAAAGACGCTGGCACTCTCACCGCCCTACCACTTCCCACTCAGGTTCATGGAGCTGATTCCAGTTTTTCCATCCCATGCACACACCTCTCCACCCTCCCTTGCACTGCCTTCCCCTCCGGTAAGGTCACAGGTCTTTACATCCCCACTCTCCGCAACAACCTCATCTCCCACCGTGAGCTCCAAGGTGTTGGTATTACCGCCATTTACCCCGGCTTTGCTAACTACTGTGATCTCTACCAAACCTCCTCTGATCGCTTCCTTCTCCGCATTCCGCTTTGCCCTGGCACTCGCCTCTACACACTCCGCACACCTCGCCCATCTTTCTGCCACGTCACCACTCGTGCCGGTACTTCCACCAGTCCACCTCCCCCTCCTTTACTCCCCCCTTCCCCTCCCCCTCAAGTATCCTCCTCTCCCTCCCCACCATCCTCCTATCCCTTCCATCACCCCATCTCCCTCCTCCACTACTCTCTCGCACCCTGCCGTTCTCTTACACCACAGACTCGGCCATCCCAACTTCACCGCACTTCGCACCACAGTCACCTCTCGCCTCCTCCGCAGCCTTCCTCCCGTCTTACACCCCCTCCCCTCCTCCCCCTCTCCCCCATGCCCTTCATGCATCCACGGCAAGCTCAAACAGTCACCCCACCACAGTCATCCCACCTTCGCCGCCGCCCCCATTGACCTCGTGCACATGGATCTCTAGGGCCCCTATCCCATCCGCTCCCGCCAGGGGCACCGGTACATGCTCGTCCTCGTTGACGACCACAGCCGGTACTCCACCGTCTTCTTTCTTCACACAAAAGACCAGGTTCCGGCTGTGGTCATCAACTGGGCTGAGCTGTGCCGCAACCACTTCGAACGCCCCATCAGCCACCTTCAGTCTTACGGTGGGGGTGAGTTCATCAATCACACACTTGCCTCTTACTGCACGGCCCACGACATTCAGCAGACCTCCACCCTCCCCCACTCCCCTCAGCAAAATGGCGTCGCTGAGAGTCGCATTTGTGAGATCACCAAAATTGCTCGCTGCCTCATTGCTCATGCTTCCACCCCTCCTTCCAATTGGAGCTATGCCCTCCTCCACGCCGCCCTTCTCCTTAATCTCCGCTCCCACCCTCAGCATCCTTCCTCCTCCCCCACAGAGCTTTGGTCCAAGGCCAAACCTGACGCTGCCGGCCTTCGTGTTTGGGGCTGCAAGACCTTCATCCTCATTCCGCCCGCTGACCGCTCCCGCGCCGCTGGCAAGCTTGCTCCTCGCGCCCTGGAATGCGTTTACCTTGGGCACAACCGCGACTCCCCAGGCTACCTCTTCCTCCACCCTCCTACCAATCGCCTCATCCGCAGCAGCGACGTCGTCTTCGACGAATCCATTCCCTACTACTCCACTCCTCCCCCTGATCCTCTCCCTCCTCCCTCTCGCCCCCTCGCTTGGACCGATACCGTCCTCCCGCCTCTCCTCCCCCCCGCGCCCCTCTTCCCACCTGTAGCCGCTCCGCTCCCGCCTTCCTCCTCTGCCGACGGCTACGACCCCGCTGCACCCGCCTCCCCTGCCCACTCAGCTGCATCCCCTCCCTCCCCTCCCTCCTCCTAACAGTCTCCCTCTTTTCAACAGTAGCAGCAGCAGCCGGGGCAGCAGCAGCAGCAGCAGCAGCAGCAGCAGCAGCAGCAGCAGCAGCAGCAGCAGCAACAACAGCAGCAGCAGCAGCAGCCGCAGCAGCAGCAGCCGCAGCAGCAGCAGCCGCAGCAGCAGCGGCAGCAGCAGGAGCAGCAGCAGCAACAGCAGCAGCAGCAGCAGCCGGGGCAGCAGCAGCAGCAGCCGGGGCAGCAGCAGCAGCAGCAGGGGCAGCAGCAGCAGCAGCACCCAGTGCAGCAGCAGCAGAAGGGGCAGCAGCAGCAGCAGCAGCAACAGCAGCAGCAGCAGCAGCAGCAGCAGCAGCAGCAGCAGCAGCAGCAGCAGCAGCAGCAGCAGCAGCAGCAGCAGCAGCAGCAGCAGCAGCAGAAGCAGCAGCAGCCGCAGCAGCAGCAGCAGCAGCAGCAGCAGCAGCAGCAGCAGCAGCAGCAGCACAACAGCAGCGGCTTCAGCAGCAACAAAGTGCCACTTCTCGCTCCTCCCCTTTCCTCCTTCCCCGCATGCACACATCGTATCCTTGGGACCCCTCCTCCTCCTCCTTCCCTTCAACTCCTTGAGGACTCTCACGAGGAGTTCCTCACCATCCAGCAGCACACTCCTTTCCTTGCCACCCTCTTTCTTGACATTCTTGGCTTCCCCGTCCTTGGCGCCACCTCCACCCCCACCATCTTCACTCCCTCCACTTTCCAAGAGGCCATCACCTGCCCTAACGCGGACAAGTGGATAGCGGCAATCTTCCAGAAGTGTGAGGCGTTTATCCGCAACGACTCCTTCATTGACGTCCCCCTCCTCGCCGATGCCTATCTGTCGAGGGCAAGTGGGTTTTTTTCGGGCGAAGCAGCTGCCGAGCGTGGAACCGGTCTACAAGGCCCGCTACTGCGCCAAGGGCTTTACACAGACGTTTGGGGAGGATTTTTGGCCACCTACGCCCCCACCGCCAAACCCCCCACCCTTCGCGCAACCCTCGACATTGGTTCGCGCGACAACATGTAGATTGATTCCATGGACGTCTCCAATGCGTTCCTGCAGGGCGACCTGCACAAGCGCATTTTCCTCCGGCGACCATCCGGGTTCCACGCAGCCTTCCTTGAGAACACTGTCTGGCAGCTGCGTCGCCCTGTCTACGGCTTGAAGCAGGCACCACGTGAGTGGTATGCAAATCTGGCTGTCACCTTAGGGTCTCTCGGCTTCTCTTCTTCCCACTCCGACGCCAGCCTCTTCATCCGCTCCTCCCCCTGCCACTTCTTCATTCTGGTGTATATGGACTACATGATCCTGCTCTCTGACACCAAGGCTGACATGGAGCAGATGAAGCTGTCCCTGCAGCAGCATCTCAAGTGCAAAGACCTTGGCGCCCTCACTCACTACCTGGGCATGGCCATCACGCGCAACCACCCTGCTCGCACCATCACCCTCTCCCAGTCCCACTACATCGGCCAGGTCCTGGAGAAGTTCAACATGGCGCAGACCAAGCCCGTCTCCACCCCCCTCCCCTTCGGCCACCAACTCGCTCCACCCACCTCTCCCACCTCCTCCCCCCTCTCCTATGCCAAGCTCGTTGGGTCCCTGATGTACGCGATGATGTGCACCCGCCCCGACCTCGCCTACCCCGTCAGCGTCCTTGCTCGCTCGCTTCGTCGGCACCGTTCGCCACACTGAGGAGCACTGGAAAGCTGCCAAGCGGGTCCTCCGCTACCTTCGAGGGACCAAGGACCTTGCCCTCACCCTTGGCGGCCCTTCCCCTCCTCTTCTCTCGGGCTTCAGTGACTCCTCTTGGGCTGACACGCAGCCGGACCGCCGCTCCCCCCAAGGCTACAGCTTCAACCTTGGCAGCGGCCTCATCTGCTGGCGCTCCACCCGCTCCTCCGCCATCTCTCTCTCCACCTGCAAAGCCAAGCTCTACGCTGGCACCATGGCCGCCTAGGAGTCACGCTGGCTCTGCTTCCTTCTTGCAGAGCTTGGCGCCCCCTAGACGTGCCCCACTCTCTAGTGCGACAATGCCAGCACCATCCATCTCACTGAGGACCCTGTCTATCATGCCCGCTCCAAGCACATCGAGCTCCGCTACTTTTTCATTCGCGAGCTCGTCCAGAAGGGCCTTATTGCCGTTCGCAAGATTGCGGCCAAGGCCAACTTGGCCGACATCTTCACTAAGGCCCTCCTTCGCCCTGCGCACTCTGCTCTCCTCCGCCTCATTGGCCTCGCTCGTTCGGGCACCCCTTGATTCAGGGGTTGTTCTCTTCTTGTGTTAGCATGCTAAGGGGTTGTGTTAGAATTATATATTGTATAGCATGCCAACACTTGTGACTGTACACCAATTGTGGTGTACAGTTGGGTTGGGACTACACCCAACTTTGGGTGTAGTCTTGCACTTTGGGGTGCCAATCCACCCAATTGTGGTGGAGCCCCCAAATGCAACCCACTTGGCTTATGGGTGCCTCACTTCCTACAAGTGAGGTCACCTCAAGCCAAGTGGGCCTAGGGTTGCCTCACTTCTACAAAGGGTGGACAACCCAACCTACTTGACCTATGTTGCCTCACTCCCCCAAGTGAGGTCTACCCAACCTATGGTCGCCTTCACCCTTCCCTTCTAAGCCTCTCTTCCAACTATGTATGCTTGGTTTCTCCCCTAATGAAGTTACTTGTTCAATTTACAATCTTCACACGACTTCTTCATGGGGCCTCGCATTTTAGTCCCGAAGCTTCTGTTGGTTCTTTCCGCCAAACCCTGCTGCTTGTAGCCGTAGGGAAGAAAAATCATCCTCTTGATTCCCTCCTCTGCATGGAGGGTTTTGAACTCCTCTGTTGTGTACTCTAGTGCTCCGTCCGTCTGGAAGGTTTTCAGCTTCTTTCCTTCACTCTGTGTTTCTGCGAGTTTCAGCCAGAGGTAGAAGTAGTGACAGGCAAGGTGGCGGTTGGTGACGTTCGCAGCCCAAACGAAACGCGCGCCGGTGTCGATGAAGGTGATTGTGTATTGTTCCCCTTGAGTGGTTTGTATTTTATTGTAAGTACTAGGAAGTCGCAGTAGACCTTCTTGAGTGGTTTGTATCGCTCAGCACTCATAACCTTTTCGGCGAAGTTGGCGTGAGCTAAGGCGGCTGTCTAGCAGATAGTGGAGTTAGGTAGATATTTCCTGGGTTTGAGCAATTTTCTATACGGTGGTAGCAACGCATCTTCCGCAAACACTTTTGTGTTGATTGGGTTCTTGAGCGTTTCCACCAAAGGATGTCCGAATCGTTTGTGCCAGATATCAACACCATCGTGATATCCACGTGTGCGCGCATATAGCCGCTTTTCTCGTGCTAATACATCCTCTACTGTCGCTGGTTTCGTCCGCAGGTTCATCTGGTACAATGACTTCAACAGCTTTCGCGTGAGATTCTCGAGTCTTGTCCCGTGGTATGCTTCTTCGGAATCGCCGATGGTTCTGGTGTCGATCATCACAGGAAGCTGCGGTGGTCCTTCTAGATACGTGGATCGGGTGCCGCGCTGATTTGCTGATTTTCTGGTTCTCCTTCTTCGAAGTTGGTGCTGCCGATAGCTACTCCCCGTGTGTTGAGGCGAAGGTAGCTTCTTCCGTCCGTTGTGACTGCAATGAGATGAGGTCCATACTCGGTAAGGGGCTCTTCCTCCACAATAGGTAATCATGTTGCATGCTCAGACATATTGACGACAGTTTCTTCTCGCGCCAACTTCTGGTTCTTCTTTTACAGGTTTACGGTGTCAACCCAACCTTCTTCAATTTCGGTGACCTGTCCAAGCCTTGCTCCCCATCTTGTTCCGCATGTTGTCGAGGCAACATCTGCTCCATCCCGGCCTTCTGTCATGTTCCAGCCCGTTGGTTTTTCGACTCAGGGCCAGGTTGCTTGTGCCTGTCCTCCTGCTGAGCTGGCCTCTTCCTCAACTACTGTGGTCCTATGTGTGCAGGGTTTGTGGTCAAGACAACGGGCACGGTGGGGCCGTGGCACAGCCTATCCGGTTATGGTCTTTCCAGATCCGTCTCTTTCGAATGAGTCCAAGCAGGTGGCGATGGATGTCCCGCCAGATCAAGGGCGATGATGCGGTCCTTGTGGCCGACATTTCCAGGTGAGTCAAAGTTGAGCACGAACACTCCGTTTTGCATTTTGCCTTTCCAAAAAGTGTGTTGTCGTGGATTAAATGAAATTCTCCTACGTGTGTCTGCAGTTGAACGCCGCACTTCATCAGCTAATCGGCTGACAAAGGGTTGAAGCGAAGACTCGGCACCACGAGTACGTCGCTGATGTAGATGTAGAAGTTTGTATCCTTCGACTTGAGCTGGATTTTTCCACGGCTTTTCACCCAAATTGATTGATTGTTGGCGACGGTGATCTTAACTTTATTGAAGAGGTCCTTTTTATTGAGGATAAACTTGTCGGACGAGACCATGTGTTGGCCGCAACAGCTATCTAGGTACCATTTGTTGACGTCGTCATTTTTCTTGGCGATGTTGGAGATTTGCGGAGTGAGGTGATGTTCCATGTCGTGGTCCTGCTCGTAAACCCACCCTTCGTTGTCCAGTGCGATGCGTGCGGGTGGTGACTCCGCAATCCATGGCGGTGCTTCCTAGCCGTATTGGATTCGCCCGACTGTGAACTCATCAAACGTTGAATCCCTCTTCTTTTTCCCAAATGCGAAAGAAGTGGTAGTCACGGTTAACTTGGGGAGGTCCATGTCGCTCCATGCAAGTTAATACCTTGCTCTTCCCCTTTTTGTCTGCAGAGATACGCGCAGGAGGTGCTGGAGTTGTTGGAGCCGGCGGAGCTGGAGGTTCTGGAGCTGGAGGTACTGGAGCTGGAGGTGCTAGAGCTCGTGGTGCTGGAGGTTCTAGAGTTGGAGGTACTGGAGCTGGAGGTGCTGGAGCTGGCGGTGCTAGAGAATCTGGAGCTGGATGTGTTGGAGCTGCTGGTGCTGGAGGTCCTGGTACTGGAAGTACTGGAGCTGGAGGTACTGCAGCTGGACGTGCTGTGCAGTGGCGACCGTTCTTCTTAGACCAGCCGCAGTCGTCACTGCCACCACCTGGCTCGGCGCTTCACCAGGTTGTTAGTCTTTCGTCTTCCACTGGTGTTATTCCTCCTCTACTATGTCCACCGACTAACCCGTCTCAGACATACGTGCAGCCTGACTCCCTAATGCCTGCTCCTTCTCCTTATAATGAGTCGACGGACTCCCGACCGAGCGTCGAGAGCCTGTGTTTCATCATGCTACGCGTGTTCGTACTCTTCGTGCTCCCCGTGTTTTTCCTCCACCTGTCCACGGCACGCACACCATGGCACTTCATCCTTCCTCTTTTGCACAGCGTCCTGTCCTGCCGTCTCCTCCAACGTCCTCTCTTCCTCACATTTCCGACCCTGAGTCTGACCTTGCTCGTGCTACTAGTCTTACTGTCACCCGTGTTCTAGCCACGCTTGTCACTGACCCTACCTTTGAGTCTGCCTTGATCACTGAGCTCGACAAATTTGCTGCTTCCTGCCGTCTCTACTACTCTGCGAGTCTTCTTTCAAGTCTGACTGTCCTACGTACGTCGGGGGTGAGCTTGCTCTTGGCAGTGACGTCGTCGAGGTCAGGTAGTTTGAGCTCGATTACCTCGCGGCTACTGTACCACATTTCGCTGCCACACTGCTTGCCCCTGAAGAGACCTAGATGCACTGGACATCCTGACCCTGCACTCTTATGCAGAGGCGATTCCGGGTCTTTGTTCCTCTTAGTGGCAGACAGCCATGGACGCAGAGATGGCATCTTGGAAGTCCACAGGCACCTACGTCAACGTAGTTCCCACTCCCGGGGCGAACATAGTCAATGGCATGTGGATTTTAGAGGTGAAGCGGCTGCCAGGTTCTCTGGCTGTCTTTAAGGCGTGTCACATTGCACGAGGCTTGAGTCAGCGGCAGGGAGTCAACTTTTTCCAGACCTTCTCCCCCACCCCGAAGATGACCACTCTTCGGGTGTTACTGCACGTTGCAGCACAGCGTGACTATGAGCCGCAATCGCTACGGGTGTTACTGGGTCGTTTCCTGAGGGTACCCAGTGGAGCCTCCGGCGGCCAGTCTACGGTCTCCACCAAGCGCCCTACGAGAGGCACGACAGACTTCGGTCAACACTTGCAGCTCTTGGGTTTTCTCCTTCGACTGCTGACCCGTCGCTATTTCCGCGCACCGGCCCTTCTCTACCGCCGTTCTACATCCTCGTGTACGTCGACGACTTGGTTTTCGCTAGTGCTGACACTGAGGCACTGGCCCTTGTGAAGGCGGAGCTGCAGAAGAGACACACCTGCACTGACCTGGGTGAGCTGCGCAGCTATCTTGGCTTGCAGATCACCTGGAACAAAGCAGCGCGCACCATCACTCTTACTTAGTCACACATAGTACAGCAGGTCCTGGCGCGCTTCCGCTTTCGGTTCTCCTCGCCACAGCCCACTCCTCTGACTACAAGCCACTCACACTTAGCTCCATCTTAGGACGAGTTCGTGAAGCTGAGTGGTCCATATCCAGATCTTGTGGGTTGCCTCAAGTACCAGATGACGTGCACTCGACCTGACCGCGCGTACCCTCTTAGCATTCTGACGTGCTACGTTGCGTCGTTAGATACCGACCTGCGCACTGGCGGGCTGCGCAGAGGGTACTGTGTTACTTGTACAATACAACAGGCATGGGGCTTGTGCTTGGAGGATGGGATTTTGTTTTGCTCACTGGGCACTCAGACACTTCTTGGCCCGACGACCAAGAGACTCAACGGTCGTCGCAGGGTTTCCCTTACAGTCTTGGCGGTAATTCTGTCTCGAGGTCCATTCGCTCGTCTTCTGTGTTTAGTTCTAGCTGCGAAGCCGAGATCTGCGATGGGGCTATGGCTACATAGGAGTTACGCTGACCTCTTCTACCTCCCCGTTCTATACGTCGACAAGAAGGCCATGATTGCCTTGTGTCAGGAGCAGAGACTGGAGCACAAAACGAAGCACATTGCTCTTCACTAGCCATTTCCGCTTTAGAAAATCTCATTTTGAGATTTTCAACCCCAACCCTGTTTCAATTCGTTCTGTCAAGAAAAGGAAAAATAAATGGAATTTCAAGCTGGTTACCATGTTGTACGACTCCTTGTCGTTCACGTACAACAGTATTACAGCCGCTAGAAGGATGTTAGCCAGACGCTGAACCCCCTGACCATGTGAAAGACACCGGATGTTGCGGATGCCATGCAAATTCAAATTGGTTTTGCATAGCACCTCCTGCAGCTCTTTGAAGCGCGAGTGGATGTTGTTCGACTGTCCAAGGAGCTCCGCTGAGGAAGGGATGACATGGTCGATGATGTCAAGGTCAATGTAGGCCAGAGCTGCATCCTTTGCCACCAAGACTTCCCCGAAACAAAGTAAATAGGCAACAAGTCAAACATACATGAAGTGCATAAACGACAAGCATAAAAAACGTTGTGTACAAACTTGTGCGCGATGCAGTAGAACCGGGCGAGGTGTGGAATCCGTGTTCGAAGGCGTGCCACCAGGCCCAGCTAAAAAGTCCATGATGCTTGCACCGTTGGTGTTGATGCTAGTGGTGCGCTCAAGGTAAGGATTGTCCCGGATGTGCTTCATTTGTTAAGCACGGAGGTAAATAACGAGCGTCTCAACCAACTGCACCAACCCGTACCCGCAAGGATTAGCAAGAAGGTAATTGGTACAGTGCTTTTTTGAAACAACGTGCGTTTAAAAAAGAGTACTTACTCGCTATAGTAAGTGCCGGTTTCCTTCAAGGGCATGTCGCGCGTGCCCATCTCTGCCATGAACTGGACCCACGTCACAAACATCACACCTCAAGATATTGAAGATAGTTACAAGGTGTAGTGTAACATTTCAGTTGGTGTAGGCCCTTGTGAAGGGTAGTTTCGAGACCCTTCTTGGTTGGGGACAGTGTGGCACTGTTCCCCATCACTGTAGCTCGGTTCTTGGGGTTTGTAGGAGCTGGGAGTCCTTCCCAACTCGTAACTCTTCCTAGTTGTTCGTAATTGTGTTTCTAAGACTAAGTTGCTGCTATAGTGCCGTTCGTTCAAACTGACGCTGTGTCGTCAATTCTTAATCTAATCGTGCGATCTAAATTGCCTAGTGTAGGCGACGTTAAGACGCTCTAGATCCAAGTTGAATGAGGTCATTTAGAGTTGTGAGCAGATCGCTATGAACGTTTAAATCCGCTGTGCAGAAATCCGACTGTGCACTCTATCCTTCGTTTTAGGCACATTGAAGCCTATTGTGACTATAACAGAACTGGATCCACGTCACAAACATCACACTGGGTGAGTCACTTCTGCAAATAAATATGACAGTTGCCATTATTTTAGCTAGTCGGTTGGCTTCTGCATTACCATTCTCGAAGTCGACAATCGAATTCTAAGCAGCAATTTTGCCGTCGCGTTGCTCTTGGCAATCCACTACCACCTCATAGTCTGGCATTGAATGTCGAGCCCACCCTCCCCGTCCGTGCACCATGCAGATGGAACACCTCATACAGGGTTGACCCCATGAGGTCTGCGAGACGATGAGCCATGGGAAGTGTTGCAGCCATTTCTCCTTTGCATTCTGCTGCCACTGCTCGACGGTCAACGCGCGCGGATAGTCATCGTCGGCGGCGGCGGGTTTTGATGGGCCTGGACGAGGTGTGCTAAAGCGGAGGGCGGTAGCTGGGGGGACACCTGCAGTAGGACGGGCAAAGCCTAATATTCACTGTTTGTATTTGCCTTTTCACTGTAGCCACGGATGCCGAAACGGCCGGCGGCGCAGACTCAGCTTCAGCCGTCTTAGGCTTGGTCGAAGTCTCAGCCGCCTTTGACGTGGATTGCGAGGGGATAAGAGGTTCGTTGTTGCAGGATGTGATGACGCTAGGGGGAGGGATTTCAGGCGGAGGCCTCTCTACTGTGGCAGTGGTGGCCACAGGAATCGCAGTCGGAGTTTTACGGGTTAAAAAATCTAACGCAGAAACCCGAGGCTCCTCAGGTACATTGGGAGAACCACGCCTAGCGCTGTCTATTGACTCGAGGGCACCATGCTCGGATAGCATGGTGTATCACATGAGGTAGTAACAACAGGGCACTCTAGACGGGACGGGAACAAGCTAGTGGGAAGAGAGGTGGGCCACGGGCTAGGCGTCATGGATTGAAAGGCAGAACAAGGTTGTCAAAGAAAGGGTTGGAAAAGAAAGGAAGGGACCATCACGTCACGAAACGCGCCTCTCTCACGAGGGTTTCACACAAGGGTGGGTGCATGCTCTGTTTGTTGTGCACTGACTGTCCAACAGCCTGGCAGCGGCGCTGACAACAACTACGAGATAGATGCATGGGCAGCACCTGAGCTAGATGCAGAATGCACTGGCAGAAAGAATCCAAAATTGACCCCCGTGCCCTCACGCAAAATTCATTACGCGTGCCTATACAGACAACATATCGCTGCTCCCATGCCCAACTAGGCTATTTTGGCGGTTTCAGACGAAACCATACGCAATTTCTGCTAGAGCAGACGAAATCATATAAGTTTCCTAAAATATCATATGACAATATAGTCTTTGTCTGGGCTCTCGTATGAGCCACAAGCTTAGGTCTGCCAGATGTCAAGATAGCAAGCAGGAATGAATCAACTATGCGACAGTTGGGTACATATACAAACCCTAAAGGGGTTGTACCCCATACTGGATACCCCACTACAGCCTACAGATTATACTACAACATATATAGTTTGACACACCCCCATAGGCAAAGTGGGGAAGAACAAGGAGTCATAAGACCAACAAAGAAAAGCAAAGCAATCTCAAGGTGGATCACAACGTCACCACACACACCGAGCACAAGCAAAGGGCCACAAGGCCAGTTCACATGCAACAACAACAGTACAGTGATTATTGCCTAGCAAGAGTAAGCAAACAGGTATACGTATATATATAGATAAACCACAGTACAAACAAAGCCTACAGCAAGTGAGGAAACGTAGGCACCAGGCCTAGAGCAGTGCAGAAGCGCTGATGATCACCAGCCGGAAGGGCCTTGGTGAACACATCAGCCGTGTTGGCCCGGGTGGGCACGTGAGCGACACGAAGCTGACCACGCTGCTGCAACTCTCGAGCAAGGAAGTAACGCAGAGCGATGTGCTTCGTTCTGTGCTCCATTCTGTGCTCCTGACACAAGGCAATGACAGCCTTGTTGTCGACGTACAGAACTGGAGGAGAACAAGGCCTCTCTCCCAAGTCGGTCAGCAAGTAGGTGAGCCAGCGTAGCTCCTGTGCAGCCATGGCTGTGGCGTAGATCTCAACCTCACAACTGGAGCTGAGAACAGAAGACGAGCGTGTGGACCGCCAAGAAACAGAGCCGGAGCCAAGGCTGAACGTGTAACCCTGTGACGACCGCTGCGTAGCCAAGTCGTCAACCCAAGACGCGTCTGAGTGTCCAGTGAGGACAACTGGGCCCCGTCCTCCAAGCACGAGCCCCATGCCCGATGTACTGCACAAGTAGCGCAACACCCTCTTAGCAGCCTCCATGTGCACCTTTCGGTGCCTACTAGGAGCCACGTAGCGTGCCAGAAGGCTAAGAGGGTACGCAAGGTCAGGACGAGTGCAAGTCATCAGGTACATGAGGCAGCCCACTAGCTCTGGGTATGGAACACTCGGCTCTACGGACTCGTGGAGCTGAGAGCGAGTGATCTGTAGCCAGAGGAGTGGACTATGGCGAGGACCAAGTGAAGCCGAAGCGCTGAAGGACCTGCTGCACCATGTGTAACTGAGTCAGCGTGATAGTGCGCCGTGCTCTATCCCGGGTGATCTGCAAGCCAAGGTAGTTGCGCAGCTCACCCAGGTCTGTGCACGTGTGTCTCTTCTACAGCTCCGACTTCACAAGGGCGAGAGCCTCAGTGTCAGCAGTGGCAAAGACCAAGTCTTCGACGTACACGAGGATGTAGAACGGCGGCAGCGAAGTGTCGGTGCGTAGAAACAGCGACGGGTCAGTAGTAGAAGGTGCAAACCCAAGAGCCGCAAGTGTCGTCCTCAGTGTGTCGTGCCACTCACAAGGCGCCTGACGGAGACCGTAGACTGGCCGACGGAGGCTCCACTGGGTACCAGGAGGGAACGACCCAGTGAAGCCAGGAGGGCGGCGCAGCTAGATCTCCTCGTGCAGACTGCCCTGTAAGAACGCTGTGCTGAAGTCAAGAGAGTGAAGCTCGTAGTCACGCTGAGCAGCAACGTGCAGCAGCACCCGAAGAGTGGTCATCTTCAGGGTGGGGGAGAAGGTCTGGAAGAAGTCAACTCCCTGTCGCTGACTGAAGCCTCGTGCAACGTAACGAGCCTTGAAGGCAGGCGGAGAACCCGGCGGCCGCTTCACCCAAAAAATCCACATGCCATCGACTACGTTCGCCCCAGGAGGGGGAACTGCGTCGACATAAGTGCCTGTGGACTTCCAGGATGCCATCTCTGCGTTCATGGCTGTCTGCCACTGAGAGGAGTACTCACCCGCGATCGCCCTAGCGCAAGAGCGTGGGGTCGGGATGTCTGGTGCATCCGGGTCTCCCTCACGGGCAAGCAGCATGGCCACGAGATGAGGCGCAGCAGCTGCAAGACACTCAAGGTCCTCCTGCCTGTTCTCAAGGACGTCCGTGCCAAGAGCACACTCACCCCCGATTGACGAAGGACAGACGGACTCAGAATCAGCAACAAGACTAGCAGCGAAGTCTAGACAATAGGCAGCAGCAAAGTCAACAAGCTTAGAGACTAAGGCAGACGTAGCAGCAGACTCAAACGACGGGTCAGTGACAACAGTGGCTAGCAGACGCGTGACAGTAGGGTGAGCAGCACGAACCAGGTCAGACTCAGGGTCCGGAACGTCAGACAGAGAAGACGCAAGAGGAGACGGCAGGGGAACGCGCAGAGGAACAGAGGAAGGACGAAGGGACATAATGTGCGTGCCGGGGACGGGAGGAGGACGCTCACGAGGAACACGACGACCAGTGCGACCAGTGCGAACAGTGCGAACAGGCGAGACAGGACGGGACGCAGGCTCGCGACGCTCAGTAAGACCTCCTGTCTGCTCAGTGTAAGGAGAGGGAGCAGGCAGTGGGGAGCCTGGCTGTAACGGGAGGCCAGTAGAAGACGGGAGGCTAAGAACCTGGCGAAGCACGGAGTCAGGCGGTGGCAGAGACGACGGTGACGGCGGAGCGAAAAACAGTCGCGGCTGTGCAGTGTCACCCGCACCAGTAGCGCCAGCGCCTCCAGCGGCTCTAGAACCTCCAGCCCCAGCGCCTCCAGCGGCTCCAGAACCGCCAGCTCCAGCGCCTCCAGCAGCTCCAGAACCGCCAGCTCCAGCGCCTCCAGCAGCTCCAGAACCTCCAGCTCCAGTGCCTCCAGCAGCCCCAGAACCTCTAGCCCCAGCGCCTCTAGTAGTGTGAGGATCTAGGATCGAGCTCAGAAAAGAGAGTTTGAATTGAATGATCACCCATCAGTACTGCTCCGACTGCCTGGTCACTAGCGTCTGCTTCAACTACGTAGTCCTTCTCTGGGTCCGGTAGGATGAGTACTGGCGCTGTGGTCAGTGCTGTCTGTAGCTGTTCCATGGCTTGCTGATGAGGAGTACCCCATTTGAAGGGCGTGTCCTTTTTTAGTAGGTCAGTCAGTGGCGCTGCTATCTTAGCATACTGCGGCACGAACCTGTTGTAGTAGTTGGCGAAGCCGAGGAACTGCTGCAACTCCTTCACGTTCTCTGGGACTTTCCACTTTTTAACGGCTTCGATTTTCCGCGGGTCCACGTGTACGCCCTCGGCACTCACCATGTGCCCGAGAAACTGCACCTTCTTCAGTGCGAAGTCGCTCTTCGACAGCTTCACGTAGAACTTATTTTCCCGCAGGATCTCGAACACCTTCCGCAGATGCTCCACGTGCTCCTTCATGTTCTTGGAGTAGATGAGGATATCGTCCAGGTATACTACTACGCACTCGTCCAGCAGGGGTCGAAGGATGTGGTTCATCTCCGCCTGGAACGTCGCTGGTGCGTTGCAGAGTCCGAACGGCATCACCAAGTATTTGTAGGAGCCGTATCTCATACGGAACGCCGTCTTGTGGATCGAGTTGTCCGCCATCTTGATCTGCCAGTAACCCGACCGTAGGTCCAGCTTCGAGAAAACCGTTGCACCACGCAGTTGGTCCAGTAAGTCGTCGATGCGCGGTATGGGGTATTTGTTTTTAACTGTCTGTTTGTTCAGTGCGCGGTAGTCGATGCACATCCGTAAACTGCCGTCTGGTTTTGGTGTGAAGAGAACTGGTGCACCGTAGGGAGAGGTGGATGGTCGGATCAGTTGTCTGTCCAGTAGATACTTGATCCGTTTTTTCATGCCTGTCAGTTCGGTCGGACTCAGTCTGTAAGGTGCACGTGAGACGGGTTTCGCACCTGGTTCCTCCACGATCTCGTGCTCGTGGGTGCGTGCAGGAGGTACGCCTGCAGGTAGGTCGTCGGGCATTATATCTTTGTACTGCTCCAAGACCTCTTTCACTGCTGCGGGTAGCTCGGAACCCGGCTTCTCCTCTTCTGCTGCTGCCATGACCAGTGCTAGATAACCCGTGTTACTCTCATTCACCGTCTGCTCGAACCGTGCCAGTGCCGTTTCAGGAATATCCTCTGTATCCGTCCAGCTTCGTAGTGCTATCCGCTTCCCGTTGTTGTAGATGCACACCTTGCTGTTGACCCAATCGATCTCGGGGTTGAACCGCTTCAGGAAATCTCGCCCCAAGATAAAATCTAACCCTTTGATGTTGGTGACTGGTAGCTTCGGCTTCCACCTCAACGCACCTATATGCAGCTGCAGAGATGCTTCGCCGTGGATGGGAAGCTTCGTGCCGTCCACCATGGTTGCTGAAAACTGGGTCTCCTCCGCCTTCTCTCCAATTTTCTCCAATGCTCCGCGGTCACACACCGAGTGAGATGCACCGCTGTCCACCAGTGCCTGGAGGCGTCGCCCATTGCATAACACCTCGAGGAGTAGTGGTTTCTGCTAGGCTGAGTAGCCAAAGAGAGTCTCATTAATAGGATCATAGGGTACATCAAGATGAATACCTTCCCTACTTCCTATACCTGACTCAGCACTTTCCAACTTCACCTGGGGGGTAGGAGGATTTTTCCGAGGCTTGTATAATTTCTCCTGAGCCTGGATGTCTCCTGAGCCTGGATGTCTCCTCTAAGCCTTTGCAGCTGTGTAGGCTTCACCTGTGGGCAACGGGGAGCCTTAACACTATGCTGCGGGGAGAGAATATTAACTCCACGGAACGCACGACCCTTTTCTACGCTCCGTAGTACTTTGCCCAACTTCTCAGGTACCTGAATAATTTCTGAGGGCTTTTTCTTGGCCTCTAACTCTCCCCTGAATTTTTCAAAGGAGAAGCAATATTTTAAAACCATGAGAAGCAATATTCTAAAACCACGAGAAGCAATATTTTAAAACCACGAGAAGCAATATTTTTCGTTAGAGTATCTTTATAGGATACTTTTAACGAATTCTTACTTTCGTGGGTGTTCGGCTGGAGTTTCCCGGTCGGTGCAGAGTCTTTTTTCGCGGAGCCTCCATTCGCCTCGGCGATTTCCCCTGATGCCGGCCGGTCGTGACGTTTTATTTTCACGCCATCATTTTCTCCTTTTTTCACCCGCTCCGAAGTCGCCACGTCGTCGCCTTTTCCCCTTTTCGGATCTTTACACGATCGCCAAGTCGATCCGCGGCTACTGGCGATTGCCGTTTTTTTACTTCGGAGGTGGTCCACTGTTACCGTCCCGGAGTGCCGCACGTGCTTTCTTCATTTTGTAGCACGACAAAATTTGATGCCCTGCTGCGCCGCAAAATTCGCATTTCTTTGCGTCAAATTTGTCGATATCCATCGGTTCGGCGAACGTGGGGGGTGCCGATCGCTCCGTGCCGAATGTACGGTTCGGCGCGAAACGTCGTGTTTCGGGTTGACCTCGAGTCAGCGCATCGTATTGCTCGGCAGCACGCATGATGTCCTTGTAGCTGTTGTAATTCGCCGCGATCACCTGCCGCCGAATCTCTAATTTTAACCCTTCTGTGTACGCCATGATTTTTTCGCCTTCGGTCAGGTCGGGGATGCGGTTGAACAGTAACTCCATCTGCTGCGTGTACTGTGCTACACTACTGTACTGCTTGTGTCGGTGTATCTGCTGCCGCGCCATGTAGGTCGTATTAATTGTCAAACATTGTATGTTTATATTGTGTAGGCTATAGTGGGTCTAGCCTTAGAGGGTACACAAACTTAGGGTTTCATACTTGTACCCACCTTCCTGCTAGTTCATCCATTCCTCGTTCAGTTATTCTGACATGGTTTCAGAGCAGGTCCTTCGCTAGGACCTAAGTTTTTTTTTTCGGGCCCACCTCTACTAACTACTTCCTAGCGCCTTAGTGCGCCCTACTGTCGGAGTGCTGCGTTAGCGCCTCCCCCTCTGCGCCCTTGTGCGCCCTCGTGCGCCCTCGTGCGCCTTTCTCTGCTAGTGCGCCTTCGTGCGCCCTCGTGCGCCCTCGTGCGCCCTCGTACGCCCTCGTGCGCCCTTGTGCACTCTCGAGCTGCCCCTGCAGGTCCGTCAGGCCAGTGCGCAGCCTCTGCACGACCGCACGCCGCCCCTGCAGGCTCTCGCCGCCCGCCGCGTCGCCCTGCCCGTGGCGTCACCGCCTCCCCGCGGCGTCGTCGCCTGCCCGCGACGTAGCCCCTGTCCGCGGCGTCGTCGCCTGCCCGCGGCGCCGTCGCCTGCCCGCGGCGTCGTCGCCTGCCCGCGACGTCGTCGCCTGCCCGCGGCGTCGTCGCCTGCCCGCGACATCGGCGCCTGCCCGCGGCGTCGTCGCCTGCTCGCGGCGTCGTCGCCTGCTCGCGGCGTCGTCGCCTGCCTGCGGCGTCGTCGCCTGCCCGCGGCGTCGTCCCCTGCCCGCGACGTAGGCGCCTGCCCGCGGCGTCGTCGTCTGCCCGCCGCGTCGCCCTGCCCGCGGCGTCGCCACCTGCCCGCCGCGTCGACCTGCCCGCGGCGTCGCCACCTGCCCGCCGCGTCGCCCTGCCCGCGGCGTCGCCACCTGCCCGCCGCGTCGCCACCTGCCCGCCGCGTCGCCACCTGCCCGCCGCGTCGCCCTTCTCGCCGCGTCGCCCTGACCTAATCCGCCTCTCGCCCCTGGAGCAGCCGCCACTGCAGCAGCAGCCCCTGGAGCAGCCGCCACTGCAGCAGCAGCCCCTGGAGCCGCCCGCCACTGCAGTAGCAGCCCCTGGAGCCGCCCGCCACTGCAGCAGCAGCCCCTGGAGCCGCTCGCCACTGCAGCAGCCGCCCCTGGAGCCGCCTGCCACTGCAGCGGCCCCCTCTGGAGCAGCACGTACCTGCAGCAGCCGCCCCTGGAGCAGCCCGCACCTGCAGCAGCTGCCCCTGGCCCCTGGAGCAACCACAGCTGCAGCAGCCGCCCCTGGCCCCTGGAGCCGCCGCCACTGCAGCAGCCGCCCCTGGCACCTGGAGCAGCTGCCGTCGCGGCCCGGCCTCGCCCTGCAGCAGCTGCCGCGGAGCTCCCTGCTACGGCCCGGCCCAGCCCTGCAGTTGTAGCGGCCCCGCTGTCGCCACCGTCTTGCGCCTGCCGCGCCGACCACTGGTGAGCATTGCCCAGCACTGCTACCGCTGCTACTGCTGCTACTGCCTTTTCTACTCCCACTGCTGCCGCTACTGCTACTACTGCTGCTCCTGGCGTGGCCAGATGCAGCTCCAGGGCCGTGCGCGTGAGTCCCTCACGCCCCAGCAGCTTCGTGCGCGTGAGTGGTACACTAGTCGGGGCTGTCGGGGTGGCCGTAGTGGTGGTCGCTCTGGAGTGGGTCGGTCGGGAGCTTCTGGTAGTGGACAGGTGCAGCTGCCGTGTCCTCCTTCGCCCCAGGTGCTTCGTGCGCGTGAGTGGTACGCTAGTTGGGGCTGTCGGGGTGGCCGTAGTGGTAGTCGCTCTGGAGTGGATCGGTCGGGAGCTTCTGGTAGTGGACAGGTGCAGCTGCCGTGTCCTCCTTCGCCCCAGGTGCTTCGTGCGCGTGAGTGGTACGCTAGTTGGGGCTGTCGGGGTGGCCGTAGTGGTAGTCGCTCTGACGTGCGTCGTTCGGGAGCTTCTGTCAGTGAGGCTGCCGCTCTAGGTGCTAGTACGTCTGTTGCCCTAGGTGCTGGTGAGGCTCCCACTCCCGGTACTCGCGTGTCTGCCACCTCAGGTGATGGTGAGGCTGTCGCTTTAGGTGCTAGTGAGTCTGTCTCCCCTGGTACTGAGTCGACTGAGGCACTGCACACCTTCACCCTGGACTCAGGTGCTTCTCGCTGTTTCTTTCGTGACCGCACTGCCCTTGAGCCGCTTGCTCGGCCAGTTGCTGTCTCCCTCGCTGACCCCTCTTGGGGTCCGGTCATTGCGACCTCCTCCACTGTTCTTCCCTGTCCTGCGGTCCCGTCAGGCACACTGTCAGGTCTCTACCTCCCCTCGTTCTCTACGAACTTGGTGGCAGGTTGTGCGCTCCAGGACGGGGGTGTTCACCAGTTCACCCCTGCCTACGAGCGCGTGACACACTGCACGTGTGCTCGGACGGGCCGTCACCTGGCTACCTTCACTCGGCAGCCGGGGTCGGACCTGTACACACTGACCACTGAGTCCCCTCAGGTAGCTGCGTCCGCGTCCGCGTCCGCGTCTGCGCCAGGCCAGCTGTCGGCCCCCTGCTCGTGCCGCTCTTTGGCGCATGAGACTGTCCTCTGGCACCACCGCCTTGGTCACCCGTCTGTGCAGCGCCTTCGGGCCATGCACAAACGGGACCTTGTTGCTGGTCTTCCCAGGGTTCTCCCTCCCCTCCCACCCTCGCCTGCTCCTCCCTGTCTTCCCTGTGTCGAGGGGCGGCAGCGCGCCGCTCCTCACTCCTCCTCCTTTCCCCCGACGACTGCTCCTTTGCAGACGCTCCACATGGACGTGTGGGGCCCAGCCCGCGTCCGTGGTTAGGGTCAGGAGAGGTACTTCCTGATTGTTGTTGACAAATTCTCGCGCTACACCACGGTCTTCCCCTTGCGCACCAAGGGTGACGTCCCTGATGTCTTGATCCCTTGGATCCGCAGATCTCGTCTCCAGCTCAGTGAGCGTTTCCGCTCCGACTTCCCTGTCCTGCGTCTGCACTCTGACAGAGGTGGGGAGTTTTCCTCTGGCCTCTTGGAGACCTTCTGTCAGCAGGAGGGCATTGAGCAGTCGTTCACGCTTCCGGCCTCTCCACAGCAGAACGGGGTTGCTGAGCGCCGCATTGGCTTGGTCATGGAGGTCGCTCGTACCTCCTTAGTTCATGCGGCTGCCCCCCACTTTCTGTGGCCGTTTGCAGTCCGATACGCTGCGCATCAGCTCAACCTCTGGCCCCGTGTCTCCTTACCGGAGACTTCTCCGACACTGCGTTGGACGGGAGAGGCTGGCGATGCGTCGCGTTTTCGGGTCTGGGGATCTCGAGCTTTTGTTCGCGATACGTCCGCGGACAAGCTCTCCCGTCGAGCTGTCCCCTGTGTCTTCCTTGGCTTTGTCCCGGACGCGCCTGGTTGGCAGTTCTACCACGCCACCTCGCGTCGTGTCCTGGCCTCTCAGGACGTCACTTTTGACGAGTCCGTCCCCTACTACCGCCTCTTCCCCTACCGCACTGCCCCGCTCCCCCCCCCGCCTCTCTTCCTCGCTCCAGGTGCTGAGGTACCAGACCCCCTCCCCCCTCAGGGTGCCGCTCCCTCAGGTGTGTCCCAGGTAGACCCGGTTGAGCCTGTCGAGGTAGCTGTTGACTCTCGTCCTGCTGGGGGTGCTGAGCCTGACCGTGAGGAGTCTGAGGGAGGTGAGCCTGGGGGTGCGGAGCCTGGGGGTGCGGACCCTGGGGGTGCGGAGCATGGAGGTGCTGAGCCTGGGGGTGCGGAGTCTGGAGGTGCTGAGCCTGGAGGTGCTGCGTCTGGCGGTGCTGCGTCTGGGGGTGCTGAGCCTGGGGGTGCTGAGCCTGACCGTGCTGAGTCTGGGGGTGCTGAGCCTGGGGGTGCGGAGTCTGGGGGTGCTGAGCCTGGAGGTGCTGAGTCTGGGGGTGCTGTGTCTGGAGGTGCTGAGCCTGAGCGTGCTCCACCTGGGGGAGCCCTCTCCTCCCAGCAGCTGCAGGAGAGGTACCTACAGTACTGCCGCCTCCGGAGAGGTGCTGCTGGAGCTCGTACCAGTACTTCCCCTCCTACCCAGGAGCTCCCCCCCATTCAGCAGATCCGAGAGTGGTACGCGCGGCGCTGCAGTCTTCGGAGTGGTGCTCCTGGTGCTGCAGACCCTGGGGGTGGCGCTGCTGCTGGTACTGAGGACCCGGGCGTTGGAGCTACTGCTGGTGCTGAGGACCTGGGCGGTGGCGCTGCTGCTGGTGCTGAGGACCCGGGCGTTGGAGCTGCTGCTGGTGCTGAGGACCCGGGCGGTGGCACTGCTGCTGGTGCTGAGGACCCGGGCGTTGGAGCTGCTGCTGGTGCTGAGGACCCGGATGTTGGAGCTACTGCGGGTACTGAGGACCCTGCTGCTGGTGTCTCTGCTCGTTCTGGAGACGCTGCGCGGCCGCGACCGTACTTCGTACCGCTCCTTCAGCAGGTTCTTGGTCAGACTCCTCCTCCTTGTCCTCCTCCCTCCGTAGAGTGTCCTCCGCCTGTCCCGCCGCAGTCACAGTTACCGCCTGCCTCGCCTCTCCCTGCTCCCTCTCCTTACGCTGGTCCCACGGGAGGTCTTACAGAGCGTCGTGAGCCTGAGTCTCGTCCTGCGTCGCCTGTTCGTACTGCTCGCACTGGCCGTCGTGTCCCACGTGAGCGTCCTCCTCCTGTCCCTGGCACTCACTACATGACTCTGCGTCCCTCCACTGCTCCTCAGCGTGTCCCGCTGCCGTCTCCTCCTGCGTCCTCTCTTCCTACTCTTCCTGACCCGGAGTCTGACTCCCGTCGTGCTGCCAGTCCCACTGTCACACGTCTCCTCGCTACTGTTGTCACTGACCCTACCTTTGAGTCCTCTGCTGCGTCTGCTCTGGTCGCTGAGTTGGTAGACTTTGCTGCCCGGTGTCGTCTAGACTACGCCACTAGCCTTGTTGCTGAGTCCGAGTCTGAGTCTGTCTGTCCTCCGTCCGTCGGGGGTGTGTGTGCTCTTGGCACGGACGTCCTTGAGGACAGACAGGAGGAGTTCCAGTGCTTTGCTGCTGCTTTGCCCCATCTCGTGTCCATGCTAGTTGCCCCTGAGGGAGACCCGGATGCACCAGACATCCCGACCCCGCGCACCTACGCCGAGGCGATGGCGGGTCCCTACTCCTCTCAGTGGCAGACAGCCATGGACGCAGAGATGGCTTCCTGGAAGTCCACACGCACCTACGTCGACGAGGTTCCCCCACCTGGGGCGAACATCGTCAGTGGCATGTGGATTTTCAGGGTGAAGCGGCCACCGGGTTCTCCTCCTGTCTTCAAGGCGCGCTATGTGGCTCGAGGCTTCAGTCAGCGAGAGGGAGTTGACTTCTTCCAGACCTTCTCCCCCACCCCGAAGATGACCACTCTTCGGGTGCTGCTGCACATAGCCGCTCAGCGCGACTACGAGCTTCACTCACTTGACTTCAGCACTGCTTTCTTGCAGGGCAGCCTGCACGAGGAGATCTGGCTACGCCGCCCTCCTGGCTTCACTGGGTCGGTTCCTCCTGGTACCCAGTGGAGGCTCCAGCGGCCGGTCTACGGTCTCCGCCAGGCACCGCGTGAGTGGCACGACACACTGAGGACGACACTTGCGGCTCTTGGGTTCGCTCCCTCTACTGCTGACCCGTCACTGTTTCTACGCACAGACACCTCGCTGCCGCCGTTCTACATCCTCGTGTACGTCGACGACTTGGTCTTTGCCACTGCTGACACCGCGGCACTCGCCCACGTGAAGTCGGAGCTGCAGAGGAGACACACGTGCACAGACCTGGGTGAACTGACAAGCTATCTTGGCTTGCGGATCACCCGGGACAGAGCACGGCGCACCATCACCTTGACTCAGTCACACATGGTGCAGCAGATCCTTCAGCGCTTCCGCTTCATGTACTCCTCGCCTCAGTCCACTCCTCTGCCTACCGGTCACTCGCTCTCAGCTCTGCCTTCGGATGAGTCCGTAGAGCCGAGTGGCCCGTATCCAGAGCTTGTGGGCTGCCTCATGTACCTGATAACCTGCACTCGACCTGACCTTGCATACCCTCTTAGCATCCTTGCACGCTATGTCGCTCCTGGCCGTCACAGGAAGGAGCACATGGATGCCGCTAAGAGGGTGTTGCGCTACTTGTGCAGTACGTCGGGCATGGGACTAGTGCTTGGAGGGCGAGACCGAGTTGTACTTACTGGACACTCAGACGCTTCTTGGGCGGACGACCAGGCTACTCAGCGGTCGTCTCAGGGTTACACCTTCAGCCTTGGCTCCGGCTCAGTTTCTTGGCGTTCTACACGCTCTTCTTCTGTTCTCAGCTCCAGTTGTGAGGCTGAGATCTACGCCACAGCCATGGCTGCCCAGGAGCTACGCTGGCTGACCTACCTGCTGACCGACCTGGGAGAGCGGCCTCGTTCTCCTCCAATGCTGTACGTCGACAACAAGGCTGCCATTGCCTTGTGTGAGGAGCACAGACTGGAGCACAGAACGAAGCACATTGCCCTGCGGTACTTCCTTGCTCGAGAGCTGCAGCAGCGTGGTCAGCTACGTCTGCGTTACGTGGCCACTGAGGCCAACCTTGCTGATGTGTTCACCAAGGCGCTTCAGCCTTGTGACCATCAGCGTTTCTGTACTCTTCTAGGCCTTGTGCCTGCTGGACCTCACTTGCTTACTTCTTGACTCTGCTTGTACTGTGATCTCTATATATATATGCCTGCATGTTTACACTTGCTAGGTTGTGATCACTGTATGTCTTGCTACATTATCAAACTGCATGTGAACTGGTCTTGTGACCGCTTGCTTGTGCTCGGAATTTGTGTGGTATCCTTGAGATCCACCCTGAGCCTGTTTTGCTTTGCTTTGCTTTGCTTTGACTGGTCTTGTGACCCTCTGGTTGTCTCCCACTTCGCCTATGGGGGTGTGTCAAACATTGTATGTTTATATTGTGTAGGCTATAGTGGGTCTAGCCTTAGAGGGTACACAAACTTAGGGTTTCATACTTGTACCCACCTTCCTGCTAGTTCATCCATTCCTCGTTCAGTTATTCTGACACGCTCGAAACGCTCGACTAAATCTGCCCGAAACTGCGCCCACGTTTTCTCCCCGCGGGCCACGTCGGTGTTGTAGATCCACTCGAGTGCCGGTCCACGTAACAGTGTCGCTGCGAGCCGGATTCTTGCTGCGTCATACGTCGGGGTCGAACAGCCAATGGCCTCGAAGTAAATTTCGAGGGTTGCCACGAATCGCCGGACGTCGGATCCCTTCGCGCTTGGATCGAACGCCTCCATGAGCCTCGGTCGTGCTGCTTCGAGGTTCGGCGACAGTGGTGCCATCGGTCCACGAAATGTCGGTGTCGCCACTGCTACTGGTGTTGTCGGTGCTGCATTCGCTGCGGTCGTTGCTGCTGCGGTGGCGAAGCCTGGTTGGTTTGTCAGAAGGGCTTCGAGTCGACGAAGCGTCGCCTGCGTCTGCTCCATGTCGGTGCGGAGGCTCGCGATGTCGCTCGTGGTCGCGTAGTTGTCGCCTTGGCCCTCCATGCCTGACATCAACGCGTCCGTAAAACCGAATGGAGGGGGAGCGAAAAATACGGAACCGGTTTTACGTACCCGAAATCGATGTTTAACTGCGTCCCCCTCGCGGTTTTTTTAAGACTGGTTTTTAGCGGTCGAAAAAACTTCGCGTGTAAACGGGCTCTGATACCAAGTGTGAGGATCTAGGATCGAGCTCAGAAAAGAGAGTTTGAATTGAATGATCACCTGGGTACAACACGAGGCTATATATAGGCTCGACACAAGGGGCAGTAACCAGGTGTTACGTGAAGGTTCCTCGAGTCGCGAAGCGTCCCGAACAGACCCTTCCCGAATTCGGTGGAAGGCAGTTCGGTGGCAACCGAATAGAATAGAATTCGGTGTACGTAACCTAGCTCGGTGCTATAACTATAATAAAATATAGGAAAGCACCTAGCCTAGGAATTCAAGCAATTCATGCATGCATAAAATAAACCTAAGCTAGTTTTAGCGTAATGAGATAAAAGCAAGCATGAATAACAAGCATAAGCCGTCGTACTCTCACAAGTAGCCCCAGAAACGCCAGCTCCAGCGCCTCTAGCAGCTCCAGAACCTCGAGCTCCAGCGCCTCCAGCAGCTGCAGAACCTCCAGCTCCAGCGCCTCCAGCTCCAGCGCCAGAACCTCCAGCTCCAAGGTCTCCCGCCTCAGTACCTCCAGTCGCAGCACCCCCAGAACTGGCACCTCCAGCTCCAGGGTCTCCAGCCTCAGTACCTCCAGCAGCAGCACCTCCAGAACCGGCACCTCCAGCTCCAGGGTCTCCAGCTCCAGTACCTCCAGCAGCAGCACCCCCAGAACCGGCACCGCCAGCACCAGGATCTCCAACTCCAGAGGCGACAGCACCAGCTCCAGGGCCTCCAGCCCCAGTACCTCCAGACGCAGCACCCCGACGGCGGCAGCGCTGAGCGTACCACTCGCGTAGCTGCTGTCACGAGAGAGGTGGCCGCTGCAACGCAGCACCAAGAGGACCTCTAGGAGACTCAGCACCCCCAGAACTAGCACCTCCAGCTCCAGCAGTACCGCCAGTCGTGGCAGCTCCAGTACCCCCGGTACGAGCACGTCCAGAACCAGAAACACCAGTGCTCCCAGCGTCTCCACGACCACTAGCTCCAGCAGCTCCAGTAGCAGACTCAGCACCCCAGGCTCCGCACCCCCAGACGCAGGACCCCGAGCAACACCGCCCCCAGTAGTACCAGAGGCAACCGGAACCGGCCGCAGAGGCGACGAAGACGGTCGAGGTGGAAAACCCGGAGGGGTCGCCAAGCGTGGTGAGTGGCTGGGGGGCACCGCGGGGCCTCCAACTCCAGGGTTGACAGCACTAGCTCCAGGGCCTCCAGCCCCAGTACCTCCGGCAGCAGCACCCCCAGCAGCAGGACCGCCAGCCCCAGCAGCACGACCCGGAGGAATGCCAGCTGACTCAGCGCCCCCCGACCCGGCACCCTCCAGCTCAGCACCCTCAGGCTCCGCACTCGTAGGCTCAGCACCCCCAGGCTCCACACCTCCCAGCACCTCACGCACAGGCTCAGCACCCCCAGACGCAGCACCCCGAGTAGCACCACCCCCAGCAGCACCAGAGTCAACAGTAACCGGCTGCAGAGGCGGCGAAGAAGGTCGCGGCGGGAAACTCGGAGAGGTCTCCAAGCATGGTGTGCGGCGGTAGGCCGCTGGGGCGTCAGCAGCAACGTCACCCCCCTCAGCTGGGCCAGAGGTGTCAGAAGAGACCTCCAAAGGCTCAGCCAAGGGGTGGGCCTACCTGAGACACACCTGAAGGAGCAGGACCCTGAGGGGGGAGGGGTCCTACCGGAGGGGAACCTGGAGCGAGAAAAAGTGGCGCGGGAGGGAGCGGGGCAGTGCGGTAGGGGAAGAGACGGTAGAAAGGAACCGATCCGTCAAATGTGACGTCCTGAGAGGGGAAGACGCGGCGCGAGGTGGGGTGGTAAAACTGCCAGCCAGACGCGTCAGGGACAAAGCCAAGGAAGACACAGGGAATGGTGCGGGAGGAGAGCTTGTCCGCGGACGTATCGCAGACAAGGGCACGAGCACCCCAAACTCGGAAACGCGACGCATCACCAACCTCTCCCGTCCAACGCAGTGTGGGCGAGGTGTCTGGCAAGGAGACACGGGGCCAGAGGTTAAGCTGATGCGCGGCGTACCGGACCGCAAACGGCCACAGAAAATGGGGAGCCGCCGCATGGATCAAGGAGGTACGAGCGATCTCCATGACCAAGCTAATGCGGCGCTCAGCAACCCCATGCCTGCGCTTATATCCGGGGTATTACGGTAATTAGATTAAATGGCAACACAATGAAAGGAACGCGATTAGATAGGGGATCAGCCTAGCAAGGCGGGAACCTCTGGGACACGAGGTTGGATGCAGGCTAGGCAAAGGGAAACCGAAGCCGACACGACGTGATGTTGCTTCGGCATCAAGCAAACCAACTAAACGTGCACTTCCAAAAGTTGGAATTGTACGCGAAATATTAAATCCCAGCAAGGAAAAAAGGGTTTTTTTTTTTTTTTTTTTCCTTACAATGGACTTGAAATACAGCACAAGACGTTGAATATAACTCAATTGTCCAAGTAGCATTTTTGTAATATTTAGGTATATGCAAAACGTCCGTCACTATTTTATAAGTACGGTGCTGCAAGATTTGGAGGTATGGAAAGCGGTCGACAAGGCAAGCCAGCGGGAACTAGGTTGGCGAAAACCAAGGGCACAAGCTGGCTCGGGAAGGTTACGGGAGCGGCTCGAGAGTGGTTTGGTTCAGACAAGCCAGGCCGAACCAGCCTCTCGAGGAGATCGGGAGGTACCCGACCGCCATGAAACGCACACAAGTGCGCGCGAAGCTGAATTCACCCGAGTGAACCGAAGTAACACACCAGCAAACTTTTCCCGCACCTTCATCTCTCCGCGGCGCACGGAGCGTGCGTGCTGCCCTGGTGTCTGCTCACGTCCCTCCCCGACGACCCCAAGGCCTTCCCTCTCTGCCTCTCCTCCACTCCACTCACCACCCTCACACCTGCGCACTACAAATCCCTTGCCTACGCTCATTCCTCTCATCGCTCTCCAGCTTCGCTCTCTCTTGTAACTAGCTCTCAGCCTTCCGTTGCCGTTTTCATTCAGCGTCAGCATGGCCTCAGTTTCCCGCTCAGATTATCCGTCGTATGCAGCAGCGCTGAGCTTCTGGAAGAGTCTCGGCAGGGAGGCCGACGGCATCACGCCGCGTTCAGCCGCTGGGCGAGTCGTCCAGCGGCGGATCGAACGACACGAGCCGTTCTTCCGCCGTCACGGCCCGCTGCAGCACCAACAATGATACTAGCCATGACGCCGGCGCCGAATGCAACGACGCCTGCTCTCGCGACGACACAGCAGCAGCGCCAATGCTTCCAGTGCTTCCACCTGTGACGTCGGATCAAGCGCCGACACAAGATCCGGCTTCAAGGTCAGATCAAGTGACGCTTAAAGCGGCCGATTGTGCCAAATCGCAAACAGCAGCTGCAACGTCGGATTCCGCAGCATCGCGACGTGCAGCATCAGAATCTGCCGAGTCGGACTCTCCAGCATCGGAGCCTGCAGCATCGGCGCATTCTGCAGCTTCGGCGCATTCTGCAGCTTCGGCGCATTCTGCAGCTTCGGCGCATTCTGCAGCTTCGGCGCATTCTGCAGCTTCGGCGCATTCTGCAGCTTCGGCGCATTCTGCAGCTTGGGCGGATTGTGCAGCGTCTGCGGAATGCGCAGCGTCGGCGGAATGTGCAGCGTCGGCGGAATGTGCAGCGTCGGCGGAATGTGCAGCGTCGGCGGAATGTGCAGCGCATTCCCGCGCGTCAACGGCGTCAGCAGGTCGCAGCAAGGCAGCACATACTGTACCGCCGACGCGCATCCCGAAACCGAGCAACAAGAGAGTGAATGTGAGGCGCGTGGAGGGAGCGACTCTGATTCCCAGGCCTAGCTGTGCTGCACCGCACAGGGAGGTGCGGGGAGTGCAACTTGAAGCTGCACGCAAGCGGCCTAGCACAACACCCAAGGTCGGGCTCGCCACCTCAAGGCGCCCATGGCGGCCTTGACTGCTGCCGTCACAACAAAATGAATGGTTAAAAAAGGAATGGTTAAAAAAAAAAAGAAAGAAACAAAAAGACATAAAAGAAGTCCAGACGGACAATGAACGGAAATGGTGGGATGGGGTGAAGACACAGATGCACAGCAGTGAGGAGCGAGTGGGGGGTTGTGGGGCGGTTTGGGGATGCGGGTTGGGAAGCATGGTGGGACACTAGCCTTTTTTGCAGCCTGCTTCACAGCAGGCTGTTTGTGGCAGTGTGGGTTTGCTGACCTTGATGGCTGGAGGGTGGAAGTCCAAAAAAACTACTGCTCTGCTGATGTGCTCCTGAAGGGATGGCTCAGGACTGATGTGCTCCTGAAGGGATGGCTCAGGACTGATGTGCTCCTGAAGGGATGGCTCAGGACTGATGTGCTCCTGAAGGGATGGCTCAGGACTGATGTGCTCCTGAAGGGATGGCTCAGGACTGATGTGCTCCTGAAGGGATGGCTCAGGACTGATGTGCTCCTGAAGGGATGGCTCAGGACTGATGTGCTCCTGAAGGGATGGCTCAGGACTGATGTGCTCCTGAAGGGATGGCTCAGGACTGATGTGCTCCTGAAGGGATGGCTCAGGACTGATGTGCTCCTGAAGGGATGGCTCAGGACTGATGTGCTCCTGAAGGGATGGCTCAGGACTGATGTGCTCCTGAAGGGATGGCTCAGGACTGAGGTAGCAAATAGTGAGTAGTTGCTGTGAAATTGTGGCTAGTACGGTAGTAGTTCCTTCTTGTAATGGTAGCATTGGCTATTGTACAATTTGAAGTGGCATTGGGGTATGAATGGATGCAGCAACCTTGCAGGGGCTAGTACAGAGACTCCTAGGGTGAGTGAATGGTGTGTGTGTCCATTCATACGGTACTTGACACACAATGCTCTGGGAGGTGTGATAGATACCGCACTACATTGTACAAGCTCTAGTACCGTCCACTTCAATTTCTGGTGCAGCGGCAGTGCTTGTGCTGACTTGGCAGGCGTGGTGACACACAGCAGAGCATGATGAGTTGAGACGGACCAAGGCAATGGCTTCACAGCACACAGCGCTCACAAGCAACGTCCCTCGCTTGCAGCACATGAGGCACGCTGCAGCACAAGCATCAAGGTGTGGCAGCAAGAGCAGGGTGTGGGCGTGGGCATGGGCATGGGCGTGGGCGTGGGAGTGGGCGTGGGGGAGTGACTGACGCCTGGCTGTCATTCTCTGCTGCTGCAGGTGCGTCAAGAGAGAGTGGGAGGGTGCACGGGAGGGAGGCAGGGAGGAAGGGGGGGATGGAGTGAGTGAATGAGTGAGGTAGGGAGGGAAGGAGGGAGGGAGGGAGGGAGGGAGGGAGGGAGGGAGGGAGGGAGGGAGGGAGTGAGTGAGGGAGGGAGGGACGGGGGGAGGGAGGGAGGGGAATGGGCGGAGAGGAATGAGAGGTACGCAGAGTTTGGTTGCTTGCAGGGTTAAGTGCAGCGAGGGGTCGCATTGTGGGGGATTACGGTATTATTAATCTTGGGTACAACTACGTGGCTATATATATACGCACGATACAAGGTGGGTAACTAGTTGTTATGGAAATGTTCCGTAGATCGGCCGTCGGGAACGGAACCTTGCCGAATGCGATATACGAAATTCGACCAAAATAACGTGCGTGCAAAGTTACGTGGAATTTACTGAAATTCAACATTATTCGGTGCACGCAACCTAAATTGGCGCTATAATTATAATAAATTTAGAAAAGCAATGAATCTAGGAAAAGCAAGCATAACACGATAGGTGTAAGGATTTTTTTTGCATTCCTTACCGCGTTCTTCAACATCGCGTACAGCAGCAGCCGTTGTTCGCCCGTTACTGCTAACGGGTCTTTGCCATCCTTCGCGCGCACTATTCACCACACAATGCACGGCTGGCCCGGCAGCGTCGGCCTATGCTTCTGGACTAGCCCGAACCTTAATGCCAGCATCGCACTAGCTAGCTTGCACGCACCTCGTTATCGTTTGCATGCTTCGCGTATAAGTATTCGCTCATGCCTTTGCTCTTAATTTGTACTCATTTGACAGTCTAGTGCAATTCTCGCTAATTACTTTCGGTGCAATTCTTAGAGCCACTTTCTTTCGGACCGCGCATTTCTGCAACCAGAGAAAACTCAATTTTTGTTTTTTGCACTCGAAGGGACTCACCCCCCTTAGCACCTACGAGCCGCTATCCTCGCATTCTCGCGTAAACGCTTGTAGCCACGACTGCGCCTAGAGCTAAGACGAGCCGCCGTCCTTCGGCATGGCTGAGCATATCGACAACACGACCCTCACGCAAGAGCGCCTGAATCAACTGCTGCAACAGCTGCACGAAATCACCGAAGAAATTTTCGGCGCTGACGACAGAACGTACGTCACTGCAAAATGACGTCACATGGGCGCAACAAGCACATTCGCAAACATTCGCAAGCTGCTGCAGGTCCGGCGGCGGCTGCTGCTGCAGGCTCGGCGGCGGCAGCTGCTGCAGGGTCGGCGGCGGCTGCTGCTGCAGGCTCGGCGGCGGCAGCCGCTACAGGTCTGGCGGCGGCTGCAACTGCAGGCTCGGCCGCGGCTGCTGCTGCAGGCTCGGTGGCGGCGACGAAGCCGCGAAGGGGCGGCTGAGGGGTCGCGACGGGCGGCGAAGGGGCCGCGACGCGCGGGTAAGGGGCCGCGACGGGCAGGTAAAGGGGCCGCGACGGGCGGATAAGGGGCCGCGACGGGCGGCAAAGGGGCCGCGACGGGCGGATAAGGGGCCGCGACGGGCGGCTAAGGGGCCGCGACGGGCGGGCAAGGGGCCGCCGGCAGAGGCTACGTCGCGGGCACGCGACGACGCCGTAGGGAGGCGGCGATGCCACGGGCAGCGAGAGCCTACAGAGGCGGCGCGCGGGTGGCTAAGGGGTCATGCGCACGGCAAGCGGGCCGCGCGTGGGTGGCTAGCGGGCTGCGCGCGCGCGGAATCGAGAGGCGCACGAGGGCGCGAGGGCGCACGAGGGCGCGCGGTAGTAAGAGGCGCACGAGGGCGCGAGGGCGCACGAGGGCGCACGAGTAGAGAGAGGCGCACGAGGGCACAAGTGAGACGAGGCGCACGAGGGCGCTAACGGAACGGTGGGCCCGTAGTAGGAGGCGGTCCTAGGTGCCTAACCTAGGCTCGTAATACCATGTTAGAATGAACAAGTGTTGTTGGACTAGAAGGAAATGAGAGTACAAATAGGAAACCCTAGAGTTGTGACCCCCCTATAGGCTAACCCACTACAGCCTACACAAATATAACATATAATGTTTGACAAAGGCACGCAAGCACAAGGAGCATATAAGGCATCACAACATGGGAGTGTGGGACAACCCTCGAGCGCGGCTAGTGATGGCGTCGCCCGCAACGACGGAGACGACGACCACAACACGACACACCCCGTGTCAAGAGAATTAGGCAAAAGAGAGGGCTGAACTAGCAAGAATGGGGATACATATAGCAAACCCTAGAAGGGTTGTACTCGCTACAGAGCACCCCACTACAGGCTAGAGCATAATATTCTGACACACCCCCATAGCCAAAGTGGGGTGTAATCAGCAGAGGAAACAAAGCAGTACAAGCTCAGGGTGGATCACGATGTCACCACACATTCTGAGCACAAGCAAGAAGCAATAGTTTAAGGTTCACAATTATGAGCAAAGCTAGAGGCAGTCACGGGGGGCAAGTGAGGAGGAGGAGGGCTGGCGAGAGGAGAGTAGATAGGAGGCGACGACTGAAGCTGCAGACACACGGGCAACAGACGGCTCTGGTGCGACAACGTGGCTACCGGGAATGAGTGCCCCGGAGTACAGGAGTAACAGGCTCCGCGGCTAATATGCGCGGCAGGAGCAACGGACCCACAGGCGACGGCGCAACCGGCTCTCTGAGCTACCGGTGGCTAATCGACCCCCGGAATACAGGCGCTGCGGACTACACGACGGCGGCCTCCGCTCAACCTCCTCCAACTGTCCCACACCCCTCGACACACACCCCCTGCTTCAAACCCTAGCTCCACTCCGACGGTACCCCCCTTTAAACCCTAACCCTCGGCTCCCACACATCCACCCCCCTCAGCGGCAGCTGCAGCAGTGGGAGACGGAGGAGGAGGAGGAGCAGGGCACGGCGCACACACACGGCACCCCCATAGCTGCCACCCCCACACTCCTCACCCCCAAACCCTAAAACGGGCGGAACGGGGGAAGGAGCACGGGGGACGGCGAGGGGGACGGCGCGCGGCCCCCAGGACGCCACCACGGGGCAGCGAGGGGCCGCGCGCGGCTCCCCAGGGCGGCGCGACGGGAAATCGGGGGCCGCGGGCGACGGGATCGGGGGGCCGCGGGCGACGGGATCGCGGGGCCGCGGGCGACGGGATCGCAGGGCCGCGGGCGACGGGATCGGGGGGCCGCGGGCGACGGGATCGCGGGGCCGCGGGCGACGGGATCGGGGGGCCGCGGGCGACGGGATCGCGGGGCCGCGGGCGACGGGATCGGGGGGACCGCGGGCGACGGGATCGCGGGGCCGCGGGCGACGGGATCGGGGGGCCGCGGGCGACGGGATCGCGGGGCCGCGGGCGACGGGAAAGCGGGGCCGCGGGCGACGGGATCGGGGGGACGCGGGCATCCCCCACGGGAGGAAACCGCCGCGCGCCCCGAGCGCGCGGCAGGAAGGAGGCGTCGCGCGACCAGTAGAACAGCAGCGGAAGCATTTGGTGGTGGGCCCACCCACAGGATCGACCCAACAGGATCGTCCTGCTCTGATAGCATGTCAAGAGAATTAGGCAAAAGAGAGGGCTGAACTAGCAAGAATGGGGATACATATAGCAAACCCTAGAAGGGTTGTACTCGCTACAGAGCACCCCACTACAGGCTAGAGCATAATATTCTGACACCCCGTAGCGACGTGCGGCGAGGAGTCAACTACGCGTCACGATTTCAGTGCCGAACGACGAGTCGGCGCTGCCATCACCGATGCCCTCCAAGCCGTAGTGTTCGCCCTGCTTCAATCCGAGCCAACGAGGTGGTCCGACAGTTCAGGCATGGCTGTTCACAATGATTTTTTTTTTTCAACGCAAACTACGTCTCATCGAACGCGACGAAAATCCGACACGCCGTGTCACTACTGCGAGGGCCTGCCATGGACTGGTGGCGCGTCATCGTCATTGAACCAACTGACTACGAGACTCTACCGCCACGGGAAGGACAAATTGGACCCTGGGCGCAATATCGCACGTGGGTTTGTGCGCAATATTCGAGCCAATCGCGGCGTCGATCGCGGCGGGACAGAGGCTCTGCACTTGGCGCCAGCTTCGTTCCGTCCAAGACTACACCAGCGGGTTTCTGGCGTTGTGCGAGTAGGTGGGATACATGCATGAGGGAGAGCGTATAGACCGCTATGTCGGAGGACTGAAACACGAAATTGCTTAGGAGATTCAGCTGCACAACGCCACCGAATTCAATGAGATTCTGGCAATGGCGGAGAAGCTCGAAGAAGCTCGACTTCTTACGCCGACCGAGACCGGGGTCCTACGGCAACGCTAAGGGAAAGGGGGAGCTGAGCAGCATAAACAGACCAAGCAGCAGGGATACGATGGGAGTCCGTAGCAGACGGGCCCTCTACTGACAGGTCACGCCGCTCGCCTGACCCGACCGACCCTCACCGAGTGATTGTGCCGGTTCACGCAATCGACCACACCTGACCGAATAAGGAGGGTACAACGGTAGATAGCTCCATACTGCTTGGGAAGATTCGCATCGACTTAGTTAAAATATTCGTCGAAGAGATAACCAGCCACAGCCTAATCAAGACGGCCACAGCACGAAGACTGCAACTGACATTGGACAGATGCTCACCTGAGGTCGACGCACGACTGGTCGATAGCATGCCACTGGCGATACAAGAACGCGTGGACCGAGTTTGGATCCGATGCAAGGGTAACTTCACCATCACCTAGGAAATGCTGGCAACAACTCTCGACGGGACCGACATTTTACTCGGCTGTGATTGGTTGCGACGACACAACCTGCGAACCTACTAGACGACGGGTGACTACACCGTGCGAGTGAACTCTAACAACATCGCCCTACCTCGCTGGAGCTCGACTGAGTCTCGATCGGTGCGTGTCAACGCGATCACGATTAAATGCGCCACAGAGGAAGGAGCTGACGTGTCCGTGTTGACATTCGGGAAGCCGAGGTAGTAGACAAATCGAGGGATTTACAGAAACTACTCGCTGACGTATCGGGTGACTTGGCAGAGCTACTGAAGCAGTACAGCGAAATACTTCCGGACGACATGCCTGAGGGACTACCACCCCAGCGACCGCACGACCATAGGATAGAACTGGAATTGAGGGCACAGTCGACAGTGCAGTGACAGTTCGGACTGACCCAACCTGAACTGGACGAACTGCGGAAGCAACTGGATTACGTGCTCAAAAAACAATTCATTCGCCCGAATTCGTCACTCTTGGCCGAACTGATACTGTTCACACCGAAATAAGGACTCGGAATTTTGCATGTGCATAGTTTACCGCGCACTAAACAGAGTTACCATCAAGTCGCGTTTCCCCATCCCGCAAGCCGACAAACTGATTGACCAACTTCGCACAACCCGAGTCTTCTCGAAAATCGATCTTCGAGGGGGTTACCACAAGATTCGAGTCAATCCACGCGACTGCCCGAAAACCGCCTTCCGCACCCACTACGGATCGTTTGAATACACGGTAATGCCTTTTGAATTGACCAACGCCCCCGCCACCTTCCAAATGACCATGACGAAGCCTTGCGCCCACTGTTAGAAGTGCGTGATCGTTTACTTAGACGATATACTGATCAAAAGCCCAGACAGAGCACAGCACATGAGGGTGAAGTGGCACTGGACGAGGAGCATGGTGGCCGCGGGTGAAGTTGAGCTGCGTTACGTGAAGACGACGGGGCAGCCAGCTGACATGATGACCAAGAGGCTGGTGGAGCAGCAGCATTGGAAGTGTTGCAAGCTGGCTGGGATGGCTCTGAACTGAGAGAGCAAGATCCTAAGGCCAACAACCCGAGGGGGAGTTTGTTGGTGCAACCCTACGGTTTGCACTCGGCTTGTTGTCCGTGTGCGTGTGCGTGCATGCGTGTGTGCATGGAGTGGTATGAGTGCATGAAATAAATATATATTTCATGCTTATAATGGTGTGTGAATGATGGGTCATGATGTCGAGTGTGTGTGTCGAGTCAATAGCGAGTTATCGCTAGCCGCGTGTCAATGCGGTCATTTGTGTCTCGCGCGCGGTTTCTATTTTGTCGTGTGTCCCGTGCGCGGTTTCTATTTTTTCCTATGTCAAACGTTCGGCGTGTCGCAGGTGTGTGCAGCAGACCCATCAAGAACTCAAGGTTGAGTTTGTGATGAAGAACCCGAGCCTTGGTTCAAGCTTCAAGTGTTTTTCGAAGCTCGCCAAAAAAGGCTACACCTCAAGATATTGAAGATAGTTACATTACAATGTGTAGTGTAACATTTCTATGGGTGTAGGCCCTTGTGGCCCTTCTTGGTTGGGGACAGTGTGGCACTGTTCCACATCACTGTACCTCGGCTCTTGGGGTTTGTAGGAGCTGGGAGTCATTCCCAACTCGTAACTCTTCCTAGCTATTCGTATTTGTGTGTCCTAAGACTATGTTGCTGCCATAGTGCCGTTCGTTCAATCTGATGCTGTGTCGTCAATTCTTGATGAAATCGTGCGATCTAAATTGCCTATTGTAGGTGACGTTAAGACGCTCCAGATCCAATTTGAGTGAGGTCATTTAGAGCTGTGACCAGATCGCTATGAATGTTTAAAGCCGCTGTGCAGAAATCTGACTGCGCACTCTATCTTTGGTTCTAGGCACATTGAAGCCTATTGTGACTATAACAGCCCCCTGCAATGCTCCTCATCGAGGCGGAGGGCGATCGAGATGGCGTAACCATGGTCTGAGATGGGATCGTCAGGCATGATATGTGCGGAGTAAGAAAGGTAAGGAATGAGAGATTGAGAGACTAAGGCTCGATTGTAACTCTGTGGCTTTTTGCGAAGAATGTATACTCTCTGCAACCAGGGTGCAATATTCTAAAAGCGTCTGACAGTTGGAAGGCCGTGCAGCGCCGAAAGAAGCGTTCATTTTCTAAGGCTTTGCCTTGACCTCTAGAGTTGTCTAACAATGGGTTTTCTATAATGTTCAGGTCGCCGATCAGCAAGAGGTGTTCCAAAGGAGGGATACTATCTAAAAGGGGCCCGAAGGAGTCACGGAAGAAGGCTGTTCTAGCTGGGATGCTGGATGGAAAGTAAACTGCAAGGAGGATCAGGTCAAGACCGAGATCTCTAACTGAGGTTTGAATGATTCTACCCGAAGGTTGAGCTATAGTGTCGTGAAAGGTGATAGCGGGGTTACGACTGAGGACCGCTACCCCTCCAGCGCTAGTCCTAGGAGCGGTAGCTGTGAATGACGTTGCTGAGAGTGAAGTCCAGTACGGGTAGTCTGAGTCTAGTCTTGTGTCAACTAAAACTGCTATGTCTGAGCCCGTCATGAACCATGATCTAACTCTAGTCTGCTTGGTGTTGTTGCTGCCTAAACCGTTGACGTTCAGGCTGGAGAAGGTGAGGTGATTTTTTATATTCATGGGTACACCGGCTTGCGGCCCCTGATCATCCAGATAAAAGAAACAGAACAGGCGATGCTAACTCCTAAGCACCAACAAGCAGCTGCATCCAGGTAACGCTCGAACTTTGTCACAGGCCGTAGTCTTTGCGAATGATGTCTAAGTTCAACTTGTCGAGTGACGCCTTCGTTGCTGAGTTTCCCTTCCACAACTCTAGCAGGTGAGCAGCTGCCGAGATGTGAGCTGCAGCAGCAATGAGGCTCTTCCCCTTCGCTTTCCCGCAGCCTTTTTGCATGCAGATCCAATCTTCCCTGCTGCTGCCGGTGGAGACGAGAGCAATGGCCGGGTCTCGAAGGATTGGGAGAAAGAACGAGGACGCTTTCAACGATGCAGCTGCGGAGGAGCAGAGACAGGTTAGTGCGTGAGAGAGAAAAGCGGAGCGGAAAGCGAGCAGAAAAAATCACATTGCCGGCCGTCTGTGACGGCGCAGTTGACTACGTGGGCCGCATGTAGGAGGTCGCTAATCGCCTTACGGCACGCCAAGCCGCCCTCCCCGAGCCACTGCAAATCCACCGCCTCCTCTACAACCTCACCCTAGACTACGAGTCCCGCCTCCATGCCTTCACTGAGGCAAACCCCATGGCCAGCCTCGACGACGTGGTCCAGTGGATCATTGACACGGAGGTCAAGCTCTGCACCCCCATTATCAACCTTACCACCCCTCAGTCCTCCTCCTCCAGCTCCCTCAATGCTACGCAACCGCGCAACCAGGGTGGTCGCAGCGGCAGCGGTGGAGGTCGTGGCGCTGGTGGCGGTGGTGGTGAAGGTCGGGGCGGTGGTGGTGGTGGTGGTGGTGGTGGTGGCGGTGGTGGCCGTGGTGACGGTGGTGGTGGTGTTGGTGGCACCCCTACTGAAGGATCTTCCGGTGCTGGTGGTGCTGTGACTCGAGGCGGTCGCCCTGGAACTCTGCCCCCATGCACGTATGTTCGCCGCCATGGTCCCCATGCTGGTACCCCTTGCGGCCAAACCAACCATCCCCCCCCCCCACCACGTGCTTCAAGGCGCTCGATGACGCCTGGTTTGATCGAGGCAACACTGGCACCCCTCCTCGCTGGAACACTGTCACCCCTCGCCCCTCCCTGGTGGATGTTCAAACCCTCCCATCTTTCCTTCCTGCTCACCTCCGCCTGGTTACACCCTCCCCACCTTCACAGCTGCAGCAGTTTCAGCAGCACCAGCAGCAGCAGCAGCACCACCAGTACTTCCAGCAACAGCAGCAGCAGCCGCAGTTTCTCCAGCCGCAGCAGCCGCCGCCGCCGCATTTCTTCCAACCGCCGCCGCAGCAGCAACAACAGTTCTTTCCACCACACTAGCAGCAGCAGCCGATTACTTTTGGCACAGCGGCCATGGCCGCTCATGCCTCCCTTGCTCCCCCTCTCCCCTAGGGTTCCCTCCCCTCTGCCCCCCAAGTGTCCCCGACACTTCGGGTAGTTTCCTTGGTAATGTCAGTGTTGCACCATCTGTCGCTTCCATGTATCCCTCTGCTATCAATGAAACTTCTTTCCAGTACCCCGTGTCACCTCCTCCTCCTTCTTCCCCCACCCTGGACTTCTTTATTGATAGTGGGGCCACTGAAACCGCACTAAAAGACGCTGGCACTCTCACCCCCCTACCACTTCCCACTCAGGTTCATGGAGCTGATTCCAGTTTTTCCATCCCATGCACACACCTCTCCACCCTCCCTTGCACTGCCTTCCCCTCCGGTAAGGTCACAGATCTTTACATCCCCACTCTCCGCAACAACCTCATCTCCCACCGTGAGCTCCAAGGTGTTGGTATTACCGCCATTTACCCCGGCTCTGCTAACTACTATGATCTCTACCAAACCTCCTCTGATCACTTCCTTCTCCGCATTCCGCTTTGCCCTGGCACTCGCCTCTACACACTCCGCACACCTCGCCCATCTTTCTGCCACGTCACCACCCGTGCCGGTACTTCCACCGGTCCACCTCCCCCTCCTTTACTCCCCCCTTCCCCTCCCCCTCAAGTATCCTCCTCTCCCTCCCCACCATCCTCCTATCCCTTCCATCACCCCATCTCCCTCCTCCTCCACTACTCTCTTGCACCCTGCCGTCCTCTTACACCACGGACTCGGCCATCCCAACTTCACCGCACTTCGCACCACAGTCACCTCTCGCCTCCTCCGCAGCCTTCCTCCCGTCTTACACCCCCTCCCCTCCTCCCCCTCTCCCCCATGCCCTTCATGCATCCACGGCAAGCTCAAACAGTCACCCCACCACAGTCATCCCACCTTCGCCGCCGCCCCCATTGATCTCGTGCACATGGATCTCTGGGGCCCCTATCCCATCCGCTCCCGCCAGGGGCACCGGTACATGCTCGTCCTCGTCGACAACCACAGCCGGTACTCCACCGTCTTCTTTCTTCACACGAAAGTCCAGGTGCCGGCTGTGGTCATCAACTGGGCTGAGCTGTGCCGCAACCACTTCGAACGCCCCATCGGCCGCCTTCACTCTGACGGTGGGGGTGAGTTCATCAATCACACACTCGCCTCTTACTGCACGACCCACGCCATTCAGCAGACCTCCACCCTCCCCCACTCCCCTCAGCAAAATGGCGTCGCTGAGAGTCGCATTCGTGAGATCACCAAAATTGCTCGCTGCCTCATTGCTCATGCTTCCACCCCTCCTTCCGATTGGAGCTATGCCCTCCTCCACGCCGCCCTTCTCCTTAATCTCCGCTCCCACCCTCAGCATCCTTCCTCCTCCCCCACAGAGCTTTGGTCCAAGGCCAAACTTGACGCTGCCGGCCTTCGTGTTTGGGGCTGCAAGACCTTCATCCTCATTCCGCCCGCTGACCGCTCCCGCGCCGCTGGCAAGCTTGCTCCTCGCGCCCTGGAATGCGTTTACCTTGGGCACAACCGCGACTCCCCAGGCTACCTCTTCCTCCACCCTCCTACCAATCGCCTCATCCGCAGCAGCGACGTCGTCTTCGACGAATCCATTCCCTACTACTCCACACCTCCCCCTGATCCTCCCACTCCTCCCTCTCGCCCCCTCGCTTGGACCGATACCGTCCTCCCGCCTCTCCTCCCCCCCGCGCCCCTCTTCCCACCTGTAGCCGCTCCGCTCCCGCCTTCCTCCTCTGCCGACGGCTACGACCCCGCTGCACCCGCCTCCCCCGCCCACTCAGCTGCATCCCCTCCCTCCCCTCCCTCCTCCTAAGAGTCTCCCTCTTTTCAACAGCAGCAGCAGCAGCAGCAGCAGCAGCAGCAGCAGCAGCAGCAGCAGCAGCAACAGCAGCAGCAGCACAACAGCCGGAGCAGCAGCAGCAGCCGCAGCAGCAGCGGCAACAGCCGGGGCAGCAGTAGCAGCAGCCGGGGCAGCAGCAGCAGCAGCCGGTGCAGCAGCAGCAGCAGCAGCAGCAGCAGCAGCAGCAGCAGCAGCAGCAGCAGCAGCAGCAGCAGCAGCAGCAGCAGCAGCAGCAGCAGCAACAACAGCAGCGGCTTCAGCAGCAACAAAGTGCCACTTCTCGCTCCTCCCCTTTCCTCCTTCCTCGCATGCACACATCTTATCTTTGGGACCCCTCCTCCTCCTCCTTCCCTTCAACTCCTTGAGAACTCTCACGAGGAGTTCCTCACCATCCAGCAGCACACTCCTTTCCTTGCCACCCTCTTTCTTGACTTTCTTGGCTTCCCCGTCCTTGGCGCCACCTCCACCCCCACCATCTTCACTCCCTCCACTTTCCAAGAGGCCATCACATGCCCTGACGCGGACAAGTGGATAGCAGCAATCTTCCAGAAGTGTGAGGCGTTTATCCGAAACGGCTCCTTCGTTGACATCCCCTCCCCGCCGATGCCAATCTGTCGAGGGCAAGTAGGTTTTTTCGGGTGAAGCAGCTGCCGGGTGAGGAACCGGTCTACAAGGCCCGCTACTGCGCCAAGGGCTTTACACAGACGTTTGGGGAGGATTTTTGGGCCACCTACGCCCCCACCGCCAAACCCCCCACCCTTCGCGCAACCCTCGACATTGGTTCGCGCGACAACGTGGAGCTCGATTCCATGGACGTCTCCAATGCGTTCCTGCAGGGCGACCTGCACAAGCGCATTTTCCTCCGGCGACCACCCGGGTTCCACGCAGCCTTCCCTGAGAACACTGTCTGGCAGCTGCGTCGCCCTGTCTACGGCTTGAAGCAGGCACCACGTGAGTGGTATGCTAATCTGGCTGCCACCTTAGGGTCTCTCGGCTTCTCTTCTTCCCACTCTGATGCCAGCCCCTTCATCCGCTCCTCCCCCCGCCACTTCTTCATTTTGGTGTATGTGGACTACATGATCCTGCTCTCTGACACCAAGGCTGACATGGAGCAGATGAAGCTGTCCCTGCAGCAGCATCTCAAGTGCAAAGACCTTGGCGCCCTCACTCATTACCTGGGCATGGCCATCACGCGCAACCGCCCTGCTCGCACCATCACCCTCTCCCAGTCCCACTACATCGGCCAGGTCTTGGAGAAGTTCAACATGGCGCAGGCCAAGCCCGTCTCCACCCCCCTCCCCTTCGGCCACCAACTCGCTCCACCCACCTCTCCCACCTCCCCCCCCCTCTCCTATGCCAAGCTCGTTGGGTCCCTGATGTACGCGATGATGTGCACCCGCCCCGACCTCGCCTACCCCGTCAGCGTCCTTGCTCGCTCGCTTCGTCGGCACCGGCCGCCACAGTGAGGAGCACTGGAAAGCTGCCAAGCGGGTCCTCCGCTACCTTCGAGGGACCAAGGACCTTGCCCTCACCCTTGGCGGCCCTTCCCCTCCTCTTCTCTCGGGCTTCAGTGACTCCTCTTGGGCTGACACGCAGCCGGACCGCCGCTCCTCCCAGGGCTACAGCTTCAACCTTGGTAGCGGCCTCATCTGCTGGCGCTCCACCCGCTCCTCCGCCATCTCTCTCTCCACCTGCAAAGACGAGCTCTACGCTGGCTCTGCTTCCTTCTTGTAGAGCTTGGCGCCCCCCCAGACGTGCCCCACTCTCTGGTGCGACAATGCCAGCACCATCCATCTCACTGAGGACCCTGTCTATCATGCCCGCTCCAAGCACATCGAGCTCCGCTACTTTTTCATTCGCGAGCTCGTCCAGAAGGGGTTGTGTTAGAAATATATATTGTATAGCATGCCAACACTTGTGACTGTAGACCGATTGTGGTGTACAGTTGGGTTGGGACTACACCCAACTTTGGGTGTAGTCTTGCACTTTGGGGTGCCAATCCACCCAATTGTGGTGGAGCCCCCAAATGCAACCCACTTGGCTTATGGGTGCCTCACTTCCTACAAGTGAGGTCACCTCAAGCCAAGTGGGCCTAGGGTTGCCTCACTTCTACAAAGGGTGGGCAACCCACCCTACTTGACCTATGTTGCCTCACTCCCCCAAGTGAGGTCCACCCAACCTATGGTCGCCTTCACCCTTCCCTTCTAAGCCTCTCTTCCAATTATGTATGCTTGGTTTCTCCCCTAATGAAGTTACTTGTTCAATTTACAATCTTCACATGACTGCTTCATGGGGCCTCGCATTTTGGCCGCGAAGCTTCTGTTGGTTCTTTCCGCCAAACCCTGCTGCTTGTGGCTGTAGGGAAGAAAAATCATCCTCTTCATTCCCTCCTCTGCATGGAGGGTTTTGAACTCCTCTGTTGTGTACTCTAGTGCTCCGTCCGTCTAGAAGGTTTTCAGCTTCTTTCCTTCACTCTGTGTTTCTGCGAGTTTCAGCCAGAGGTAGAAGTAGTGATAGGCAAGGTGGCGGTTGGTGACGTTCGCAGCCCAAACGAAACGCGCGCCGGTGTCGATGAAGGTGATTGTGTATTGTTCCCCTTGAGTGGTTTGTATTTTATTGTAAGTACTAGGAAGTCGCAGTAGACCTTCTTGAGTGGTTTGTATCGCTCAGCACTCATAACCTTTTCGGCGAAGGGGGCGTGAGCTAAGGCGGCTGTCGAGCAGATAGTGCAGTTAGGTAGATATTCCCTGGGTTTGGGCAATTTTCTATACGGTGGTAGCAACGCATCTTCCGCAAACACTTTTGTGTTGATTGGGTTCTTGAGCGTTTCTACCAAAGGATGTCCGAATCGTTTGTGCCAGATATCAACACCATCGCGATATCCACGTGTGCGCGCATATAGCGGCTTTTCTCGTGCTAATACATCCTCTATTGTCGCTCTTCTCGTTTCGTCCGCAGGTTCATCTGGTACAAGGACTTCAACAATTTTCGCGTGAAGATTCTCGAGTCTTGTCCCGTGGTATGCTTCTTCGGAATCGCCGATGGTTCTGGTGTCGATCATCACAGGAAGCTGCGGTGGTCCTTCTAGATACGGGGATCGGGTGCCGCGCTGATTTGCTGATTTTCTGGTTCGCCTTCTTTGAAGTTGGTGCTGCTGATAGCTACTCCCCGTGTGTTGAGGCGAAGGTAGCTTCTTCCGTCCGTTGTGACTGCAGTGAGATGAGGTCCATACTCGGTAAGGGGCTCTTCCTCCACAATAGGTAATCATGTTGCATGCTCAGACATATTGACGACAGTTTCTTCTCGCGCCAACTTCTGGTTCTTCTTTTACAGGTTTACGCTGTCAACCCAACCTTCTTCAGTTTTGGTGACCTGTCCAAGCCTTGCTCCCCATCTTGTTCCGCATGTTGTCGAGGCAACATCTGCTCCATCCCGGCCTTCTGTCATGTTCCAGCCCGTTGGTTTTTCGACTCAGGGCCAGGTTGCTTGTGCCTGTCCTCCTGCTGAGCTGGCCTCTTCCTCAACTACTGTGGTCCTATGTGTGCAGGGTTTGTGGTCAAGACGACGGGCACGGTGAGGCCGTGGCACAGCCTATCCGGTTATGGTCTTTCCAGATCCGTCTCTTTCGAATGAGTCCAAGCAGGTGGCGATGGATGTCCCGCCAGATCTAGGGCGATGATGCGGTCCTTGTGGCCGACATTTCCAGGTGAGTCAAAGTTGAGCACGAACACTCCGTTTTGCATTTTGCCTTTCCAATGAGTGTGTTGCCGTGGATTAAATAAAATTCTCTTTCGTGTGTTTGCAGTTGAACGCCGCACTTCATCAGCTAATTGGCTGACAAAAGGTTGAAGCGAAGACTCGGCACCACGAGTACGTCGTTGATGTAGATGTGGAAGTTTGTATCCTTCGACTTGAGCTGGATTTTTCCACGGCTTTTCACCCAAATTGATTGGTTGTTGGCGACAGTGATCTTGACTTTATTGAAGAGGTCCTTGCTATTGAGGATGAACTTGTCGGACGAGACCATGTGTTGGCCGCAACAGCTATCTAGGTACCATTTGTTGACGTCGTCGTTTTTCTTGGCGATGTTGGAGATTTGCGGAGTGAGGTGATGTTCCATGTCGTGGTCCTGCTCGTAAACCCACCCTTCGTTGTCCAGTGCGATGCGTGCGGGTGGTGACTCCGCAATCCATGGCGGTGCTTCCTAGCCGTATTGGATTCGCCCGACTGTGAACTCATGAAACGTTGAATCCCTCTTCTTTTTCCCAAATGCGAAAGAAGTGGTAGTCACGGTTAACTTGGGGAGGTCCATGTCGCTCCATGCAAGTTAATACCTTGCTCTTCCCCTTTTTGTCTGCAGAGATACGCGCAGGAGGTGCTGGAGTTGTTGGAGCCGGCGGAGCTGGAGGTTCTGGAGCTGGAGGTACTGGAGCTGGAGGTGCTAGAGCTCGTGGTGCTGGAGGTTCTAGAGTTGGAGGTACTGGAGCTGGAGGTGCTGGAGCTGGCGGTGCTAGAGAATCTGGAGCTGGATGTGTTGGAGCTGCTGGTGCTGGAGTACCTGGTACTGGAAGTACTGGAGCTGGAGGTACTGGAGCTGGAGGCACGTGCTGTGCAGTGGTGACCGTTCTTCTTAGACCAGCCGCAGTCGTCACTGCCACCACCTGGCTCGGCGCTTCACTAGGTTGTTAGTCTTTCGTCTTCCACAGGTGTTATTCCTCCTCTACTGTGTCCACCGACTAACCCGTCTCAGACATACGTGCAGCCTAACCCCCTAATGTCTGCTCCTTCTCCTTATAATGAGTCGACAGACTCCCGACCGAGCGTCGAGAGTCTGTGTCTCATCATGCTACGTGTGCTCCCCGTGTTTTTCCTCCACCTGTCCACGGCACGCACACCATGGCACTTCATCCTTCCTCTATTGCACAGCGTCCTGTCCTGCCGTCTCCTCCAGCGTCCTCTCTTCCTCACATTTCCGACCCTGAGTCTGACCTTTCTCGTGCTATTAGTCTTACTGTCACCCGTGTTCTAGCCACGCTTGTCACTGACCCTACCTTTGAGTCTGCCTTGATCACTGAGCTCGACAAATTTGCTGCTTCCTGCCGTCTCTACTACTCTGCGAGTCTTCTTTCAAGTCTGACTGTCCTACGTACGTCGGGGGTGAGCTTGCTCTTGGCAGTGACGTCGTTGAGGTCAGGTAGTTTGAGCTCGATTACCTCGCGGCTACTGTACCACATTTTGCTGCCACACTGCTTGCCCCTGAAGAGACCCGGATGCACTGGACATCCTGACCCTGCACTCTTACGCAGAGGCGATTCCGGGTCAATGTTCCTCTTAGTGGTAGACAGCCATGGACAGAGATGGCATCTTGGAAGTCCACAGGCACCTACGTCAACGTAGTTCCCACTCCCGGGGCGAACATAGTCAATGGCATGTGGATTTTAGAGGTGAAGCGGCTGCCAGGTTCTCTGCCTGTCTTTAAGGCGTGTCACATTGCACGAGGCTTGAGTCAGCGGCAGGGGGTCAAATTTTTCCAGACCTTCTCCCCCACCCCGAAGATGACCACTCTTTGGGTGTTACTGCACGTTGCAGCACAGCGTGACTATGAGCCGCAATCGCTTCGGGTGTTACTGGGTCGTTTCCCGAGGGTACCAAGTGGAGATTCCGGCTGTCAGAATCCCAGTCACTAACCACTGGGATAAAAGGGCTTGTTTATGTAGCGGGTGAGTGCGCCCATAACCCCCCAGGCCGACGTGCCTGTAACCCTTCCCTAGGATCATCGGGGATCTCCAGTAAACCTCTGACACCCCCCCGCACTGGGATGCCCGAAGTGCACACACCGGGAATCGAACCCGAGACCTTCGCTCTGATACCATGTCAGAATCCCAGTCACTAACCACTGGGATAAAAGGGCTTGTTTATGTAGCGGGTGAGTGCGCCCATAACCCCCCATGCCGACGTGCCTGTAACCCTTCCCTAGGATCATCGGGGATCTCCAGTGGACCTCTGACACCGGCGGCCAGTCTACGGTCTCCACCAAACGCTCTGCGAGAGGCACGACAAACTGCGGTCAACACTTGCAGCTCTCGGGTTTTCTCCTTCGACTGCTGACCCGTCGCTATTTCCGCGCACAGGCCCTTCTCTACCGCCGTTCTACATCCTCGTGTACGTCGAAGACTTGGTCTTTGCTACTGCTGACACTGAGGCACTGGCCCTTGTGAAGGCGGAGCTGCAGAAGAGACACACCTACACTGACCTGGGTGAGCTGCGCAGCTATCTTGGCTTGCAGATCACCTGGAACAAAGCAGTGCGCACCATCACTCTTACTTAGTCACACATAGTACAGCAGGTCCTGGCATGGGGTTTGTAGAGGAGGCGATGGATTTGCAGTGGCTCGGGGAGGGCAGCTTGGCGTGCCGTAAGGCGATTAGCGACCTCCTGCATGCGCCCCACGTAGTCAACTGCGCCGTCACAGACGGCCGGCAATGTGATTTTTTCTGCTTGCTTTCCGCTCCACTTTTTTCTCTCACGCACTAACCTGTCTCTGCTCCTCTGCAGTTGCGTCGTTGAAAGCGTCCTCGTTCTTTCTCCCAATCCTTAAAGACCCGGCCATTGCTCTCGTCTCCACCGGCAGCAGCAGGGAAGATTGGATCTGCACGCAAAAAGGCTGCGGGAAAGCGAAGGGGAAGAGCCTCATTGCTGCTGCAGCTCACATCTCGGCAGCTGCTCACCTGCTAGAGTTGTCGAAGGGAAGCTCAGCAACGAAGGCGTCACTCGACAAGTTGAACTTAGACATCATTCGCAAAGACTACGGCCTGTGACAGTGTTCGAGCATTACTTGGATGCAGCTGCTTGTTGCTGCTTAGAAGTTAGCGTCGCCTGTTCTGTTTCTTTTATCTGGATGATCAGGGGCCGCAAGCCGGTGTACCCATGAATATAAAAAATCACCTCACCTTCTCCAGCCTGAACGTCAACGGTTTAGGCAGCAACAACACCAAGCAGACTAGAGTTAGATCATGGTTCATGACGGGCTCAGACATAGCAGTTTTAGTTGACACAAGACTAGACTCAACCCGTACTGGACTTCACTCTCAGCAACGTCATTCACAGCTACCGCTCCTAGGACCAGCGCTGGAGGGGTGGCGGTCCTCAGTCGTAACCCCGCTATCACCTTTCACGACACTATAGCTCAACCTTCGGGTAGAATCATTCAAACCTCAGTTAGAGGTCTCGGTCTTGACCTGATCCTCCTCGCAGTTTACTTTCCATCCAGCATCCCAGCTAGAACAGCCTTCTTCCGTGACTCCTTCGGGCCCCTTTTAGACAGAATCCCTCCTTCGGAACACCTCTTGCTGATCGGCGACCAGAACATTATAGAAAACCCATTGTTAGACAACTCTAGAGGTCAAGGCAAAGCCTTAGAAAATGAACGCTTCTTTCGGCGCTGCGCGGCCTTCCAACTGTCAGACGCTTTTTGAATATTGCACCCTGGTTGCAGAGAGTATACATTCTTTGCAAAAAGCCACAGAGTTACAATCGAGCCTTAGTCTCTCAAACTCTCATTCCTTACCTTTCTTACTCCGCACATATCATGCCTGACGATCCCATCTCAGACCATGGTTACGCCATCTCGATCGCCCTCCGCCTCGATGAGGAGCATTGCAGGGGGCTGTTATAGTTACAATAGGCTTCAATGTGCCTAGAACCAAAGATTGAGTGCGCAGTCAGATTTCTGCACAGCGGCTTTAAACATTCATAGCGATCTGGTCACAGCTCCAAATGACCTCACTCAAATTGGATCTGGAGCGTCTTAACGTCACCTACAATAGGCAATTTAGATCGCACGATTTCATCAAGAATTGACGACACAGCATCAGATTGAACGAACGGCACTATGGCAGCAACATAGTCTTAGGACACACAAATACGAATAGCTAGGAAGAGTTACGAGTTGGGAATGACTCCCAGCTCCTACAAACCCCAAGAGCCGAGGTACAGTGATGTGGAACAGTGCCACACTGTCCCCAACCAAGAAGGGCCACAAGGGCCCACACCCATAGAAATGTTACACTACACATTGTAATGTAACTATCTTCAATATCTTGAGGTGTAGCCTTTTTTGGCGAGCTTCGAAAAACACTTGAAGCTTGAACCAAGGCTCGGGTTCTTCATCACAAACTCAACCTTGAGTTCTTGATGGGTCTGCTGCACACACCTGCGACACGCCGAACGTTTGACGTAGGAAAAAATAGGAACCGCGCACGGGACACACGACAAAATAGAAACCGCGCGCGAGACACAAATGACCGCATTGACACGCGGCTAGCGATAACTCGCTATTGACTCGACACACACACTCGACATCATGACCCATCATTCACACACCATTATAAGCATGAAATATATATTTATTTTATGCACTCATACCACTCCATGCACACACGCATGCACGCACACGCACACGGACAACAAGCCGAGTGCAAACCGTAGGGTTGCACCAACAAACTCCCCCTCGGGTTGTTGGCCTTAGGATCTTGCTCTCTCAGTTCAGAGCCATCCCAGCCAGCTTGCAACACTTCCAATGCTGCTGCTCCACCAGCCTCTTGGTCATCATGTCAGCTGGCTGCCCCGTCGTCTTCACATAACGCAACTCAACTTCACCCGCGGCCACCATGCTCCTCGTCCAGTGCCACTTCACCCTCATGTGCTGTGCTCTGTCTGGGCTTTTGATCAGTATATCGTCTAAGTAAACGATCACGCACTTCTAACAGTGGGCGCAAGGCTTCGTCATGGTCATTTGGAAGGTGGCGGGGGCGTTGGTCAATTCAAAAGGCATTACCGTGTATTCAAACGACCCGTAGTGGGTGCGGAAGGCGGTTTTCGGGCAGTCGCGCGGATTGACTCGAATCTTGTGGTAACCCCCTCGAAGATCGATTTTCGAGAAGACTCGGGTTGTGCGAAGTTGGTCAATCAGTTTGTCGGCTTGCGGGATGGGGAAACGGGACTTGATGGTAACTCTGTTTAGTGCGCGGTAAACTATGCACATGCGAAATTCCGAGTCCTTATTTCGGTGTGAACAGTATCGGTTCGGCCAAGAATGACGAATTCGGGCGAATGAATTGTTTTTTGAGCACGTAATCCAGTTGCTTCCGCAGTTCGTCCAGTTCAGGTTGGGTCAGTCCGAACTGTCACTGCACCGTCGACTGTGCCCTCAATTCCAGTTGTATCCTATGGTCGTGCGGTCGCTGGGGTGGTAGTCCCTCAGGCATGTCGTACGGAAGTATTTCGCTGTACTGCTTCAGTAGCTCTGCCAAGTCACCCGATACTTCAGCGAGTAGTTTATGTAAATCCCTCGATTTGTCTACTACCTCGGCTTCCCGAATGTCAACACGTACACATCAGCTCCTTCCTCTGTGGCGCATTTCATCGTGATCGCGTTGACACGCACCGATTGAGACTCTGTCGAGCTCCAGCGAGGTAGGGCGATGTTGTTAGAGTTCACTCGCACGGTGTATTCACACGTCGTCTAGTAGGTTCGCAGGTTGTGACGTCGCAACCAATCACAGCCGAGTAAAATGTCGGTCCCGTCGAGAGTTGTTGCCAGCATTTCCTAGGTGATGGTGAAGTTACCCTTGCATCGGATCCAAACTCGGTCCACGCGTTCTTGTATCGCCAGTGGCATGCTATCGACCAGTCGTGCGTCGTCCTCAGGTGAGCATCTGTCCAATGTCAGTTTCAGTCTTCGTGCTGTGGCCGTGTTGATTAGGCTGTGGCTGGTTACCTCTTCGACGAATATTTTAACTAAGTCGATGCGAATCTTCCCAAGCAGTATGGAGCTATCTACCGTTGTACCCTCCTTATTCGGTCAGGTGTGGTCGATTGCGTGAACCGGCACAATCACTCGGTGAGGGTCGGTCGGGTCAGGCGAGCAGCGTGACCTGTCAGTAGAGGGCCCGTCTGCTACTGACTCCCATCGTATCCCTGCTGCTTGGTCTGTTTATGCTGCTCAGCTCCCCCTTTCCCTTAGCGTTGCCGTAGGACCCCGGTCTCGGTCGGCGTAAGAAGTCGACCTTCTTCGAGCTTCTCCGCCATTTCCAGAATCTCATTGAATTCGGTGGCGTTGTGCAGCTGAATCTCCTAAGAAATTTCGTGTTTCAGTCCTCCGACATAGCGGTCTATACGCTCTCCCTCATGCATGTATCCCACCTACTCGCACAACGCCAGAAACCCGCTGGTGTAGTCTTGGACGGAACAAAGCTGGCGCCAAGTGCAGAGCCTCTGTCCCGCCGCGATCGACGCCGCGATTGGCTCGAATATTGCGCACAAACCCACGTGCGATATTGCGCCCAGCGTCCGATTTGTCCTTCCCGTGGCGGTAGAGTCTCGTAGTCAGTTGGTTCAATGACGATGACGCGCCACCAGTCCATGGCAGGCCCTCGCAGTAGTGACACGGCGTGTCGGATTTTCATCGCGTTCGATGAGACGTGGTTTGCGTTGAAAAAAAAATCATTGTGAACAGCCATGCTTGAACTGTCGGACCACCTCATTGGCTCGGATTGAAGCAGGGCGAACGCTACGGCTTGGACGGCATCGGTGATGGCAGCGCCGACTCGTCGTTCGGCACCGAAATCGTGACGCGTAGTTGACTCCTCGCCGCACGCTACGGGGTGTGTCGTGTTGTGGTCGTCGTCTTCGTCGTTGCGGGCGACGCCATCACTAGCCGCGCTCGAGGGTTGCCCCACACTCCCATGTTGTGATGCCTTATATGCTCCTTGTGCTTGCGTGCCTTGTGTTTGCGAATGTGCTTGTTGCGCCCATGTGACGTCATTTTGCAGTGACGTACGTTCTGCCGTCAGCGCCGAAAATTTCTTCGGTGATTTCGTGCAGCTGTTGCAGCAGTTGATTCAGGCGCTCTTGCGTGAGGGTCGTGATGTCGATATGCTCAGCCATGCCGAAGGACGGCGGCTCGTCTTAGCTCTAGGCGCAGTCGTGGCTACAAGTGTTTACGCGAGAACGTGAGGATAGCGGCTCGTAGGTGCTAAGGGGGTGAGTCCCTTCGAGTGCAAAAAACAAAACTTGAGTTTTCTCTGGTTGCAGAAACGCGCGGTCCGAAAGAAAGTGGCTCTAAGAATTGCACCGAAAGTAATTAGCAAGAATTGCAATAGACTGTCAAATTAGTACAAATTAAGAGCAAAGGTATGAGCGAATACTTATATGCGAAGCATGCAAACGATAACGCGGTGCGTGCAAGCTAGCTAGTGCGATGCTGGCATTAAGGTTCGGGCTAGTCCAGAAGCATAGGCCGACGCTGCCGGGCCAGCCGTGCATTGTGTGGTGAATAGTGCGCGCGAAGGATGGCAAAGACCCGTTAGCCGTAACGGTCGAACAACGGCTGCTGCTGTACGCGATGTTGAAGAACGCGGTAAGGAATGCAAAAAAATCCTTACACCTATCGTGTTATGCTTGCTTTTCCTAGATTCATTGCTTTTCTAAATTTATTATAATTATAGCGCCAATTTAGGTTGCGTGCACCGAATTCTGTTGAATTTAAGTTAATTCCACGTGACTTTGCATGCGCTTTATGTTGGTAGAATTTCGTATATCGAATTCGGCAAGGTTCCGTTCCCGACGGCCGATCTACGGAACATTCCCATAACAACTAGTTACCCACCTTGTATCGTGTGTATATATATAGCCACGTAGTTGTACCCGAGATTAATAATATATTTTTGTGAACTCGATCGTCGATCCTCATCAGCGGTGCAAGTAGCGATAACTAGCATCAAGCAGGTGAAGGTGAGTCATGAGGCTAGTGATACTTAAAAATACATGGAGATCAGGGAATATGAAAGGTATGATGAGGCGTCGTAGAATACCAGAGGAGGGGGTCGAGTAGGGAGCAACAATAGCATCAAAACACTCCTTCACCGACACGACCTGACGAAAGTGACGCGGCACAAGGCGACGGTTGGGCCCGCAGCAGCGTTACGCGACTACCACACCGTATACGCAAGACGATTAGCGTTGTATGTCTTCCGGTCACCTTCATGGCAGCAGCGGCAAAGAGTAGGACGCTCGGAGCTAGGCAGTTCACCGAACGCGTGGGCATATTTAGTGTTGCGATCCTGGTGCTGGCTCTGGAGGTAGAGTGTGGCATCAAGCAGCCAAGCGTCAAAATTGAACGAGGGTGGAATATAAACCGGTTTGTTTAAAGCCGTGTGGAGAGCAATAGTAGGGATATTAGGATTGATAGTGGAGAGTGTCGGTTAGAATCTTGAATATTTATGTAGCCTGGATATTACGGTGCTCTATAGCAGCAACAGGAACATTTGGATTGGTGGTAGGAAGTGTGCATTTGTACTTTAGAGTGATTTCAGGTCGCACATTTCTCGCAATTTTTACATATAACCCTGACTGCGTGAGTGTATTAGTTGAACAATTGTTTTCTCAACAAGTCTTTGAGTTTGTTTAGCCTGGCAAAATCAGTGTTTTAGTGTTTAAATATCACTGTACAGAAGCACAGGGAATGTTTAGATTCGTGGTAGCGACTTTAGCGAAGCGGAGCAGCGGATGGGAGGCAAGAGGAGATGGTGGGGTGGTAAGGGGAGAGTTGGGAGACGAGCAAGTGCGCAACGGACGGTGGGATCGCCACGCCATCTGCTCACTGCTTTGCGAGTAATAGAAGCAAGACGGAAGCGCTGTGAAAGAGCTCAAGTATGGATAGGAATGAGGGTGGAACGAGCGACTTTTGTTGGGAGGTTTGGTGATTGCGCGTGGGTCCAGCGGCAGCCGTGTCGCATGCTCACCGCGCTGCTGCTCGCCTCGCCACGTGCGCCGAGCGGCCTTGCGGCGGGCGCGCGTGCGGGCGCACGTGCGGCGGTGAAGCGGCAGGTGCGCGTGGGACGAGGTGGGCGGCGAGCCCATTGCGAGCGCGCGCGGCGGATCCACGCGGCAGCGCCATTCGCGCGCCACCCGACCGTCCGTGCTCACCACTCACTGCACGCTGCGCGCCCACCCCCGCCCCCGCGCGCCACTCACCCACAGCCACCCACGCGCAGCAGTGAGGTACAGGCAGCCCTGCGCGGTAGTGAGGCACAGGCATCCGCGCTTGCATGGGCGCGGCGGTAGCAAGCAGGCGTGCGTGGTTGGGCAGCGCGGTTGCATGGCGGTAGGTGGGCGTGTGGGGCGCACGACACGGTGGCACGCGGCAGCAGTGGTGGTGGCAAGTGGCCATCCGCGGCACCACCGTCATCAGCGCCCAACTGCGCTTTCCCGTAAGAGCCAACTCACACACCGCACCACCCTGCCGCTCACAAGCCACAACTCACTCTCGCGCTCGCCCCTGCAATACGCATGAGTGGCGGTGAGAGTGAGTGGTGAGAGTGAGAGGTGAGAGTGAGAGGTGTGAGTGTTGTGAGTGTCAAGATAGCAGGCGGAAACGAGAAACAGCAAAGAGGGGTTTTCACTAGCAGGCAGTTGAGTACATATAGCAAACCCTAATTCGGGCTGTACTCGCTATAGAGTACCCCACTGCAGGCTAGACAAACATATCATTCTGACACACCCCCATAGTCAAAGTGGGGTACAATCAACACAACAAGTAGACAATGCAGTAGTTCACAATGATAAACAAAGCTAGAGACTATCACAGAGGGCAAGTGAGGAGGAGGAGAAACTGTGGGGCGAGAAGATGGGAGGCGACGGCTGAAGCTGCAGACACACGGGCAACAGGAGTGCGCAGAACTGTCGCTACCAGGCTAAACCCGGACTACACGGCGACAGACGCAGCTGGCTCTCTGTGCTCACAGGAGTGCTCACACTGTAGCTACCGGGCGCAGAGCCCCGGACTACTCAGGCCACAGGGGGTCGTGGCTCTCTGGACTTCAGGCGCTGCGGCCTCCACTCAACTTCCCCCAGCTGTCCCACACCCGTGTCACACACCCCCTGCTGCACCTCTAGCACTGCTCACACGCCACCCCCCTCGTACAACTCCGACGGCTCCAACACATCCACCCCCCTCAGCGGCAGCTGCAGCAGTGGGAGACGGAGGAGGAGGAGGAGGAGCAGGGGACGGCTCACACACACGGCACCCCCATACTCTCCACCCCCAAACCCTAAAACAGGAGCGCGGGCAGCAGCAGGGGTGGGGCGCGGTCAGCAGCTCGGGGGACGGCGTGCGCAGGCCGAACGAACCGCGCGCGGGCCGCCCGGGCCGCGCGAGGACCTGACGCAGCCCGTACGGGCCGCGCGCGGGCCTGGCGCAGCCCGTACGGGCCGCGCGCGGGCCTGGCGCAGGCCGTACGGGCCGCGCGCGGGCCTGGCGCAGCCCGTACGGGCCGCGCGCGGGCCTGGCGCAGGTCGTACGGGCCGCGCGCGGCCCGCGCGGGGCCCAGGGGCGCGTCGACGGGCGACGGGGGGCGCTTCGACGGTCGACGGGGGGCGACACGCTGGTCGACGGGGTAGGAAACCGCCGCGCCCCTCGGGACGCACGGTGGGCAGAAAACCGCCGAGCGATTCGTGCGCGCGGCGAGCAGAAAACCGCCAGGCGCCCCGAGCGCGTGGCGGGAAGAAAAAACGTCGCGCGCCACGGGGCGCGCGACACACAAGACAGCAGCGGAAGCATCGGGCGGGACCACCCACAGGATCGACCCAGGAGGGTCGACCTGCTCTGATAGCATGTCAAGATGAGGGCGAAAACGAGAAACAGCAAATAGGGGTTTTTCACTAGCAGGCAGTTGAGTACATATAGCAAACCCTAATTCGGGCTGTACTCGCTATAGAGTACCCATGCACAGCCCCACCTTGTAGCAGGCACGCACATGCAGAGCAGGCAGGGCGAAGAGGAAGCATTGGGTGGCGGGTGGTAAGCAGGGCGAAGCAAGGAATGGTGGGTGGAGAGCAGCAAGAGGGCGGGAAGGGGTCCGCGCATGTGGGGAGCATGCGCGTGGGATGTGCATGCAGGTGCTTGCACAACACTCACACCACTCACACCAGTCACACCATGGGGGGTTCAAGGAGCTGCACTGCCCTTCACTCAACCACGTGCTGCTGTGCTGCGCCCACCCTGCTGCCTGCCCACCGCCGCCACCTCCCTCACCCACTCCAACGCCCGCCACTCCCTCCACTCCACCCGCCACATGCGCTCTCACCCTCCGCCTCTCCCTCGCCACACACCCGCCGCCCTTGCCTGCATGCATGCCTCTGCTTCTCCACCCCACTCGCCAACCACCCTGCACTGCACGCGCATGCTCCTGCTGCTGCCCACGTGGGAGCGGGCGGGGGAGTGCAAGCAGGGGCGCGGGGGGTGGCAGCAGGGGCGCGCAGGGAGGGCGAGTTGAGGCAGCTACTGCGTGGCGGCGCGGGAATAGCCGGCTTGTACTCTCTGCGCTGCAACTGGCGTTGCCTCTTGACGTGGGTGGATTGGGGGCAGTGCGCATGGGGCAGTGAGCGCGGAGTGTGGGCGCGTGGGGGCGTGCGGTGTGGGCATTGGGTGGAGTGAGAGGGGCCATGGTTGATGTGGCATGGTGCATGCAGGATGCGGGGCACATGGCATTGGGGGAGCAACCACCTGCATGCACATCCCACGCGCATGCTCTCCACATGCGCGGCCCCCTTTCCGCCCCCTTCCTGCTCTCCACCCACCATTCCTTGCTTCGCCCTGCTTACCACCCGCCACCCAATGCTTCCTCTTCGCCCTGCCTGCTCTGCATGTGCGTGCCTGCTACAGGGTGGGGCTGTGCATGGGGGTGGGTGGGGATGAGGGCAGGTGAGTGCGTGGATGAGGCATGATGGGGGGTTCAAGGAGCTGCACTGGCCTTCACTCGCACGCATTGCCCATCACACCCATTCACTGCCCCTCAATGCCTGCATGCGCCTTAGTGCCAATCACTCACTCCACCACAAGCACCACCACCTGCCACCCCACGCTGCCCGCTACACCCACCCGTAATCCCCCACAATGCGACCCCTCGCTGCACTTAACCCTGCAAGCAACCAAACTCTGCGTACCTCTCATTCCTCTCCGCCCATTCCCCTCCCTCCCTCCCCCCGTCCCTCCCTCCCTCACTCACTCCCTCCCTCCCGTGCTCCCTCCCTCCCTCCCGTGCTCCCTCCCTCCCTCCCTCCCTCCTTCCCTCCCTACCTCACTCACTCACTCACTCCATCCCCCCCTTCCTCCCTGCCTCCCTCCCGTGCACCCTCCCACTCTCTCTTGACGCACCTGCAGCAGCAGGGAATGACAGCCAGGCGTCAGTCACTCCCCCACGCCCACGCCCACGCCCACGCCCACGCCCACGCCCACGCCCAAACCCTGCTCTTGCTGCCACACCTTGATGCTTGTGCTGCAGCGTGCCTCATGTGCTGCAAGCGAGGGATGTTGTTTGTGAGCGCTGTGTGCTATGAAGCCACTGCCTTGGTCCGTCTCAACTCATCATGCTCTGCTGTGTGTCACCACGCCTGCCAAGTCAGCACAAGCACTGCCGCTGCACCAGAAATTGAAGTGGACGGTACTAGAGCTTGTACAATGTAGTGCGGTATCTATCACACCTCCCAGAGCATTGTGTGTCAAGTACCGTATGAATGGACACACACACACCATTCACTCACCCTAGGAGTCTCTGTACTAGCCCCTGCAAGGTTGCTGCATCCATTCATACCCCAATGCCACTTCAAATTGTACAATAGCCAATGCTACCATTACAGGAAGGAACTACTACCGTACTAGCCACAATTTCACAGCAACTACTCACTATTTGCTACCTCAGTCCTGAGCCATCCCTTCAGGAGCACATCAGTCCTGAGCCATCCCTTCAGGAGCACATCAGTCCTGAGCCATCCCTTCAGGAGCACATCAGTCCTGAGCCATCCCTTCAGGAGCACATCAGTCCTGAGCCATCCCTTCAGGAGCACATCAGTCCTGAGCCATCCCTTCAGGAGCACATCAGTCCTGAGCCATCCCTTCAGGAGCACATCAGTCCTGAGCCATCCCTTCAGGAGCACATCAGTCCTGAGCCATCCCTTCAGGAGCACATCAGTCCTGAGCCATCCCTTCAGGAGCACATCAGTCCTGAGCCATCCCTTCAGGAGCACATCAGTCCTGAGCCATCCCTTCAGGAGCACATCAGTCCTGAGCCATCCCTTCAGGAGCACATCAGTCCTGAGCCATCCCTTCAGGAGCACATCAGTCCTGAGCCATCCCTTCAGGAGCACATCAGTCCTGAGCCATCCCTTCAGGAGCACATCAGTCCTGAGCCATCCCTTCAGGAGCACATCAGCAGAGCAACAGTTTTTTGGCTGGCCTTCCACCCTCCAGCCATCAAGGTCAGCAAACCCACACTACCACAAACAGCCTGCTGTGAAGCAGGCTGCAAAAAAGGCTAGTGTCCCACCATGCTTCCCAACCCGCATCCCCAAACCGCCCCACAACCCCCCACTCGCTCCTCACTGCTGTGCATCTGTGTCTTTACCCCATCCCACCATTTCCCTTCATTGTCCGTCTGGACTTCTTTTATGTCTTTTTGTTTTTTTTCTTTTTTTTTTTTTTACCATTCCTTTTAAAACCATTCATTTTGTTCTCACGGCAGCAGTCAAGGCCGCCATGGGCGCCTTGAGGTGGCGAGCCCGACCTTGGGTGTTGTGCTAGGCCGCTTGCGTGCAGCTTCAAGTTGCACTCCCTGCACCTCCCCGTGTGGTGCAGCAAAGCTAGGCCTAGGAATCAGAGTCGCTCCCTCCACGCGCCTCACATTCACTCTCTTGTTGCTCGGCTTCGGGGTGCGCGACGGCGGTACAGTATGTGCTGCCTTGCTGCGACCTGCTGACGCCGTTGACGCGCGGGAATGCGCTGCACATTCCGTCGACGCTGCACATTCCGCCGACGCTGCACATTCCGCCGACGCTGCACATTCCGCCGACGCTGCACATTCCGCCGACGCTGCACATTCCGCCGACGCTGCACATTCCGCCGACGCTGCACATTCCGCCGACGCTGCACATTCCGCCGACGCTGCACATTCCGCCGACGCTGCGCATTCCGCCGACGCTGCACAATCCGCCCAATCTGCAGAATGCGCCGGTGCTGCAGAATGCGCCGAAGCTGCAGAATGCGCCGATGCTGCAGAATGCGCCGAAGCTGCAGAATGCGCCGATGCTGCAGGCTCCGATGCTGGAGAGTTCGTCTCGGCAGATTCTGATGCTGCACGTCGCGATGCTGCGGAATCCGACGTTGCAGCTGCAGTTTGCGATTCGGCACAATCGGCCGCTTTAAGCGTCACTTGATCTGACCTTGAAGCCGGATCTTGTGTCGGCGCTTGATCCAACGTCACATGTGGAAGCACTGGAAGCATTGGCGCTGCTTCTGTGTCGTCGCGAGAGCAGGCGTCGTTGCATTCGGCGCCGGCGTCATGGCTAGTATCATTGTTGGTGCTGCAGCGGGCCGTGACGGCGGAAGCAAGGCTCGTGTCGTTCGATCCGCCGCTGGACGACTCGCCCAGCGGCTGAACGCGGCGTGATGCCGTCGAGTCCTCCCTGCCGAGACTCTTCCAGAAGCTCAGCGCTGCAGCATACGACGGATAATCTGAGCAGGAAACTGAGGCCATGCTGACGCTGAATGAAAACGGCAACGGAAGGCTGAGAGCTAGTCACAAGAGAGAGCGAAGCAGGAGAGCGATGAGAGGAATGAGCGTAGGCAAGGGATTTGTAGTGCGTAGGTGTGAGGGTGGTGAGTGGAGTGGCGGAGAGGCAGAGAGGGAAGGACTTGGGGTCGTCGGGGAGGGAGGCGAGCAGACACCAGGGCAGCACGCACGCTCCGTGCGCCGCGGAGAGATGAAGGTGCGGGAAAAGTGGGCTGGGGTGTTACTTCGGTTCACTCGGGTGAATTCAGCTTCGCGCGCACTTGTGTGCGTTTCATGGCGGTCGGGTACCTCCTGATCTCCTCGAGAGGCTAGTTCGGCCTTGCTTGTCTGAACCAAACCACTCTCGAGCCGCTCCCGTAACCTTCCCGAGCCAGCTTGTGCCCTTGGTTTTCTCCAATCTAGTTCCCGCTGGCTTGCCTTGTCGACCGCTTTCCATACCTCCAAATCTTGCAGCACCGTACGTATAAAATAGTGACAGACATTTTGCATATGCCTAAATATTACAAAAATGCTACTTGGACAATTGAGTTATATTCAACGTCTTGTGCTGTATTTCAAGTCCATTGTAAAGAAAAAAAAAAAAACCTTTTTGCCTTGCTGGGATTAAATATTTCGCGTACAATTCCAACTTTTGGAAGTGCACGTTCAGTTGGTTTGCTTGATGCCGAAGCAACATCGCGTCGCGTCAGCTTCGGTTTCCCTTTGCCTAGCCTGCATCCAACCTCGTGTCCCTGAGGTTCCCGCCTTGCTAGGCTGATCCCCTATCTAATCGCGTTCCTTTCATTGTGTTGCCATTTAATCTAATTACCGTAATACCCTGGATATAAGCGCAGGCATGGGGTTGCTGAGTGCCGCATTAGCTTGGTCATGGAGATCGCTCGTACCTCCTTGATCCATGCGGTGGCTCCCCATTTTCTGTGGCCGTTTGCGGTCCGGTACGCCGCGCATTAGCTCAACCTCTGGCAACGTGTCTCCTTGCCAGACACCTCGCCCACACTGCGTTGGATGGGAGAGGTTGGCGATGCGTCGCGTTTCCGAGTCTGGGGTGCTCGTGCCCTTGTCCGCGATACGTCCGCGGACAAGCTCTTCTCCCGCACCATTCCCTGTGTCTTCCTTGGCTTTGTCCCTGACGCGTCTGGCTGGCAGTTTTACCACCCCACCTCGCGCCGCGTCTTCCCCTCTCAGGACGTCACGTTTGACGGATCGGTTCCTTTCTACCGTCTCTTCCCCTACCGCACTGCCCCTCTCCCTCCCCCGCCGCTTTTCCTCGCTCCAGGTCCCCCTCCGGTAGGACCCCTCCCCCCTCAGGGTCCTGCTCCTTCAGGTGTGTCTCAGGTAGACCCACCCCCCTTGGTTGAGCCTTTGGAGGTCACTTCTAACACCTCTGGCCCAGCTGAGGGGGGTGACGTTGCTGCTGACGCCCCGGCGGCCTACCGCCGCACACCACGCTTGGAGACCTCTCCGAGTTTCCCGCCGCGACCTTCTTCGCCGCCTCTGCAGCCGGTTACTGTTGACTCTGGTGCTGCTGGGGGTGGTGCTACTCGGGGTGCTGCGTCTGGGGGTGCTGAGCCTGTGCGTGAGGTGCTGGGTGTCAGAGGTCCACTGCAGATCCCCGATTGATCCTAGGGAAGGGTTACAGGCACATTGGCCTGGGGGGTTATGGGCGCACTCACCCGCTACACAAATAAGCCCTTTTATCCCAGTGGTTAGTGGTTGGGATTCTGACATGGTATCAGAGCGAAGGTCTCGGGTTCGAATCCCGGTGTGTGCACTTCGGGCATCCCAGTGCGGGGGGGGTGTCAGAGGTCCACTGGAGATCCTCGATTGATCCTAGGGAAGGGTTACAGGCACATTGGCCTGGGGGGTTATGGGCGCACTCACCCGCTACACAAATAAGCCCTTTTATCCCAGTGGTTAGTGGCTGGGATTCTGACACCGGGAGGTGTGGAGCCTGGGGGTGCTGAGCCTACGAGTGCGGAGCCTGAGGGTGCTGAGCTGGAGGGTGCCGGGTCGGGGGGTGCTGAGTCAGCTGGCGTTCCTCCGGGTCGTGCTGCTGGGGCTGGCAGTCCTGCTGCTGGGGGTGCTGCTGCCGGAGGTACTGGGGCTGGAGGCCCTGGAGCTAGTGCTGTCAACCCTGGAGTTGGAGGCCTCGCGGTGCCCCCCAGCCACTCACCACGCTTGGCGACCCCTCCGGGTTTTCCACCTCGACCGTCTTCGTCGCCTCTGCGGCCGGTTCCGGTTGCCTCTGGTACTACTGGGGGCGGTGTTGCTCGGGGTCCTGCGTCTGGGGGTGCGGAGCCTGGGGGTGCTGAGTCTGCTACTGGAGCTGCTGGAGCTAGTGGTCGTGGAGACGCTGGGAGCACTGGTGTTTCTGGTTCTGGACGTGCTCGTACCGGGGGTACTGGAGCTGCCAGGACTGGCGGTACTGCTGGAGTTGGAGGTGCTAGTTCTGGGGGTGCTGAGTCTCCTAGAGGTCCTCTTGGTGCTGCGTTGCAGCGTGACAGCAGCTACGCGAGTGGTACGCTCAGCGCTGCCGCCGTCGGGGTGCTGCGTCTGGAGGTACTGGGGCTGGAGGCCCTGGAGCAAGTGTTGTCGCCTCTGGAGTTGGAGACCCTGGTGCTGGCGGTGCCGGTTCTGGGGGTGCTGCTGCTGGAGGTACTGGAGCTGGAGACCCTGGAGCTGGAGGTGCCAGTTCTGGGGGTGCTGCTGCTGGAGGTACTGAGGCTGGAGACCCTGGAGCTGGAGGTGCCAGTTCTGGGGGTGCTGCGACTTGAGGTACTGAGGCGGGAGACCCTGGAGCTGGAGGTTCTGGCGCAGCTGGAGGCGCTGGAGCTTGAGGTTCTGCAGCTGCTGGAGGCGCTGGAGCTGGAGGTTCTGGAGCTGCTAGAGGCGCTGGAGCTGGCGTTTCTGGAGCTACTTGTGAGAGTACGACGGCTTATGCTTGTTATTCATGCTTGCTTTTATCTCATTACGCAAATAATAGCTTAGGTTTATTTTATGCATGCATGAATTGCTTGAATTCCTAGGCTAGGTGCTTTCCTATGTTTTATTATAGTTATAGCACCGAGCTAGGTTACGTACACCGAATATTATTCTATTCGGTTGCCACCGAACTGCCTTCAACCGAATTCGGGAAGGGTCTTTTCGGGACGCTTCGCGACTCGAGGAACCTTCACGTAACACTTGGTTACTGCCCCTTGTGTCGAGCCTATATATAGCCTCGTGTTGTACCCAGGTAATCATTCAATTCAAACTCTCTTTTCTGAGCTCGATCCTAGATCCTCACACTTGGTATCAGAGCCCGTTTACACGCGAAGTTTTTTCGACCGCTAAAAACCAGTCTTAAAAAAACCGCGGGGGCGACGCAGTTAAACATCGATTTCGGGTACGTAAAACCGGTTCCGTGTTTTTCGCTCCCCCTCGATTCGGTTTTTCGGACGCGTTAATGTCAGGCATGGAGGGCCAAGGCGACAATTACGCGACCACGAGCGACATCGCGAGCCTCCGCACCGACATGGAGCAGACGCAGGCGACGCTTCGTCGACTCGAAGCCCTTCTGACAAACCAACCAGGCTTCGCCACCGCAGCAGCAACGATCGCAGCGAATGCAGCACCGACAACACCAGTGTTAGAAACAATAGGAGTGGGGCCTAGGCTTAGTAGCCTAGGCCCACACTAAGAGGTAGTAGGATGTGCCCTAGGACTAGGGTTTTGGGTATGCGAAGGAGAATTGGAGAAGAGAGAATGGAGAATGATGATGAACTAGCAAGCAGCAGGATACATATAGGAAACCCTAAGGGGTTGTACTCACTAATGAGCACCCCACTGCAGGCTAGACAAATAACATAATCTGACACACCCCCATAGCCAAAGTGGGGTGTAATCAGCACACGTGAGAAGTCACAGCAATAGTTCACAATTATCAGCAAAGCTAGTGGCAGTCACAGGAGGCCAGTGAGGAGGAGGAGGAACTGTGGAGGGAGAGAAGAGAGGAGGCGACGACTGAAGTTGCAGACACACGGGCACCAGGAGCACCAGGCTGCAACCTCCTCCAACTGTCTCACTCCCCCCTACACACACCCCCAGGGTCACCACTCGCTCCTCGCCCACATCACCCCCCTAGCGCCACTCCCTCGTCTCCCACACATCCACCCCCCCGCAGCGGCAGCTGCAGCAGTGGGAGACGGAGGAGAAGGAAGGGGCGACGCACAAGGAGCACCCCCACACCCGCCACCCCCACACCCTCCTGTCCAGGGGACCCAGGGGGGAGGGGGGGGGGGGGGGGGGGGGGGGGGCCGGGGCGGGAGAGCGCACGAGGGCGCAGGCAACCGCGCGTGCAGAGCAACAGCGCGGAGCAGGTAGGGTAGAGCGCACGAGGGCGCGGGCAACCGCGCGTGCAGAGCAACAGCGCGGAGCAGGTAGGGTAGAGCGCACGAGGGCGCGGGCAACCGCGCGTGCAGAGCAACAGCGCGGAGCAGGTAGGGTAGAGCGCACGAGGGCGCGGGCAACCGCGCGTGCAGAGCAACAGCGCGGAGCAGGTAGGGTAGAGCGCACGAGGGCGCGGGCAACCGCGCGTGCAGAGCAATAGCGCGGAGCAGGGCGCACGATGCACGAGGCACGAGGCACGAAGCACAAGGCACAAGGCACGAGGGCGCAGGTAGGTAGGTAGGTAGGTAGAACAAACGAACACAGGCAAAACGAACAAATACACGAACAAGACGAACGTACACGGAGTGGGCAAGAAAAGACACATACAGAACGAGAGGAACAAGACTGCGGGTGACAGGAAAAGGAGGCGGCTGCACCGGGACCAGGAGCGGCGTCGCATGCAGCTGCAGGGTCGGCGTCGTGGGCTGCTGCAGAGGCGGCTGCTGCAGGGGCGGCTGCTCGGGTCCAGGGGCAGCTGCAGCAGTGGCGACTGCTCCAGGGGCCAGGGGCGGCTGCTGCAGGGGCGGCTGCTCCAGGGGCGGCGTCGCGGGCCCAGGGGCGGCTGCACCAGGGGCGGCGGCTCCAGTGGCGGCTGCTCCAGAGGCGGCTGCTGCAGAGGCGGGCGACTCCAGGGGAGGCTGCTGCAGTGGCGGGCGGCTCCAGGGGCGGCTGCTGCTGTGGCGGGCGACTCCAGGGGCGGCTGCTGCAGTGGCGGGCGGCTCCAGTGGCGGCTGCTGCTGTGGCGGGCGACTCCAGGGGCGGCCGCTGCAGTGGCGGGCGGCTCCAGGGGCGGCTGCTGCAGTGGCGAGCGGCTCCAGGGGCGGCTGCTGCAGTGGCGGGCGGCTCCAGGGGCGGCTGCTGCTGTGGCGGGCGACTCCAGGGGCGGCTGCTGCTGTGGCGGGCGACTCCAGGGGCGGCTGCTGCAGTGGCGGGCGGCTCCAGGGGCGGCTGCTGCTGTGGCGGGCGACTCCAGGGGCGGCTGCTGCAGTGGCGGGCGGCTCCAGGGGCGGCTGCTGCTGTGGCGGGCGACTCCAGGGGCGGCTGCTGCAGTGGCGGGCGGCTCCAGGGGCGGCTGCTGCTGTGGCGGGCGACTCCAGGGGCGGCTGCTGCAGTGGCGGGCGGCTCCAGGGGCGGCTGCTGCAGTGGCGAGCGGCTCGAGGCGCGCCCTGGCCTGGCGCAGTCCGTACGGGCCGCGCTGGCGCTCGCGGCTGGCCGTGGCGCTGGCGTCCGCGCGGGGCGACGAAAGGGGGGGCGCGGGGCGACGAAACGGGGGCCGCGGGCGACGGGAACGGGGGGGCCGCGGGCGACGGGAACGGGGGGCCGCGGGCGACGGGAACGGGGGGCCGCGGGCGACGGGAACGGGGGGCCGCGGGCGACGGGAACGGGGGGCCGCGGGCGACGGGAACGGGGGGGGCCGCGAGCGACGGGAACGGGGGGCCGCGGGCGACGGGAACGGGGGGGCCGCGGGCGACGGGAACGGGGGGCCGCGGGCGACGGGAACGACGCGGGGCGACGCGGGGGCGACGGGGCAAAAAGCCGCCGCGCGCCTCGGGGCGCACGGCGGGCAGAAAACCGCCGCGCGCCTCGGGGCGCACGGCGGGCAGAAAACCGCCGCGCGCCTCGGGGCGCACGGCGGGCAGAAAACCGCCGCACGCTTCGAGGGCGCGGCGGGATGAAAAATTAGGGTTTCGCCGCCGCGCACCACGGGGCGCGCGGCGGACACTACGGCAGCGGAAGCAGGTGGTGGGCCCATAGAGGTAAGCGGCAGGAACGTGCTCGCTCTAGATACCATGTTAGAAACAATAGGAGTGGGGCCTAGGCTTAGTAGCCTAGGCCCACACTAAGAGGTAGTAGGATGTGCCCTAGGACTAGGGTTTTGGGTATGCGAAGGAGAATTGGAGAAGAGAGAATGGAGAATGATGATGAACTAGCAAGCAGCAGGATACATATAGGAAACCCTAAGGGGTTGTACTCACTAATGAGCACCCCACTGCAGGCTAGACAAATAACATAATCTGACAACCAGCAGCAGTGGCGACACCGAAATTTCACGGACCGATGGCACCGCTGTCGCCGAACCTCGAAGCAGCACGACCGAGGCTCCCGGAGGCGTTCGATCCAAGCGCGAAGGGATCCGACGTCCGGCGATTCGTGGCCACCCTCGAAATTTACTTCGAGGCCATTGGCTGTTCGACCCCGACATATGACGCAGCAAGAATTCGGCTCGCAGCGACACTGTTACGTGGACCGGCACTCGAGTGGATTTACAACACCGACGTGGCCCGCGGGGAGAAAACGTGGGCGCAGTTTCGGGCAGATTTAATCGAGCGTTTCGAACCGATTAATACGACCTACATGGCGCGGCAGCAGATACACCGACACAAGCAGTACAGTAGTGTAGCACAGTACACGCAGCAGATGGAGTTACTGTTCAACCGCATCCCCGACCTGACCGAAGGCGAAAAAATCCAGGCGTACACAGAAGGGTTAAAATTAGAGATTCGGCGGCAGGTGATCGCGGCGAATTACAACAGCTACAGGGACATCGTGCGTGCTGCCGAGCGATACGACGCGTTGACTCGAGGTCAACCCGAAACACGACGTTTCGCGCCGAACCGTACATTCGGCACGGAGCGATCGGCACCCCCCACGTTGACCGAACCGATGGATATCGACAAATTTGACGCGAAGAAATGCGAATTTTGCGGCGCAGCAGGGCATCAAATTTTGTCGTGCTACAAAATGAAGAAAGCACGTGCGGCACTCCGGGACGGTAACAGTGGACCACCTCCGAAGTAAAAAAACGGCAATTGCTAGTAGCCGTGGATCGACTTGGCGATCGTGTAAAGATTCGAGAAGGGGAGAAATGCGATGACGTGGCGACTTCGGAGCGGGTGAAAAAAGGAGAAAATGATGGCGCGAATATAAAACGTCACGACCGGCCGGCATCAGGGGAAATCGCCGAGGCAAATGGAGGCTCCGCGAAAAAAGACTCTGCACCTCCAGCCGGACACCCGCGAAAGTAAGAATTCGTTAAAAGTATCCTATAAAGATACTCTAACGAAAAATATTGCTTCTTGTGGTTTTCAAGCCTTTGAAAATTTTAGGGGAGAGTTAGAGGCCAAGGAAAAGCCTTTAGAAATTATTCAGGTACCTGAGAAGTTGGGCAAAGTACTACGGAGCGTAGAAAAGGGTCGTGCGTTCCGTGGAGTTAATATTCTCTCCCCGCAGCATAGTGTTAAGGCTCCCCGTTGACCACATGTGAAGCCTACACAGCTGCAAAGGCTTAGAGGAGACATCCAGCTCCCCGTTGCCCACAGGAGAAGTTATACAAGCCTCGGAAAAATCCTCCTACCCCCCAGGTGAAGTTGGAAAGTGCTGAGTCAGGTATAGGAAGTAGGGAAGGTATTCATCTTGATGTACCCTATGATCCTATTAATGAGACTCTCTTTGGCTACTCAGCGCAGCAGAAACCACTACTCCTCGAGGTGTTATGCAATGGGCGACGCCTCCAGGCACTGGTGGACAGCGGTGCATCTCACTCGGTGTGTGACCGCGGAGCATTGGAGAAAATTGGAGAGAAGGCGGAGGAGACCCAATTTTCAGCAACCATGGTGGATGGCACGAAGCTTCCCATCCACGGCGAAGCATCTCTGCAGCTGCACATAGGTGCGTTAAGGTGGAAGCCGAAGCTACCCGTCACCAGTATCCAAGGGTTAGATTTTATCTTGGGGCGAGATTTCCTGAAGCGGTTCAACCCCGAGATCGATTGGGTCAACAGCAAGGTGTGCATCTACAACAACGGGAAGCGGATAGCACTACGAAGCTGGACGGATACAGGGGATATTCCTGAAACGACACTGGCACGGTTCGAGCAGATGGTGAACGAGAGTAACACGGGTTATCTAGCACTGGTCATGGCAGCAGCAGAAGAGGAGAAGCCGGGTTCCGAGCTACCCGCAGCAGTGAAAGAGGTCTTGGAGCAGTACAAAGATATAATGCCCGACGACCTACCTGCAGGCGTACCTCCTGCACGCACCCACGAGCACGAGATCGTGGAGGAACTAGGTGCGAAACCCGTCTCACGTGCACCTTACAGACTGAGTCCGACCGAACTGACAGACATGAAGTATCTACTGGACAGACAACTGATCCGACCATCCACCTCTCCCTACGGTGCACCAGTTCTCTTCACACCAAAACCAGACGGCAGTTTACGGATGTGCATCGACTACCGCGCACTGAACAAACAGACAGTTAAAAACAAATACCCCATACCGCGCATCGACGACTTACTGGACCAACTGCGTGGTGCAACGGTTTTCTCGAAGCTGGACCTACGGTCGGGTTACTGGCAGATCAAGATGGCGGACAACTCGATCCACAAGACGGCGTTCCGTACGAGATACGGCTCCTACAAATACTTGGTGATGCCGTTCGGACTCTGCAACGCACCAGCGACGTTCCAGGCGGAGATGAACCACATCCTTCGACCCCTGCTGGACGAGACGATATCCTCATCTACTCCAAGAACATGAAGGAGCACGTGGAGCATCTGCGGAAGGTGTTCGAGATCCTGCGGGAAAATAAGTTCTACGTGAAGCTGTCGAAGAGCGACTTCGCACTGAAGAAGGTGCAGTTTCTCGGGCACATGGTGAGTGCCGAGGGCGTACACGTGGACCCGCGGAAAATCGAAGCCGTTAAAAAGTGGAAAGTCCCAGAGAACGTGAAGGAGTTGCAGCAGTTCCTCGGCTTCGCCAACTACTACAACAGGTTCGTGCCGCAGTATGCTAAGATAGCAGCGCCACTGACCGACCTACTAAAAAAGGACACGCCCTTCAAATGGGGTACTCCTCATCAGCAAGCCATGGAACAGCTACAGACAGCACTGACCACAGCGCCAGTACTCATCCTACCGGACCCAGAGAAGGACTACGTAGTTGAAGCAGACGCTAGTGACCAGGCAGTCGGAGCAGTACTGATGCAAGATCACGGGAACGGTTTGCAGCCTATCACCTACCTCAGTAAGAAGTTAAACGGAGCAGAACTGAACTACCCCATCCACGACAAGGAAGCCTTAGCTATAGTCGTAGCCTTCAAGGCGTGGAGGTGTTACTTAGAGGGAGCCAAGACCACAGTCTATACTGACCACTGCAGCCTTAAGTACCTAAAGTCGCAGCCGACACTCTCACGACGACAGGTGCGGTGGGTGGATTTCTTGGAGACCCACTTCCACTACGACATTGTCTACAAACTTGGGCTACACAACAAGGCTGACGCGTTGAGCCGCCCAGGTCATGTAGCAGGCATCTAGCTCGACGGGATGAACCCTCTGCTCAAGGGTCTATTCCAACATGGGTACTCCGTGGACGGCGAGATCGCTACAGCAGAGAAACAGAAGCTGTTACAGTGGGAGAAAGACTTAGCGGTAAGGAAGGGTTCAGGAAAAGTTTGGTTACCGAATTACACCCCGCTACGGCAGATCCTATTGGAGGAGTTTCACGACGTACCATACGCGGGACATTTCGGGAGCAACAAGACGTTAGCGGGAATAGCAAAGTATTACTACTGGCCCCGGATGGCAGCAGACGTGCAGCAGTTCGTCACCTCCTGCGACACGTGCCAGCGGATGAAGAGTAGCAAGCAGAAAAAAGCAGGGTTACTTCAGCCTCTACCCGTACCGGAGCAGCCATGGCAGGTCGTTAGCTTAGACTTCATCACGGGACTTCCTTCGACCTCACGAGGGCACGATTCCATCCTCGTAGTCATCGATAAGTTCTCTAAAATGGGTCACTTCATACCGACCAACGCCACAGCTACAGCTGAAGCAACTGCTCGCCTCTTCTTCGACCGCATCATCACCATCCACGGCATCCCCGCTACACTCATCTCAGACAGAGACCCCAAATTCACGAGTACGTCCTGGAAGGAGCTTATGGGATTGTTGGGGACTAAGCTTGCAATGTCTTCAGCATACCATCCCCAGACTGACGGACAAACAGAGCGACTCAATCAGGTGGTTGAACAGTTACTGCGCACAGCTTGCAAGGACGACATCAGCCACTGGGATACACAGTTACCGACCTTAGAGTTCGCTTACAACAACGCCTCGCAGGTGGCCACAGGAAAAACTCCTTTCTTCCTGTGTTACGGACGGGAACCACTCACACCACAACAGCCAACCACACCGGCACACGTCCAAGCCGCACACGACTTCGTCACCACCATGCAGCAGCTATGGGAGAAGACTCAACGACGTCTCACCACGATGCAGAACTCCCAGAAGCAGTATGCCGATCGCCAACGACGAGATCACTCAGTAGCAGTCGGAGATCAGGTGCTTCTTGACACGCGCAACTTGAACCTGTCTCACCTACCATCCAAACTCCGGCCTCGCTTCTGTGGTCCTTTTCTCGTGGAGGCACAGGTGACACCAGTTACATTCCGCTTGCGCTTACCAGATACGTGGAAGCTTCACAACGCTTTCCATGTTCAGCTACTAAAACCCTACAAGGACCCCAACCAACAGTTCCAGGGACGACAGCTACCGCCACCACCACCTGTTCTTGTGCAGGATGAACCAGAGTATGAGATCGAGCGCGTTCTCACTCATCGGCGCCGCGGCGGCAAGACCCTCGAGTTCCTGATCCGCTGGAAGGGATATGACCCCACTGAGGACAGTTGGGTTGCAGAAGCTGATATGGGCAACGCACGCCGTGCTCTCAAGGACTATCTTGTCAAGCAGGGTGTATCTCACGCCACCCAGCTTTGAGGGGGGGACGTGTGAGAGTACGACGGCTTATGCTTGTTATTCATGCTTGCTTTTATCTCATTATGCTATTACTAGCTCAGGTTTATTTTATGCATGCATGAATTGCTTGAATTCCTAGGCTAGGTGCTTTCCTATATTTTATTATAGTTATAGCACCGAGCTAGGTTACGTACACCGAATTCTAGGCTATTCGGTTGCCACCAAATTGCCTTCTACCGAATTCGGGAAGGGTCTGTTCGGGACGCTTCGCGACCCACAGAACCTTCTCGTAACACCTGGTTACTGCCCCTTGTGTCGAGCCTATATATAGCCTCGTGTTGTACCCAGGTGATTCATTCAATTCAAACTCTCTTTTCTGAGCTCGATCCTAGATCCTCACACTACTAGAGGCGCTGGGGCTGGAGGTTCTGGAGCTGCTGGAGGCACTGGAGCTGGAGGTTCTAGAGCTGCTGGAGGCGCTGGAGCTGGCGGTTCTGGAGCTGCTGGAGGCGCTGGAGCTGGCGGTTCTGGAGCTGCTGGAGGCGCTGGGCCTGGAGGTTCTAGAGCTGCTGGAGGCGCTGGCGCTACTGGTGCTGGTGACACTGCACAGCCGCGACTGTTTTTCGCTCCGCCGTCACCGTCGTCTCTGCCGCCGCCTGACTCTGTCCTTCGCCAGGTTCTTAGCCTCCCGTCTTCTACTGGCCTCCCGTTACAGCCAGGCTCCCCACTGTCTGTTCCCTCTCCTTACACTGAGCAAACAGGAGGTCTTACTAAGCGTCGCGAGCCTGCGTCCCGTCCTGCCTTGCCTGTTTGCACTGTTCGCACTGGATGCACTGGTCGTCGTGTTCCTCGTGAGCGTCCTCCTCCCGTCCCCGGCACGCACATTATGTCCCTTTGTCCTTCCTCTGTTCCTCTGCGCGTTCCCCTGCCGTCTCCTCCTGCGTCTTCTCCATCAGACGTTCCGGACCCCGAGTCTGACCTGGTTCGGGCTGCTCACCCTACTATCACGCGTCTGCTAGCCACTGTTGTCACTGACCCGTCGTTTGAGTCTGCTGCTACGTCTGCCTTAGTCTCTGAGCTTGTTGACTTTGCTGCTGCCTATCGTCTAGACTACGCTGCTAGTCTTGTTGCTGAGTCTGAGTCTGTCTGTCCTTCGTCCGTCGGGGGTGAGTGTGCTCTTGGCACGGACGTCCTTGAGGACAGGCAGGAGGACTTTGAGTGTCTTGCAGCTGCTGCGACTCATCTCGTGGCCATGCTGCTTGCCCTTGAGGGAGACCCAAATGCCCAGACATCCCGACCCCACGCTCTTGCGCTAGGGCGATCGCGGGTGAGTACTCCTCTCAGTGGCAGACAACCATGGACGCAGAGATGGCATCCTGGAAGTCCACAGACACTTACGTCGATGCAGTTCCCCCTCCTGGGGCGAACGTAGTCGATGGCATGTGGATTTTTAGGGTGAAGCGGCCGCCGGGTTCTCCGCCTGCTTTTAAGGCTCGTTACGTTGCACGAGGCTTCAATCAGCGACAGGGAGTTGACTTCTTCCAGACCTTCTCCCCCACCCTGAAGATGACCACTCTTCGGATGCTGCTGCACGTTGCTGCTCAGCGTGACTACGAGCTTCACTCTCTGGACTTCAGCACAGCGTTCTTACAGGGCAGTCTGCACGAGGAGATCTGGTTGCGCCGCCCTCCTGGCTTCACTGGGTCGTTCCCTCCTGGTACCCAGTGGAGCCTCCGTCGGCCAGTCTACGGTCTCCGCCAGGCGCCTTGTGAGTGGCACGACACACTGAGGACGACACTTGCGGCTCTTGGGTTTGCACCTTCTACTGCTGACCCGTCGCTGTTTCTGCGCACCGACACTTCTCTGCCGCCGTTCTACATCCTCGTGTACGTCGAAGACTTGGTCTTTGCCACTGCTGACACTGAGGCTCTCGCCCTTGTGAAGTCGGAGCTGTAGAAGAGACACACGTGCACAGACCTGGGTGAGCTGCGCAACTACCTTGGCTTGCAGATCACCCGGGATAGAGCACGGCGCACGATCACACAGACTTAGTCACACATGGTGCAGCAGGTCCTTCAGCGCTTCGGCTTCACTTGGTCCTCGCCATAGTCCACTCCTCTGGCTACAGATCACTCGCTCTCAGCTCCACGAGTCCGTAGAGCCGAGTGTTCCATACCCAGAGCTAGTGGGCTGCCTCATGTACCTGATGACCTGCACTCGTCCTGACCTTGCGTACCCTCTTAGCCTTCTGGCACGCTACGTGGCTCCTAATAGGCACCGAAAGGTGCACATGGATGCTGCTAAGAGGGTGTTGCGCTACTTGTGCAGTACATCGGGCATGGGGCTCGTGCTTGGAGGACGGGGCCCAGTTGTCCTCACTGGACACTCAGACGCGTCTTGGGTTGACGACTTGGCTACGCAGCGGTCGTCACAGGGTTACACGTTCAGCCTTGGCTCCGGCTCTGTTTCTTGGCGGTCTACACGCTCGTCTTCTGTTCTCAGCTCGAGTTGTGAGGCTGAGATCTACGCCACAGCCATGGCTGCACAATAGCTACGCTGGCTCACCTTGCTGACCGACTAGGGAGAGAGGCCTTGTTCTCCTCCAGTTCTGTACGTCGACAACAAGGCTGCCATTGCCTTGTGTCAGGACCACAGACTGGAGCACAGAACGAAGCACATCGCTCTGCGTTACTTCCTTGCTCGAGAGTTGCAGCAGCGTGGTCAGCTTCGTGTCGCTCACGTGCCCACCCGGGCCAACACGGCTGATGTGTTCACCAAGGCCCTTCCGGCTGGTGATCATCAGCGCTTCTGCACTGCTCTAGGCCTGGTGCCTACGTTTCCTCACTTGCTGTAGACTTTGCTTGTACTGTGATATATATATATATATATATATATATATACCTGTTTGCTTACTCTTGCTAGGCAATGATCACTCTACTGTTGTTGTTGCATGTGAACTGTCCTTGTGGCCCTTTGCTTGTGCTTAGTGTGTGTGGTGACGTTGTGATCCACCTGAAGCTTGCTTTGCTTTTCTTTATTGGTCTTATGACTCCTTGTTCTCCCCCACTTTGCCTATGGGGGTGTGTCAAACTATATATGTTGTAGTATAATCTGTAGGCTGTAGTGGGGTAGCCAGTATGGGGTACAACCCCTTTAGGGTTTGTATATGTACCCAACTGTCGCATAGTTGATTCATTCCTGCTTGCTATCTTGACATCTGGCAGACCTAAGCTTGTGGCTCATACGAGAGCCCAGACAAAGACTATATTGTCATATGATATTTTAGGAAACTTATATGATTTTGTCTGCTCTAGCAGAAATTGCGTATGGTTTCGTCTGAAACCGCCAAAATAGCCTAGTTGGGCATGGGAGCAGCGATATGTTGTCTGTATAGGCACGCGTAATGAATTTTGCGTGAGGGCACGGGGGTCAATTTTGGATTCTTTCTGCCAGTGCATTCTGCATCTAGCTCAGGTGCTGCCACGCATCTGTCTCGTAGTTGTTGTCAGCACCGCTGCCAGGCTGTTGGACAGTCAGTGCACAACAAACAGAGCATGCATCCACTCTTGTGTGAAACCCTCGTGAGAGAGGCGCGTTTCGTGACGTGATGGTCCCTTCCTTTCTTTTCCAACCCTTTCTTTGACAACCTTGTTCTGCCTTTCAATCCATGACGCCTAGCCCGTGGCCCACCTCTCTTCCCACTAGCTTGTTCCCGTCCCGTCTAGAGTGCCCTGTTGTTACTGCCTCATGTGATACACCATGCTATCCGAGCATGGTGCCCTCGAGCCAATAAACAGCGCTAGGCGTGGTTCTCCCAATGTACCTGAAGAGCCTCGGGTTTCTGCGTTAAATTTTTTAACCCGTAAAACTCCGACTGCGATTCCTGTGGCCACCACTGCCACAGTAGAGAGGCCTCCGCCTGAAATCCCTCCCCCTAGCATCATCACATCCTGCAACAACGAACCTCTTATCCCCTCGCAATCCACGTCAAAGGCGGCTGAGACTTCGACCCAGCCTAACACGGCTGAAGCTGAGTCTGCGCCGCCGGCCGTTTCGGCATCCGAGGCTACAACTCTACCTACCATTTCTGTTTTGCACATTTGAGCCGGGAAAGGCAAATACAAACAGTGAAAATTGGGCTTTGCCCGTCCTACTGCAGGTGTCCCCCCAGCTACCGCCCCCCGCTTTAGCACACCTTGTCCAGGCCCATCAAAACCCGCCGCCGCCGACGATGACTATCCGCGCGCGTTGACCGTCGAGCAGTGGCAGCAGAATGCAAAGGAGAAATGGCTGCAACACTTCCCATGGCTCATCGTCTCGCAGACCTCATGGGGTCAACCCTGTATGAGGTGTTCCATCTGCATGGTGCACGGACGGGGAGGGTAGGCTCGACATTCAATGCCAGACTATGAGGTGGTAATGGATTGCCAAGAGCAACGCGACGGCAAGATTGCTGCTTAGAATTCGATTGTCGACTTCGAGAATGGTAATGCAGAAGCCAACCGACTAGCTAAAATAATGGCAACTGTCATATTTATTTGCAGAAGTGACTCACCCAGTGTGATGTTTGTGACGTGGATCCAGTTCTGTTATATTCACAATAGGCTTCAATGTGCCTAAAACGAAGGATAGAGTGCACAGTCGGATTTCTGCACAGCGGATTTAAACGTTCATAGCGATCTGCTCACAACTCTAAATGACCTCATTCAACTTGGATCTAGAGCGTCTTAACGTCGCCTACACTAGGCAATTTAGATCGCACGATTAGATTAAGAATTGACGACACTGCGTCAGTTTGAACGAACGGCACTATGGCAGCAACTTAGTCTTAGAAACACAATTACGAACAACTAGGAAGAGTTACGAGTTGGGAAGGACTCCCAGCTCCTACAAACCCCTAGAAGCGAGCTAAAGTGATGGGGAACAGTGCCACACTGTCCCCAACCAAGAAGGGTCTCGAAACTACCCTTCACAAGGGCCTACACCAACTGAAATGTTACACTACACATTGTAACTATCTTCAATATCTTGAGGTGTAGCCTTTTTTGGCGAGCTTCGAAAATACTTGAAGCTTGAACCAAGGCTCGGGTTCTTCATCACAAAACTCATCCTTGAGTTCTTGATGGGTCTGCTGCACACACCTGCGACACGCCGAACGTTCGACACAGGACAAAATAGAAACCGCGCACGACAAAATAGAAACCGCGCGGGACACACAGAACGATCGCGTTATACGCGACTAGGGATAATTCGCTATTGACTTGACACACACACTCGACATCATGACCCATCATTCACACACCATTATAAGCATGAAATATATATTTATTTCATGCACCCATACCACTCCATGCACACACGCATGCACGCACACGCACACGGACAACAAGCCGAGTGCAAGCCGTAGGGTTGCACCAACAAACTCCCCCTCGGGTTGTTGGCCATAGGATCTTGCACTCTCAGTTCAGAGCCATCCCAGCCAGCTTGCAACACTTCCAATGCTGCTGCTCCACCAGCCTCTTGGTCATCATGTCAGCTGGCTGCCCCGTTGTCCTCACGTAGCGCAACTCGACTTCACCCGCGGCCACCATGCTCCTCGTCCAATGCCACTTCACCCTCATGTGCTTGGTCAGACCATGTAACACAGGGTTCTTGGCTAGAGCTATGGCTCCCTGGCTGTCACAATAGAGAGGGGTAGGTCCTTGCTGCTCCTCCCCCAATTCAGCCAGCAAACGCCGCTGCCACACAATCTCCCGTACGGCACGGAAGAGTGCCATGTACTCGGATTCCACCGAGCTCAAAGCTTGGTCAACCTGCTTCTTGCTCTCCCAAGCAGTTGGGCCTCCACCAACACAGCATATGAACCCTCCAACACTTGTCATGTCCTCTGGTTCTGATGCATAGGAGGCATCCGAGAATGCGGTGAGGAACAAATGCCCGGATTCCACACCATCCGCGCCCTTTTGGCGCCTTTGTGCCGCTGCCGAATATTGCAGCCCAACGGTCGGTGTTTGGCCAAGATACTTGGCCACCCTCATTCCAGCTGCTACCTGCTCCTCATTAGGGCATTGCACAACCCTAGCCAGCTGCCCGGTAGCAAACGCGACGTCCGGTCGTGTGTTGACCGCCGCATACATGAGGCTGCCCACCAACGAGTGAAATCGGCGCCTCTCCTCTTCACCCACGCTCTCCTCCTCTGGTCCCTTCACACACTTGAACCCAGAGGGAAAGGGTGTAGCCACATGGCCTTCATTCTGCCCAAAGTTGGCAGCCAAGGCCTCCAGGTACTTCCGTTGGTGCACCCGCATGCACCGCTTCTCCACGTCTCGTTCGATGTGGAGCCCGAGGTAGAAGTTCACGTCCCCAAGGGACTTGCACTTGAACTTGTCTTGCAGTTTCAGCATCACCTCCTTCACAAGGTCAGAGGAGGGTGAGAAGATGAGGATGTCATCCACGTACACCACCATGAAGCTCCTCTGCTCCCCCTCGCCAAGCATGAACAAGGAGTGATCGGCCGTTGAGGGAGTGAAGCCGATCTCCTCCAACACTTCGCGCAGCTTCAGGTACCACTATCTAGGGGCCTGCTTCAGCCCATAGAGGGCCTTCTTCAGCTTCCACACTCTGCCACTACCATCATCAAACCCCTCTGGCTGCGCCATAAAAATCTCCTCCTCGAGGATTGATCTCGTTGAGGAACGCCGTTACGATGTCTAGCTGCTTCACCACCCAACCTTTGATTGCGGCTCCCGCGAGTAGGGTTCACAGCGTCGTCGACTTCACCATAGGAGCAAACAGCTCCTTGTAGTCCACATTCTCCTTCTGCTGGTACCCCTTGGCCACCAGCCTGGACTTGTAACGCTCGATCTTGCCGTCGGCATCCGACTTGATCTTGAAGAGCCACTTGGACGTAATCGCCGTACGCCCCTCCGGTAGCTCCACCAATTCGTACGTGTCGTTCTCCTCGATGCTCTTCAGCTCACTCTCCATTGCCTTCTTCCACTCCTCAGCATCACCACTCTCCAAGGCTTCCTTGAGAGTTGCTGGTTCTCCCGGCATCTCCACCGGAGAGAAGAACGCAAAGGCACACTCCTCGTACTCGCTCTCCTCGTCGTCTCCGACCATCATTGCCGCTCCAGCTAGGGCCGTCTTGCCCTGCTTCCCCGGCGCATCGTAGGTCAGCCTATTAGGGGCTTGGACTCTCCTCTTGCCCCTTCCTTCCTCCTCAGCTGCAGGGACTTGAAGGCCTTGGCATTGCTGCGGTGTGGTGCGCTTCCGTGGAGCGCTCGTAGTGCGGGAAGGGAGCGTCGGTGCACGCTCGCTCACTTGCTGCACCTCCTCCTCTTCTTCCTCTGCATCATTGGCCTCCTCTCCCCCATTCACAAGGGAAGATTGCCTCGTGGTGGTGCTGCCGCTGCTCAGCTCCAAAGGCAGCTCCACGTGCTCCAAGCCGGAACTCTTCACCTCCCCAAACCGCACGCCTATCTTCGCCTCATTCTCCGCCTTCCAATCCTTGTACATGAAGTTCTCCATGAACTTGCAGTCCCTGCTCACCATGAACTTCTTGGTGAATGGGTCCCAAAGAAGCCACCCCTTGCTGTTTTGAGCCATGCCCAAGTGCACGGCCCACACCGCCTTGGCACCAAGCTTGTTGTGCCGAAGATGCTTAGGTACGAGCGCCATGCACATGCACCCGAACACCCGAAGCATATCCACCTTTGGCTTCCTTCCAAGCCACTCCACATAGGGCACCCATTTGTCTGCTCCCACATGAGTCAAGACTCTGTTCTTGGCCACACACGCGCTCCGCACCGCATCAGGCCAGAAATAGTCGGGTAGCCCGGCTTCAATGAGCAACCCGCGTGCCGCCTCCGTGATCGTCCGGTTCGCTCGCTCGGCGATGCCGTTCATTGCAGGGGAGTATGGCATGGTAAGGGAGTGCCTTATGCCATTCTTCTTCAGCCACAATCCAAACTCCTTGCTCAGGAACTCTCCCCCACGATCGGTGCGGATTGACTTGACTAGACGGTCTTGTTGCCGCTCCACCATCGGGAACCAATCCGTCTTCAACGTTTCAGCAACGTCGCTCTTCTTGGCCAGCACGTACACCCAAGTCATGCGGGTGTAGACATCCACTATGGTGAGGAAATACTCAGCTCCAGCAGCTCCAAGCTTCAGGGGGCCCACCACGTCCATCACCACCTCGTCAAGTGGTGCCTTAGCCGTTGCCTCCGAAGTCACTTGAAAACGGGAATCGGGTGAACTTGGCTTGCAAGCACGTTGGGCAGCCAAGCACCTCATCGGGCTCCCCCTTCACACGTATGCCAGCAACCATCTCATTCTTAACTAGCTGCTGCAAGATGGGTAGGGCCACATGCCCCATTCGCCGATGCAAGGTGAGCCAATCACACTCCCCCGTAGCCGAAGTTGGATTGGAGAATGCCGCGCTCGCAATAGCGCCCCACATACTCTCTCCGTACTCCTCCTTCGCTGCTGCCTCGGGGTTCTCCTCACCCTTGTGCTGCTCCTTGGCTGCTGCACCACTCTCCTTGTGGTCACCGAGCTTGCTGGTCACTCCAGGTTTGCTCTTCTTGAGCTCGTTCTCCTTAGCGCGACCGTCCGCGCAATCGCCGCTACCAACCGCGTCACCCTTGGTGCTGACGCTTGCTGCCACTTGCCTCTCCTTAGGCATGGGGACCACAGGGATCTGCCACATCTCGTTGTAGACATCCCTATCCTCATGAAGGTCCCAAAGAATCCGGTCGCCAATCCTCGCGGTGTAGGTCTTGGCTCCCTTCGAGTTCGTGTCCATGCCGGCCTTCGCCAACCGCCGCACGGAAATCAGGTTTGCAGCAAGGCTGGGCACCCAAAGCACGTTCTTGAGGCCCACCATCTTCCCATCAGCACCCTTGAACATGGCCTTGCCCATGCCTTTCACCTCTGCTCGCTGCCCCAAAGCCGATGTCACATGCTTCACCGGTGACGGCTCGAGTTCGGTGAGCAAGTCGGGGCGAGGTGTCATGCTATAGGTAGCGCCGCTATCAATCACCCAAAAGTCCAGGGGGTGTAGGGTCACCTTCCCCACAGCTGCTGGCTCCTCAAGGTCTTCATCCTTCTCTGGACCAGCTGGTACTTGCGTCGACACGAAGTAGAATAGACCCGGGTACCGATCGTCGCTCGGGTCCTTGTCGTTATCTTCGTTCTTCATGTTCGCGGCTCCACCTCCGCGACCGCCACGGCCTCCACGGCCTCTGCCTCTCCCTCCTCCTGCTCCTCCACCCTCTTGGCCTTGAGCAGGGGTCCATCCTTCAGGGAGTTTGAAGCAATCGCGCCACATATGTCCGCTCTTGCCGCAATAGTGACATTCGCCGTCAAATCGTCCGCGACCGCGACCGTAGCTCTTGTCGTCGCTGCCGTAACCGCCACTTCCGCGGCCTCCGCCAAAGTTGCTGCCACCAAATCTTCCTCCCCCTCGTCCTCTGCCTCTTCCTCGGCCATATCCACGGCCGACACTTGCTGCCCCAGCGCCATCCGCACTCGCCAACTCACGGCGGCGGAAGTCCTCTTGTAGGATCGCGCGCTTCACGTCTTCAAGCGAGAGACGGGGCAGATCACGGTTCAAGTTGATGATGAGCGAAAACCACGACTCGGGGAGTAGGGCCAGCAACTTGGTCTTCTTTTGGAGCTCACTGTAGTTCAAATCAGCTCCCTCAAGCCGCGTCAACAAGTCAAAGAATTTCTGCACCCCGTCTTCCACGGGTTCATCTTCCTCAATTCGTAGCGTTGCCATTTGCCGTTCCAACACCACAGCTACCGCCGCTGTTGCAGGAGCGTGTACACCCTTGAGAGCAGCCCATGCTTTAGGTCCCTTCTCTGGTTCACGCTGGAAAGGCTTGATGTGACGGATCTGGTTGCTCCCCAACGCTTGCCCAAGTAGGAGATAGCCTTGTGCGCTCTTCCGCACCCACGTTCTCTTCTCCGGGTCGTTCTCGGGACGCTTATCCGTTCCTTCCATCACCTCCAGCAGGTCATAGTGGTCGAACACATTCTCCATTCTGAAGGACCACTCAGCAAAGTTGTCGCCGTTGAACTTATCAAGCCCGAACACTCTTGGCTCATCCCTTGAAGGCCCAAGAGTAGGTTGCACGGGCGCCACGGCTGAATCACGGGCTTGGCCTTGTGCTTGGGCTTCTCCATTGCCTCCAGCACCTCTGCCACCCCTCTCTTCAGGTCCAGCCATCGTCGTAGCTGCTCCAAGGCGCTCTGATACCACTTGTTATATTCACTATAGGCTTCAATATGCCTAAAACGAAAGATAGAGTGCACAGTCGGATTTCTGCACAGCGGCTTTAAACGTTCATAGCGATCTGCTCACAACTCCAAATGACCTCATTCAACTTGGATCTGGAGCTTCTTAACGTCGCCTATACTAGGCAATTTAGATCGCATGACTTCATTAAGAATTGACGACACAGCGTCAGTTTGAACGAACGGCACTATGGCAGCAACTTAGTCTTAGAAACACAATTACGAACAACTAGGAAGAGTTACGAGTTGGGAAGGACTCCCAGCTCCTACAAACCCCAAGAACCGAGCTACAGTGATGGGGAACAGTGCCACACTGTCCCCAACCAAGAAGGGTCTCGAAACTACCTTGTTCACGGGAATTGTGTTCGGCCCCGTCCTCGCTTGGGCGGAGCCGACCTCGTGGTCGGGTGTACGGGGAAGATGCAGCCGACCTGCAGCAGTGGGCACGGGGGCCACTGCGAGCGCGCGGAGCTTGGGGGCGTCTGGCTGGAGGGCGCCGAGCAGGTGGACGCCGACCTAGGCGTCTGCTCGGCGTCCTGGGGGGCCTGGGCGCTGTGCTAGGCGTCTGCTCGGCGTCCTGGGAGGTGGGACGCCGACCTGGGCGTCTGCTCGGCGTCCTGGACGCCTCGACGCCGCCCGGAGCGTCTACCCGGCGTCCTGGGAGGCTGGACGCCGACCTGATGGTCTGCTCGGCGTCCCGGACGCCTAGATGCTGACTTGGGCGCCTGGAAGGCACCCTGGGTGAGGGGACGCCGACCATGACGCCAGGACGCTGACCTGGGGACGCCGGGCTTGGCGTAGCCGGCGTCCGACTGGGCTGGACGACCAGGCGGGGTTGCCCGGTCGACCGGGATACGTGGGCGACAGCTGCGGAGGTCGCCGGGGATGGTTTTGGCGAAGGACGACCTCGGGGGTGGTATCCCGAGGTCGACATGGCTGATGGGCGCCGTCACGAGCGGGAATGTCTGCGCTGTGCTCGTGACAATGAGAGGAGCACCAACCAGCTACGCGCACCTGCGAAGCAGGTGCACCGTTGTCCTGCGGTTGCAGCGCTGTGCAGCCGACTTGCTGCAGCGCTGGCGAACCATGGACATGCAACGTTGGCGCGCCGCATCTCTGCTGCGCTGGAGCGGTGCGAGCATTGCTGCGCTGGAGCGCGGTCGACCGTGCTGCGCTGGAGGTCGACCAGCAGCCTAGCTAGCTCTGATGTAGTCAGTGTTGCCAACGTTGTTGCTATCATTGTTGTCAATCTTTGCTAGTGGAACTCTTGCAAAATCTCCCCGTGAATGTGCAAGCAGAGAACACACAAGCAAACGACTAAGGAACGCAGAGATCCCTCTCACACAACGTGCCTTCCCCGTAGTAAAGCTCCCGTTGCTAGAGTTATCTCCGCATGGTGCGGTGAGCGTGGACAACACCGCGACGTAGTTCAGTCTAGCCGACTTTGCACTTCCCAATTGTGTTCGTAGGCCGGCAGCTGTGCGTTAGTCACCATGGTAGGCGGCGGCGTAGGTGACGCCGGGGTGGTGGACACCCTGGAGGCGCGGCTGGAGAACGCGAGGAGAAAGCACGAGGCCAACGAGTATGGCGACCTGCCATGGGCAGTCGTCGAGGCCGGGCTCCGCAGCATGTGGGCGTCGGAGCACCCTTCTCGGCCTGCTTCTCCTCGACCGGCGAACACCGAGGGCGGCGTCGACGTGGGCGTCCACGCCGAGAGTGGCCAAGTCGGCAGCAGTGCGGGAGGCACATCGCGGCAGAGAGGTGTGATACACGCCGGTGAAGTCGGCGGCGTTCAGGCGCGAGGGATGCAGTCGTCGGCGGCTGCAGGGACCTCGCAGGGCTACGTCGGAGGACGACGAAGTGGTGTGGCGTCGATGTCGGCGACACACGTGACCGCGGAAGGGATCGCGCCGAGCTACGGCTACTTCAAATTTCCGCCGGACAGGATCCAGGTCACCCCCCCGCTGGTCGGTCGACCGGACATTCTCACCTGGAAGGAGGCGATCGAGCCTCAGCTGGAGATGGCCGGGCTGATCGGCTTCGCTCGCGGGACCGTGGCGACGCCGGAGGAGATCTACCCCGACTTGCGTGCGGAGTTTCGCGCCGTTCAGCTACAGACCTTGATGGTCATCTCACGGTGCTGCTCGCCGGGCGTGCAGATCGCCATGAAGTGGTGCAGGGAGTACCTTGACGCCGGGCACCAGGCGTGGCACTTCATTGAGTCGACGTACCAGGTCACCGACGACCTGTACATCGGCCAGCTCGAGGAGCAGATGACGCACCTGCGGATGGGCGAGCAGGAGACAGCGACGGACTACTGCAACCGGGCACGGCGACTTCTCGCCAAGTCGTATGTCACGCACGTCCTAAAGGGGCTCCCGAGCAGCTACAACCTGCTGAAGCGGCTGTCAGTGGCGCCGAGCACACGGGCAACACTCAACGAGGACTCCCTTACCTCGTACATCTTGCAGGACGAGGCGATGCAGGAGGCCAAGAAGTCCACGGAGCTCCTGCTGCAGGCAAACTACGCCGCCCCGGCGAAGCAAGGTAGCCGACCAGGGCAGCGCGGCAAGCCTGGCAGCGGTGGTAGCGGAGGTGGGAAGCCGGCCAAGGACGCCGACAAGGGTAAGTCGGCGAAGGAAGCCGGTCCCGAAGGAGGAAGTCGGCGTCGGGAATGCTGGATCTGCCACAGCCCCGACCACCTCTCCTTCGAGTGTCCCGACCGCAGCGAATCCGACGACGACGACGCCAAGGGAGGCCGCGGGAGGTCGGCCAGCCGTCGTCCACGTCGAGGCAACCAGCCGCGCAAGGAGAAGCAGTCGAACAAGTCGACCTCGGCGAAGGACGCCGACTCCTCTGCTGGCGGCAAGGGGAGCGACGACAAGTCGGCGTCGTGCTCCCTGGTCGGCGTCGTGGAGCCGACCGTCTCACTGGCGCCGGAGGATTTCCAGGCGATGGCAGCAGCAGTGCAGGCGAACCCGGCGGTGGTCCTGCTGGACAGCGGCTGCTCCCACCACCTGATGGGGACGAAGGAGGTCTTTGTCGACATTGGGCCGAGCAGCGACGTGAAGCATGTGTGCGGCTTCAATGGGGCGTTGCAGGACGTTCGCGGCCGTGGCACGGTTGCGCTGCAAGGGGAGGCCGGGAAGCGTGTGCTCATCCCCGACGTGCTGTACGTCCCGGGCGTGCATGCGAACCTGCTGTCGTCCGGTCAGCTGAAGGAGAACGGCGTGAAGCTGAAGGAGGACGGGGACGGCATGCTACTCGTCTCGGCGACGGACGACGTGCTTGGTCGCGAAACGTACTCCGGTCGGATTCTCTGCACCGACCTGCGTCCCTGCCCGGCTACGACTACGGCGACGGAAGTGGCCCTACGGGCAATCGTCTCAGCGATGAAGGCGACGCCGGATAGGCTGCATGCGAGGCTCGCGCACGTCGGCATGGACACCATACGGAGCTCGGCGAAGCACGAGGTAGCCACCGGGCTGGACCTCAAGTCGGCGTCCGGTGCCACTTCGCCCTGCGTCTCGTGCGTCGGCGGGAAGCTTGCGCGGCACTCCTTCCCCGACAAGGGCTCGGACGCCGAGGACGCCCTGGCCGTCGTGCACATCGACCTGTGCAGGCCGTTTCGCGTGGCCGCCAAGGATGGCAGCCTGTACTTCCTGCTGCTGAAGGACCGCAAGACCCGCTACGTGTGGGTGAAGCCGGTCGCCCGGTCCGACGTGCTGCAGGAGTTCGAGCAATGGCTGGTGACGGTTGAGCGGCAGACGAAGAAGACGGTGTTGATGCTACGTTCTGACCGAGGAGGGGAGTTCCTCGGGAAGGACTTCACCGCCCTCGTGAACGGCAAAGGGATCCTCCACGACCTCACCTGCCCGTACACTCCGCAGCAGAACGGCATGGCGGAGCGGGAGATGCGGACGGTGGTGGAGTCGGTGCGGACGATGCTGCTGCACATGGGCGTGCAGCACCACTGGTGGCACCTCGCTCTGCGGCAGGCCGTCTGGATATGCAACTGCCTGGAGCGGTCGGCGACGCCGGGGACGACGCCGTACCAGCTGCTCACCGGGACGAAGCCCGACTTGTCGCTGGCGCGCGTGTGGGGCTGCATGGCGCAGTTCCTCGTCCCCGAGCAGCAGCGTGGTGGGAAGCTGCAACCGAAAGCCCGGTGGGGCATTCATCTCGGCGTTTCGGAGGAGAGCAAGGGATGGGAGCTCCTCGACATCGCTGCCAACCGGGTGGTCACCACGTCGGACGTGGTGTTTTACGAGGGCATGTCGCTGGAGGTGTGGAAGACGGAGCACGGGCCGGTGTCAGTACGGACGCCGACCACCCCCCCAACCGACACCTACACGGCGACGCTGCATCTACTCGCCGAGGTCGGTGAGCTTGCTGATGAGGACGCCGAGGTCGTCCACCCTTCCCCTGCCCCTCCCCTCGTCGCTGATCTGCATGGGCTGACTCCGGCGTCGGCCTCCGGCGATGAGGGGAGCAGTGGGGCGTCGCCTGGGGCGCCGACTAAGAGCATCGCCGGTGGCCGCCGTGACGCCCAGCAAGTCGGCCTGGAAGTGAAGTCGACGGAAGGGACGCCGGGGAAGCAGCAGGCAGCAGCGCGGCCGACCCAGGAGCAGTCGGCGACCTGGCAGTCGGCAGGGGAGCGGACCGCCGGGGAGACATCGGTTGGGACGCCGACCGCGGTGCAGCAGGGCGAGCTGACCGCGGTGCAGCAGGACGCCGAGGACATTGAAGCCGGCGAAGCTGGAGGGGAGCAGTCGGACGCCGGGCAGGACGAAATGGAGGTTGACCCCGAGCAGCCTGCACTGCGGCGTTCAGGACGAGTGCGGAGGCCACCGGAGCGGCTAACCTACCATGTCTGCCTCCCACCGGCCGCCTTCACCACGGTGTACGACGTGGAGGACGACGACGACGTGCTGTACGACGACGCCGAGGAGGATGAAGACCTCTTCCCGGAGCTCGACCCCGACATGCACGCCGACCCCGAGCACCGCTGGGACATCGCGACGATGACGGTGAAGGAGGCGTTGGCAAGCTGGAAGTGTCAAAAAAAGAGACTGGAATGACTGTACTAACAGAAGGATGGATACAAATAGGAAACCCTAATCCAGTGTACCCCCTAAGGTATCACCCACTACTGCCTACAATCATATAAACATATAATGTTTGACACACCCCCATAGGCAAAGTGGGGGAGACCTAGGGGTCACAAGACCAGTCAAGGCAAAGCAAGGCAACAACAAGCTCAGGGTGGATCTCGAGGATTCCACACAAATTCCGAGCACAAGCTAGTGGTCACAAGACCAGTTCACATGCAGGTTTATAACAGAGCAAGAGATACAGTGATCACAACCTAGCAAGAGTAAACATGCAGGTATAGATATATATAGTGATCACAGTACAAGCAAAGTCAAGAGGTAAGTAAGTGAGGTCCAGTAGGCACAAGGCCTAGTAGAGTGCAGAAGCACGAGGCTGAAGCGCCTTGGTGAACACATCAGCAGTGTTGGCCTCAGTGGCCACGTAGCGAATACAAAGCTGACCGCGCTGCTGCAGCTCACGAGCAAGGAAGTACCGCAGGGCGATGTGCTTCGTTCTGTGCTCCAGTCTGTGCTCCTCACACAAGGCAATGGCAGCCTTGTTGTCGACGTACAGGACTGGAGGAGAACGAGGCGGCTCTCCGAGGTCGGTCAGCAGGTAGGTCAGCCAGCGTAGCTCCTGGGCAGCCATGGCTGTAGCGTAGATCTCAGCCTCGCAACTGGAGCCGAGAACAGAAGAAGAGCGTGTAGAGCGCCAAGAAACTGAGCCAGAGCCAAGGCTGAAGGTGTAACCCTGAGACGACCGCTGAGTGGCCTGGTCGTCTGCCCAAGAAGCGTCTGAGTGCCCTGTGAGAACAACTCGGTCTCGTCCTCCAAGCACAAGCCCCATGCCCGACGTACTGCACAAGTAGCGCAACACCCTCTTAGCGGCATCCATGTGCTCCTTCCTGTGACGGCCAGGAGCGACATAGCGTGCAAGGATGCTAAGAGGGTATGCAAGGTCAGGTCGAGTGCAGGTCATCAGGTACATGAGGCAGCCCACAAGCTCTGGATACGGGCCACTCGGCTCTACGGACTCATCCGAAGGCAGAGCTGAGAGCGAGTGACCGGTAGGCAGAGGAGTGGACTGAGGCGAGGAGTACGTGAAGCCGAAGCGCTGGAGAACCTGCTGCACCATGTGTGACTGAGTCAGGGTGATGGTGCGCCGTGCTCTGTCCCGGGTGATCCGCAAGCCAAGATAGCTTGTCAGCTCACCCAGGTCTGTGCACGTGTGTCTCCTCTGCAGCTCCGACTTCACGTGGGCGAGTGCCGCGGTGTCAGCAATGGCAAAGACCAAGTCGTCGACGTACACGAGGATGTAGAACGGCGGTAGCGAGGTGTCGGTGCGTAGAAACAGCGACGGGTCAGCAGTAGAAGGAGCGAACCCAAGAGCCGCAAGTGTCGTCCTCAGTGTGTCGTGCCACTCACGTGGCGCCTGGCGGAGACCGTAGACCGGCCGCTGAAGCCTCCACTGGGTGCCAGGAGGAACTGACCCAGTGAAGCCAGGGGGGCGGCGCAGCCAGATCTCCTCGTGCAGGCTGCCCTGCAAGAAAGCAGTGCTGAAGTCAAGAGAGTGAAGCTCGTAGTCGCGGTGAGCGGCTATGTGCAGCAGCACCCGAAGAGTAGTCATCTTCGGGGTGGGGGAGAAGGTCTGAAAGAAGTCTACTCCCTCTCGCTGACTGAAGCCTCGAGCCACGTAGCGCGCCTTGAAGACAGGCGGAGAACCCGGCGGCCGCTTCACCCTGAAAATCCACATGCCACTGACGATGTTCGCCCCAGGAGGGGGAACCTCGTCGACGTAGGTGCCTGTGGACTTCCAGGAAGCCATCTCTGCGTCCATGGCTGTCTGCCACTGAGAGGAGTAGGGACCCGCCATCGCCTCAGCGTAAGAGCGTGGGGTCGGGATGTCTGGTGCATCCGGGTCTCCCTCAGGGGCAACTAGCAAGGACACGAGACGGGGCAAAGCAGCAGCAAGGCAGTGGAACTCCTCCTGTCTGTCCTCAAGGACGTCCGTGCCGAGGGCACACTCACCCCCGACGGACGGAGGACAGGCAGACGCAGACTCAGACTCAGCGACAAGGCTGGCAGCGTAGTCTAGGCGACAGCGAGCAGCAAAGTCAACCAACTCAGCGACCAGAGCAGACGCAGCAGAGGACTCAAAGGTCGGGTCAGTGACAACTGTAGCGAGGAGACGCGTAACAGTGGGACTGGCAGCACGACGGGAGTCAGACTCCGGGTCAGGAAGAGTAGGAAGAGAGGACGCAGGAGGAGACGGCAGCGGGACACGCTGCGGAGCAGTGGAGGGACGCAGAGTCATGTAGTGAGTGCCAGGGACAGGAGGAGGACGCTCACGTGGGACACGACGACCAGTGCGAGCAGTACGAACAGGCGACGCAGGACGAGACTCAGGCTCACGACGCTCTGTAAGACCTCCTGTGGGACCAGCGTAAGGAGAGGGAGCAGGGAGAGGCGAGGCAGGCGGTAACTGTGACTGCGGCTGGACAGGCAGAGGACACTCGACGGAGGGAGGAGGACTAGGAGGAGGAGCCTGACCAAGAACCTGCTGAAGGAGCGGTACGAAGTACGGTCGCGGCCGCGCAGCGTCTCCAGAAGCAGCAGGGACACCAGTGGCAGCCCCAACGCCCGAGTCCTCAGCACCAGCAGCAGCTCCAACTCCCGGGTCCTCAGCACCAGTAGGAGCTCCAACGCCCGAGTCCTCAGCACCAGCAGCAGCGCCACCGGTCGGGTCCTCAGCACCAGCAGCAGCTCCAACGCCCGGGTCCTCAGCACCAGCAGCAGTGCCACCGGTCAGGTCCTCAACACCAGCAGCAGCGCCACCGGTCGGGTCCTCAGCACCAGCAGCAGCTCCAACGCCCGGGTCCTCAGCACCAGCAGCAGCTCCAGCGTCCGGGTCCTCAGCACCAGCAACAGCACCACCGCTCGGGTCCGCAGCACCAGGAGCACCACTACGAAGACTGCAGCGCCGCGTGTACCACTCGCGGATCACCTGAATGGGGGGGAGCTCCTGGGAAGGAGGGGAAGTACCGGGACGAGCTCCAGAAGCACCTCTCCGGAGGCGGCAGTACTCGAGATACCTCTCCTGCAGCTGCTGGGAGGAGAGAGCTCCTCCAGGTGGAGCACGCTCAGGCTCAGCACCCCCAGACTCAGCACCCCCAGACTCAGTACCCCCAGACTCAGCACGTCCAGACTCAGCACCCCCAGGCTCAGTACCTCCAGGCTCCGCACCTCCAGGCTCAGCACCCCCAGGCTCCGCACCCCCAGACTCAGCACTCCCAGGCTCAGCACCCCCAGACGCAGCACCCCCAGGCTCAGCACCCCCAGACGCAGCACCCCCAGGCTCAGCACCCCGAGCAGGACGAGAGTCAACAGCTACCTCAACAGGCTCACCCGGGTCTACCTGGGACACACCTGAGGGAGCGGCACCCTGAGGGGGGAGGGGGTCTGGTACCTCAGCACCTGGAGCGAGGAAGAGAGGCGGGGGGGGGAGCGGGGCAGTGCGGTAGGGGAAGAGGCGGTAGTAGGGGACGGACTCGTCAAAAGTGACGTCCTGAGAGGCCAGGACACGCCGCGAGGTGGGGTGGTAGAACTGCCAACCAGGGGCGTCCGGGACAAAGCCAAGGAAGACGCAGGGGACAGCGCGACGGGAGAGCTTGTCCGCGGACGTGTCGCGGACAAAAGCTCGGGATCCCCAGACCCGAAAACGCGACGCATCGCCAGCCTCTCCCGTCCAACGTAGTGTCGGAGAAGTCTCGGGCAAGGAGACACGGGGCCAGAGGTTGAGCTAATGCGCAGCGTATCGGACTGCAAACGGCCACAGAAAATGGGGGGCAGCTGCATGGCTCAAGGAGGTACGAGCGACCTCCATGACCAGACCAATGCGGCGCTCAGCAACCCCATTCTGCTGTGGAGAGTCCGGAAGCGTGTACGACTGCGCAATGCCCTCCTGCTGACAGAAGGCCTCCAATAGGCCAGAGGAGAACTCCCCACCTCTATCAGAGTGCAGACGCAGGACAGGGAAGTCGGAGCGGAAACGCTCACGGAGCTGGAGACGAGATCTGCGGATCCAAGGGATCAAGACATCAGGGACGTCACCCTTGGCGCGCAAGGGGAAGACCGTGGTGTAGCGCGAGAAGTCGTCAACAAGAATCAGGAAGTACCTCTCCTGACCCTGACCACGGACGCGGGCTGGGCCCCACACGTCCATGTGGAGCGTCTGTAAGGGAGCAGTCGTCGGGGGAAAGGAGGAGGAGTGAGGAGCGGCGCGCTGCCGTCCCTCGACACAGGGAATACAGGGAGGAGCAGGCGAGTCGGGAAGGGGAGGGAGCACCCTGGGAAGACCAGCAACAAGGTCCCGCTGGTGCATGGCCCGAAGGCGCTGCACAGACGGGTGACCAAGGCGGTGGTGCCAAAGGACAGTCTCATGTGCCAGAGAGCGACACGAGCAGGGGGCGGACAGCTGACCTGACGCAGACGCAGACGCAGACGCAGCTACCTGAGGGGACACAGTGGTCAGTGTGTAAAGGTCCGACCCCGGCTCCCGAGTGAAGGTAGCCAGGTGGCGACCCGTCCGAGCACACGTGCAGTGTGTCACGCGCTCGTAGGCAGGGGTGAACTGGTGAACACCCCCGTCCTGGAGCGCACTACCTGCCACCAAGTTCGTAGAGAACGAGGGGAGGTAGAGACCTGACAGCGTGCCGGACGGGACCGCCGGACAAGGAAGGACAGTGGAGGAGGTCGCAATGACCGGACCCCCAGAGGGGTCAGCAAGGGAGACAGCAACTGGCCGAGCGAGGGGCTCAAGGACAGTGCGGTCACGAAAGAAAGAGCGAGAAGCACCGGAGTCCAGTGTGAAGGTGTGCAGTGCTGCAGTCGACTCAGTACCGGGGGGCACAGACGCACTAGCACCTAGGGCAGCAGCCTCACCAGGACCTGCGGGAGGGGACGCACTAGCACCTAGAGCGGCAGCCGGACTGGCCTGAATGCCCGGGTCGGGCGGAACACGCAAGTACTGAGCACCCTCTCCACTAATAGACATCGCATACATGGCAGTGAGAATAGCATCAAAGTCTAAAGCCCAAATATCAACGCCCCTCTTTTCCAGCTCAGGCCAGCGCGGCAGCTCAGTGGCAGTAGGAAACTGGGTGCGCCACGCGTCGGTAAGGCGGGCGAAGCAGCGCTGCGTGGGGTGCGGCCTCCCACACTGCTGGCCGCGGCGGTCACCTGTGCGAATGACGTACGTGCAGGTAAAGCCACGCTGCGCATACCACTCACGGGCGGCCTGAAGCGTCGGGGCGGACTGCTGACTCTGCCCTCCGCCAGTGCCCCCACGACTACCACCCCCTCCGCCTCCGCCCCGGCCACCTCCACCCCTGCCGCCACCACGACCACCTCCGCCTCCGCTGTCGCCTCCGCCCCTGCCACCACTCCCGCCGCTGCTGTCGCCTCCCCCACTACCGCCACTAGCCTCCTCAGCCGCGCCTCCACTCCCACCGCCTCCACCCCCACCTCCTCCGCCACCACCCCCACCCCTGCCCCCTTTGCCCCTGCGGCGCCCGCTCGAAGCAGACGCGGTCCCGACCTTCTCAGCACCAAGGAGGTCGACAGCAGCAGCAGAGGCGACAGAGGGGAGGAGGGGGGAAGGGGAACACCCCTCGAAGAACGGGGTGCGGGGGTCGCCACGAGAGGTGCCTACAGCGACGATGCTCGCCTCAGCTGCAAGCAGTTCCTTCTCGAGGAGGGCAACAGTGAGCTCAGTGGGGGAGCGAGAGAGGAAGTGGTCCCTGACTACACGCAGAGAGTCAGGGAGGCGGGTGACGATGTGGTAGAGAGTGATCCAGAGCGGGGGGGGGTTGCTAGTGAGAAACTCGGCAGGCATAGCAGCGCGAAAGCGGGCCTCACTAGTCTTAAGGTGGGTGATGAGGTCTGCGACAGTGTGAAAGGAGGCTAGGTCGGGGAACAGGTAGGGAAGAGTGAGGCGGCCTAGCGTAGCAGAAGCGGGTGAGGAGTAACGGGCAACTACAGCGGTGTAGAGGTCCCTAGCTGTCTTGCACTGGCCAAAGTGCTCGCGCTCATCTAACGGCAGGGAGTTGCGGATGGCAAAGCGAGCGTGAGCGTCACGAGTCTGCCACTGTGAGCGGGTAGTGCTGTCAGCATCAGTAGCAGGGGCAGGAGCATGGCCGAGGGCGTGGTCATACAGGGAGAAGGGGGTGTTGGAGCAGTACAAAGATATCATGCCAGACGACCTACCTGCAGGAGTACCTCCAGCGCGCACCCACGAGCACGAGATCGTGGAGGAACCAGGTGCGAAACCCATCTCACGTGCACCATACCGACTGAGTCCGACTGAACTGACAGACATGAAAAAACAGATTGAGTATCTACTGGACAGACAACTGATCCGCCCATCCACCTCTCCCTACGGCGCACCGGTTCTCTTCACTCCAAAGCCAGATGGTAGTTTACGGATGTGCATCGACTACCGCGCACTGAACAAATACCCCATACCGCGCATAGACGATCTTCTAGACCAACTGCGTGGTGCGACGGTGTTTTCGAAGCTGGACCTACGGTCGGGTTACTGGCAGATCAAGATGGCGGACAACTCGATCCACAAGACGGTGTTCCGTACCAGATATGGCGCTTACGAGTACTTAGTGATGCCGTTCGGACTCTGCAACGCACCAGCGACGTTCCAGGCGGAGATGAATCATATCTTACGGCCCCTGCTGGACGAATGCGTGGTGGTGTACCTGGACGACATACTGATCTACTCTAAGACCATGAAGGAGCACGTGGAGCATCTGCAGAAAGTCTTCGAGATCCTGCGGAAGAATAAGTTCTACGTGAAGCTGTCGAAGAGCGACTTCGCCCTGAAGAAGGTGCAGTTTCTCGGGCACATGGTGAGTACGGAGGGCGTACACGTGGACCCGCGGAAGATCGAAGCCGTCAAGAAGTGGAAAGTTCCAGAGAACGTGAAGGAGTTGCAGCAGTTCCTAGGCTTCGCCAACTACTACAACAGGTTCGTGCCGTAGTACGCCAAGATAGCAGTGCCACTGACCAACCTACTGGAAAGGGATACGCCCTACAAATGGGATACTCCTCAACAGCAAGCCATGGAGCAGCTACAGACAGCACTGACTACAGCGCCAGTACTCATCCTACCGGATCCAGATAGAGACTACGTGGTGGAAGCAGACGCTAGTGACCAAGCAGTCGGAGCAGTACTGATGCAGGATCACGGACGCGGTTTGCAACCCATCGCCTACCTCAGTAAGAAGCTACACGGAGCAGAATTGAACTACCCCATCCATGACAAGGAAGCCTTAGCGATAGTCACAGCCTTCAAGGCGTGGAGGTGTTACCTAGAGGGAGCCAAGACTACAGTCTACACTGAACGATCACTGCAGTCTCAAATACCTGAAGTCGCAGCCGACGCTCTCACGACGACAGGTGCGGTGGGTGGACTTCTTGGAGACCCACTTCCACTACGACATCGTCTACAAGCCCGGGCTACACAACAAGGCAGACACATTGAGCTGCCCCGGTCATGTAGCAGGCATCCAGCTCGACGGAATGAACCCTCTGCTCAAGGGTCTATTCCAACATGGGTACTCCGTGGACGCAGAGATCGCTACAGCAGAGAAACAGAAGCTGTTACAGTGGGAGAATGACTTAGCTGTAAGAAAGGGATCGGGAAAGATTTGGGTACCGAACTATGCCCCGCTCCGACAGATCTTACTGGAGGAGTTCCACGATGTGGCATACGCGGGACATTTCGGGAGTAACAAGACGTTAGCAGGAATAGCGAAGTATTACTACTGGCCTCGGATGGCAGCAGACGTGCAGCAGTTCGTCACTTCATGCGACACGTGCCAGCGGATGAAGAGTAGCAAGCAGAAAAAAGCAGGGTTACTTCAGCCTCTACCCGTACCGGAGCAGCCATGGCAAGTCGTCAGCCTAGACTTCATCACTGGGCTTCCTTCGACCTCACGAGGGCATGACGCTATACTCGTGGTGATCGACAAGTTCTCCAAAATGGGTCACTTCATACCGACCAATGCCACAGCTACAGCTGAAGCAACTGCTCGCCTCTTCTTCGACCGCATCATCACCATCCACGGCATCCCCGCTACACTCATCTCAGACAGAGACCCAAAATTCACTAGTAAGTTCTGGAGGGAACTCATGGGATTGTTGGGGACAAAGCTTGCAATGTCTTCAGCATACCACCCCCAGACTGACGGACAGACTGAGCGACTCAATCAGGTGGTTGAACAGTTACTGCGCACAGCTTGCAAGGACGACATCAGCCACTGGGATCAACAGTTACCAACGCTTGAGTTCGCTTACAACAACGCGTCGCATGCGGCCACAGGGAAATCTCCTTTCTTCCTGTGCTATGGACGAGAACCACTTACACCACAACAGCCAACCACACCGGCACACGTCCAAGCCGCACACGACTTCGTCACCACCATGCAGCAGCTATGGGAGAAGACTCAGCGACGTCTCACCACGATGCAGAACTCCCATAAGCAGTATGCCGATCGACAGCGACGAGATCACTCAGTAGCAGTTGGAGATCAGGTGCTTCTTGACACACGCAACTTGGACTTGTCCCACATTCCGTCCAAGCTCCGGCCTTGCTTCTGTGGTCCCTTTCGCGTTGAGGCGATGGTGACACCAGTTACATTCCGCTTGTGCTTACCTTCTACGTGGAAACTTTACAACGCTTTCCATGTTCAACTGCTGAAGCCCTACAAGGACCCCAACCAGCAGTTCACAGGACGACAGCTACCGCCACCACCACCTGTTCTCGTACAGGATGAACCAGAGTACGAGGTGGAACGAGTTCTCGCTCATCGACGCAGACGCGGCAACACGCTCGAGTTCCTGATACGTTGGAAGGGATATGACCCGTCGGAGGACAGTTGGGTTGCAGAAGCTGATATGGGCAACGCACGCCGTGCTCTCAAGGATTATCTTGTCAAGCAGGGTGTATCTCACGCCACCCAGCTTTGAGGGGGGACGTGTGAGAGTACGACGGCTTTGCTGAGATTTACTAGCTTGATTCTGGTTTATTACGCATTATCTAGCTTAGCTTTATTTTGCTTGCTTTTGCTAGATTTCCTAGGTTCGTTGCTTTTATTTATTATAGTTATAGGCACCGAACTAGGTTGAGTGCACCGAATTCTAGGCTTTTCGATTGCCACCGAATTGCCTTCTACCGAATTCGGGAAGGACCCGTTCGGGACGCTTCGCGACCCGCGGAACCTTCTAGTAACACCCAGGTTACTGCCTTTGTGTCGAGCCTATATATAGCCTCGCCTTGTGAGGAGATAACTACTACAACGGGAGCTAGGCTACGGGCTAGGCACGGGTGCTCGTGTAATCTCTGCGTTCCTTTTTCCTTAGTCATTTTCCTAGTGCACACACTGCTTGCTAGTTCACAGGGAAAGTTGGCAAGAGTTTCACTAGAGAAAGTTGACAACAATGATACAATGAAGTTGGCAAGACTAGACAACATTAGAGCTAGGATGCAAGCAAGTCTACAGCCAGCGCAGCATGGTCGACCGTGTGCCAGCACGACTTGGTCGACCGCGCTCCAGCACTGCAGAGTCGCGGCTTGCCAACGCTGCAGGTCGACGGCGTGACAACAGCGCAAGTCGACGGCGTGCCAGCGTTGCTCCCGCAGTACAGCATCGCACCCGCTTCGCAGGTGCGCGTAGATGATTGGCGTGCAGTGCCTCGTAACCTGCGCAGCACACACACCAAGTCAACTTCGTGCTGACGACTGCATCTGATCTGCCAGGTCGACCTCGGGATACCACCACCGAGGTCGTCCTTGCCAACCTCGCCTGGGCGACCGTCGCGTGCCTCCGCAGAACCTCGTCACCCAGGTAACCTGGTCGACCGGGCAACCAGGTCGACCAGCTGCTCCTGTGCATGCCCGTCGACCTCCCAGTTCGACGGCCACTCCAAGTCGACCACACCCTCGGTCAACCAGCTCCAGACTCCTATTGCATTAGGAATTATGGATTTCACGTCCCTCCAGGTCGACCACCTCCAGGTCGACCAGCACTAGCCGACCACCAGAGTCGGCTACCCGAAGTCGGCGTCACCAAGTTGACGCCCTGCTACTCGACGCCCAGCTGTTCGGCGTCCTGAATCCTACTACCGAAGTCGACGTCGGCCCCTCCTACGTCGACCACCAAGTTTGGTCGACCACCAGGTCGACCTTACACCTGGTCGACTAACCAACCAAGTCGACCAGCAGCTCTGTCAGCCGACCATCCAAGTCGGCTGCCCCAGGTTGGCGTCACCTGGTCGACGCCCTCTGTAGGTCGACTTCCCAGGTCGACCATACGAAGTTAGCGCCCTCCCGAAGTCGGCGCCCATGCAGTGGCTCCCCGTGCAGGTCCACCGGACCCGTCGACTAGCTCGCCCACTGTTGCAGGTCGGCTGAACCCCTACACCCGACTACGAAGTCGGCTCCGCCCAAGCGAGGACGGGGCCAAAACACAACTCCCGTTGACACTCCCCTGCCGCGTTCACGCTTGAGCCCCCAACCCACACGACAGTACTTTTTGGAGACAAGCTCGTCGACGTGCACCCAACACACAGCACGTCGTCCACCGCACCAGCCATGCAAGAGGGCATGGCACCTACTGCTGCACGTCATTGTCGCCGTCGCCCACGTCGGCCAGACGCACTTGGCCGATGGCGACGGAGCACCGGTTGAAGGCCGGATAGTGCAGCGCCTTCGTCAGGAAGTCGGCCGGCTGCTCAGTGGTCGGGATGTACTGCAGCGAAAACTTCCCCCACTTCACCATGTGCTGCAGCCAGGCCTGTCGCCGCTCCATGTGCTTGAGGTTGCCCGTCAACCCCATGCCCTCGGCGACTGTGATGGCCGACTTGTTGTCCACCCTGAGGACAGTCGGCTTCCCGGCGTCCAGCTGCTGGAACTCTGCCAGGAGGAAGCGAAGTCGGCGTCCCTCCTTGCCGGCCTCGCCTCGCCTTGTGAGGAGATAACTACTACAACGGGAGCTAGGCTACGGGCTAGGCACGGGTGCTCGTGTAATCTCTGTGTTCCTTGTTCCTTAGTCATTTTCCTAGTGCACACACTGCTTGCTAGTTCACAGGGAAAGTTGGCAAGAGTTTCACTAGAGAAAGTTGACAACAATGATACAATGAAGTTGGCAAGACTAGACAACATTAGAGCTAGGATGCAAGCAAGTCTACAGCCAGCGCAGCATGGTCGACCGCGTGCCAGCACGACTTGGTCGACCGCGCTCCAGCAGTGCAGGGACGCGGCTTGCCAACGCTGCAGGTCGACGGCGTGACAACAGCGCAAGTCGACGGCGTGCCAGCGTTGCTCCCGCAGTACAGCATCGCACCCGCTTCGCAGGTGCGCGTAGATGATTGGCGTGCAGTGCCTCGTAACCTACGCAGCGCACACACCAAGTCAACTTCGTGCTGACGACTGCATCTGATCTGCCAGGTCGACCTCGGGATACCACCACCGAGGTCGTCCTTGCCAACCTCGCCTGGGCGACCTTCGCGTGCCTCTGCAGAACCTCGTCACCCAGGTAACCTGGTCGACCGGGACCGGCGTCTTCGGAGTCCGTCCGCCCTGCTCCTCGTCGATGAACCGCCTACGCAGCTTGTCGGCGTAGCTCTGCTGGTGCAGCCACAGCTTCCTCGCCGACCTGTCGCGCACGATCTCCAGCCCGAGGTACTTCTGCACCGGCGAGATCTCGCGCAGCTCGAAGGCGGCCTCCAGCAGCTCCTTCAGCCCCTCCAGCATCGCGGCGCTGCTGCTGGCGGCGAGCAGGTCGTCAACGTAGACCAGCACCCAGCAGGTCACCTTGTCCTCGCCGACCTTGAAGTAGAGGGCCTTGTCGACCTGGCTCTTCTTCCAGCCAGCGCCGACCAGCACGTCGTTGAGCGCCAAGTACCACAGCAGCGGCGACTGCTTCAGCCCGTACAGACTCTTCAGCAGCTTGCACACCCGGCCGGTTCCGTCGTTGAAGTAGTCCGGCTGCGACATGTACAGCACCCAATCGAGCTTGCTCTGCAAGAAGGCGTTCTTCATGTCGAGCTGCATCAGGTTGAGGTTGAGCACGGCGACGATGCTGAGGAAGATCCTCAGCGTCACGTAGCTGCCCACCGGCGCGAACGTCTCGTCGTAGTCGGCGCCGTACATCTGCGTGAAGCCCTTCACGACCAGCCTCGCCTTCTCGTGCTCGACGGTGTCGTCGATGTGGTACTTCGTCGTCAACACCCACCGGTTCTTCATGACGTTCACTCCCGGCGGGCGTTCGACCAGCTCCCACGTGCCCATGCTGATGAGGCTGCGGATCTCCTCCTCCATGGCGGCCTTCACCGCCGGACCCTTCCAGCTTGCCAACGCCTCCTTCACCGTCATCGTCGAGATGTCCCAACGGTGCTCGGGGTCGGCATGCATGTCGGGGTCGAGCTCCGGGAACTCTTCGTCCTCGTCGGCGTCGTCGTACAGCAGGTCGTCGTCCTCGTCGACCACGTCATACACCGTGGTGAAGGCGGCCGGGATGAAGAAGTCGGGAGGCCTCCGAAGTCGACCTGTGCGCCGTGGTCCAGGCTGACCCTCCTCGGCGTCACCGTCGACGGGCTCCTAGTCGCCCAACTGCTCCGCTTCATCTTCACTGACTCCGCCGTCCTCGTCGTCCTTCTGCAACTCGGTCGGCGTCCCGACCAATTTCTCCCCTGCGGTCAGTTCCCCTGCCGATTGCCAGGTCGCCGACTGCTCCTTGGTCGGCCGCGCTGCTGCCTGCTCCCCTGTGGGCTTCACCCAAGTCGGCTGCACCTCCTCGACCTGCTCCCCCCTTATCCAGGTCGACTGCACTCCCATGTCGACCTGCTGCTCGTCCCGTCGGCCACCGGCGATGCCCTTGGTCGGCGCCACAGGCGACGTCCCACTGCTCCCCTCATCGCCGGAGGCCGACGCCGGGGTCTGCCCACGCAGGTCGGCGATGAGGGGAGGGGCAGGGGAAGGAGAGGAAGGGTGGACGATCTTGGCGTCCTCGTAAGCAAGCTCACCGACATCGGCGAGCAGAGGGAGCGTTGCCGTCGAGGTATCCGTCAGCGTGGCCACCAGCGTCCGCCCCGACACCGGCCCATGCTCCGACTTCCACACCTCGAGCGACATGTCCTCGTAGAACACCACGTCCGACGTGGTGACTACCCGGTTGTCGGCGATGTCGAGGAGCTCCCAGCCCTTACTCTCCTCCGACACGCCGAGGTGAAGGCCCCACTTGGCCTTCGGCTTCAGCTTCCCACCACGCTGCTGCTCGGGGACGAGGAATTGCGCCATGCAGCCCCACACGCGCGCCAGCGACAAGTCGGGCTTCTTCCCGGTGAGCAGCTGGAACAGTGTTGTCTCCGGCAGCAGCGTCGACTGCTCAAGGCAGTTGCGAACCCAGACGGCCTGCCGCAGGGCAAGGTGCCACCAGTGGTGCTGCACGCCCATGTGCAGCAACATGGGTAAGCAACGCACTTACTCTTGGTACCATCTTAATGAGTAAGTAATGCACTTACTCTTGGTACCATTCATACGGGTGGAAAATGCACTTACTCTCGGTACCATCTATACGAATAGGTAACGCACTTACTCTTGGTACCATCCATATGGATAAGTAACGCCCTTAATCTTTGTACCATCTATACGGGTAAGTAACACACTTATTCTTGGTGCCATTGATATGGGTCAGTAACGCATTTGCTCTTGGTACCATTCATACCGGTAATTAACACAACTCTTGGTACCATCTATACGAGTAAGTAACGCACCTACTCTTGGTACCATTTGTATGGGTAATTGACGCACTTAGTCTCAGTACCATTAATATGGTAAGTATCCCACTTACTCCTGGTACCATCCATACGTTAAGTAAAGCACTTACTCTTGGTACCAACCATACGGGTAGTTAACACCCTTACCCTTGGTACCATCCACATGAGTAAGTGACGAACTTACTCTTGGTACCAGCCACATGAGTAAGTAACGCACTTACTCTTGGTACCATCCATATGGATAAATAGTGCACTTACCCTTGGTACCATTCATACGGGTTATTAACGCACTTACTCTTGGTACCATCCATACTGATAAGCAACGCACTTACACTTGGTACCATCCATTTGATCAAGCATTCACTCTTGGTACCATCGATACGAGTAAGTAACGCACTTACCCATGAGACAATTCAAATGGGTAATAAACACACCTACTCTTGGTACCATCTTTACGGTCAAGTAACACACTTCTTCTTAGTGCCATCCATATGGGTAAGAAACGCACTTACTCTTGGTTCCATTTGTATGGGTAATTAACACACTTACTCTTGGTACCATCCATATGGATAACTAGCGCACTTGATCTTGGTACCAAATAATTCACTTACTATTGGTACCATCGATACGGATAATTAATGCTTTGGTACCCATCGATACGGGTAAGTAACGCACTTACTTTTGGTACCATCCATACGCGCAAGTAATGCATTTTCTCATGATACTATTCATACGTTTAATGGACACATTCTCTCTTGGTACCATCTATACGGTTAAGTTTTGAATGGGTAATATACGCACTTACTCTTGGTACCATCTATACGGATAACTAACGCACTTACTCTTGGTACCATCCATATGGGTAAGTAACACGCTTGCTCTTGGTACCATCCATATAGTAAGTGCGAAGGTAACTACTACAACGGGAGTTAGACTACGGGCTAGGCACGGGTGCTCGTGTGATCTCTGTGTTCGTTTCTTAGTCGTTTTCCTAGTGCACACACTGCTTGCTAGTTCACAGAGAAAGTTGGTAAGAGTTGGCAAGGCTAGACTACATCAGAGCAAGCATGCGAGCAGGACGACTGCCAGCGCAGCACGGTCGACCGCGTGCCAGCATGACTTGGTCGACCGCGTTCCAGCAGTGCAGAGTCGCGGCTTGCCAACGCTGCAAGTCGACGGCGTGCCAACGTCGCAGGTTGACGGCATGCCAACGTTGCTCCTGCAGAACAGCAGTGCACCTGCTTCGCAGGTGCTCGCAGATGATTGGCGTGCAGTGCCTCGTCACCTGCACAGCGCACACACCACGTCAACTTCGTGCTGATGCCTGCTTCCGATCAGCCACGTCGACCTCGGGATACCACCACCGAGGTCGTCCTCGCCAACGTCGCCTGGGCGACCGTCGCGTGCCTCCGGAGATCCTCGCCACCCAGGTAACCTGGTCGACTGGGCAACCAGGTCGACCAGCTGCTCCTGTGCATGCCCGTCGACCTCCCAGGTCGACGACCACTCCAAGTCGACCTCACCAGGTCGACCACACCCTCTTGTCGACCAGCTCCAGGTCGACATCACTCCTGGTCGACCAACTTCTCGTCGACCAGCGTAGTTGTCAGCCGACCCCAAAGTCGGCTACCCGAAGTCGGCGTCACCAAGTTGACGCCCTGCTACTCGACGCCCAAAAGCTCGGCGTCCTAAATCCTTCTGCCGAAGTCGACATCGGCCCCTCCTTCGTCGACCACCATGTTCGGTCGACCACCAGGTCGACCTTACACGTGGTTGACCAACCAACCAAGTCGACCAGAAGGCCTGGTCGACCAACCAGGTCGACCAGAAGGCCTGGTCGACCAACCAGGTCGACCAGAAGGTCTGGTCGACCAACCAAGGCGACATGTCCTCGTAGAACACCACGTCCGACGTGGTGACTACCCAGTTGTCGGCGATGTCGAGGAGCTCCCAGCCCTTGCTCTCCTCCGACACGCCGAGGTGAAGGCCCCACTTGGCCTTCGGCTTCAGCTTCCCACCACGCTGCTGCTCGGGGACGAGGAATTGCGCCATGCAGCCCCACACGCGCGCCAGCGACAAGTCGGGCTTCTTCCCGGTGAGCAGCTGGAACGGTGTTGTCCCCGGAAGCAGCGTCGACCGCTCAAGGCAGTTACGCACCCAGACGGCCTGCCGCAGGGCGAGGTGCCACCAGTGGTGCTGCACGCGGTGCAGCAACATCGTCCGCACCGACTCCACCACTGTCCTCATCTCCCTCTCCGCAATGCCGTTCTGCTGCGGAGTGTACGGGCAGGTAAGGTCGTGGAGGATCCCCTTGCCGTTCACGAGGGCGGTAAAGTCCTTCATGAAGAACTCCCTTCCCCGGTCAGAACGCAGCATCAACACCGACTTCTTCGTCTGCCGCTCAACCGTCACCAGCCACTGCTCGAACTCCCGCAGCACGTCCGACTTCTTGGCGACCGGCCTCACCCACACATAGCGGGTCTTGCGGTCCTTCAGCAGCAGGAAGTATAGGCTGCCGTCCTTGGCAGCCACCCGAAACGGCCCGCACAGGTCGATGTGCACAACGGCCTGTACGTCGTCGGCGTCGGAGCCTTGGTCGGGGAAGGTGTGCCTCGCCAGCTTCCCGCCGACGCACGAGACACACGGTGAGTCGGTGCCCGACGTCGACTTGAGGTCCAGCCCAATGGCGACCTCGTGCTTTGCCAAGCTCCGTATGGTGTCCATGCCGTCGTGTGCCAATCTCGCATGCAGCCTAGCTGGCGTCGACTTCGTCGCCGAGCAAGGACTCAAGTCGGTGCAGAGGACCCGGCCGGAATACGTTGCTCGACCAAGCACGTCGCCCTGCGCCGAGACGAGCAGCATCCTGTCACCGTCTTCTTGCATCTTAACACCGTTCTCTTTCAGCTGACCGGCCCACAGCAGGTTGGCCGCCACGCCCTGGACGTCCTGCAGCGCCCCATTGAAGTCGTGCACGTGCTTCACGTCGCCACTCGGCCCCAAGTCGATGAAGGCCTCCTTCGTGCCCATCAGGTGGTGCGAACAGCCGCTGTCGAGCAGGACCACCGCCGGGTTCGCCTGCACAGCTGCCGCCATCGCCTGGAAGTCCTCGCCAGCCTCTGGCGCCAGCGAGACGGTCGGCTCCACGACGCCGACCAGAGAGCACGACGCCGACTTGTCGTCTCGCCCCTTGCCGCCAGCAGAGGAGTCGGCGTCCTTCGCCGAGGTCGACGACTTGGTCGACTGCTTCTCCTTGCGCAGCTGGTTTCCTCCTCGATGAGGACAACGACTACCAGACCTCCCGCGGCCTCCCTTGTCGTCGTCGTCCGAGTCACTGCGGTCGGGGCACTCGAAGGAGAGGTGGTCGGGGTCGCCGCACAGCCAGCACTCCCGACGTCGACTTCCTCCTCCTCTGCCGCCGTCCTTGGCCGACTTCTTCTTGTCGGCGTCCTTGGTCGGCTTCGAGCCACTGCTACCACCGCCGCCAGACTGTCCACGCTGCCCCGGTCGACCGCCTTGCTTCGCCGGGGCGACGTAGTTCACCTGCGCCAAGAGCTCTTGGGAACGCTCGGCCTCCTGCATCGCCTCGTCCTGCAGGATGTACGAGGTCAACGTGTCCTCGTTGAGCGTCGCCCGCGTGCTCGGCGCCATCGACAGCTTCTTCAGCAGGTTGTAGCTGCTCGGGAGTTTCTGCATGACATGGGTGACGTAAGACGCCGTCGAGTACTCTGCACCGGCCATCCTGATGGTGGCGAGAATCCGCCGAGCTCGATTGCAATAGTTCGTTGCCGTCTCCTGGTCACCCATACGCAGGTGCGTCAGCTGCCCTTCAAGCTGGGCGATGAACAAGTTGTCTGTGACTTGGTAAGTCGACTCGATGAAGTGCCACGCCCGGTGGCCGGCGTCGATGTGCTCCCTGCACGACTTCAGGGCGATTTGCACGCCCGGCGAGCAGCACCGCGAGATGACCGCGAACGTCAGCAGCTGCACAGCGCGAAACTCAGCACGCAAGTCGGGGTCATCCGGCGTCGCCACGGTACCGCGAGCAAAGTTGATCAGCCCGGCCATCTCCAGCTGGGGCTCGATGGCTTCCTTCCAGGTAAGAATGTCGGGTCGACCGACCAGCAGGGGAGTCACCAAGATCCTATCCGGCGTACACTTCAAGTAGCCGTAGCTCGGTGCAATCCCGCCTGCTGTCACCTGGGTCGCCGACATCGGCAAAGATCCACTTCGCCGACCTCCGACGTCACCCTGCGAGGACCCTGCAGCCGCCGACGACCGCATCCCTCGCGCCCGAACGCCGCCGACTTCATCGGCGTGAATCACACCACGCTGCCTCGACGTGCCTCCCGCACTGCTGCCGACCTGGTCACCACCGGCGTTGACGCCCACGTCGACGCCGATCTCGGTGTTCACCGGTCGAGGAGATGCAGGCCGAGAAGGATGCTCCGTCGCCCATACGGACCTGATGCCAGCTTCGACGACCGCCCAAGGCAGGTCGCCATACTCGTTAGCCTCATGGCGTCTCCTCGCGTTCTCCAGCCGTGCCTCCAGGGTGTCCACCACCCCCGTGTCGGCGTCGGAGCCTTGGTCGGGGAAGGTGTGCCTCGCCAGCTTCCCGCCGACGCACGAGACACACGGTGAGTCGGTGCCCGACGTCGACTTGAGGTCCAGCCCAATGGCGACCTCGTGCTTCGCCGAGCTCCGTATGGTGTCCATGCCGACGTGTGCCAATCTCGCATGCAGCCTAGCTGGCGTCGACTTCGTCGCCGAGCAAGGACTCAAGTCGGTGCAGAGGACCCGGCCGGAATACGTTGCTCGACCAAGCACGTCGCCCTGCGCCGAGACGAGCAGCATCCTGTCACCGTCTTCTTGCATCTTAACACCGTTCTCTTTCAGCTGACCGGCCCACAGCAGGTTGGCCGCCACGCCCTGGACGTCCTGCAGCGCCCCATTGAAGTCGCGCACGTGCTTCACGTCGCCACTCGGCCCCAAGTCGATGAAGGCCTCCTTCGTGCCCATCAGGTGGTGCGAACAGCCGCTGTCGAGCAGGACCACCGCCGGGTTTGCCTGCACAGCTGCCGCCATCGCCTGGAAGTCCTCGCCAGCCTCTGGCGCCAGCGAGACGGTCGGCTCCACGACGCCGACCAGAGAGCACGACGCCGACTTGTCGTCTCGCCCCTTGCCGCCAGCAGAGGAGTCGGCGTCCTTCGCCGAGGTCGACGACTTGGTCGACTGCTTCTCCTTGCGCAGCTGGTTTCCTCCTCGATGAGGACAACGACTACCAGACCTCCCGCGGCCTCCCTTGTCGTCGTCGTCCGAGTCACTGCGGTCGGGGCACTCGAAGGAGAGGTGGTCGGGGTCGCCGCACAGCCAGCACTCCCGACGTCGACTTCCTCCTCCTCTGCCGCCGTCCTTGGCCGACTTCTTCTTGTCGGCGTCCTTGGTCGGCTTCGAGCCACTGCTACCACCGCCGCCAGACTGTCCACGCTGCCCCGGTCGACCGCCTTGCTTCGCCGGGGCGACGTAGTTCACCTGCGCCAAGAGCTCTTGGGAACGCTCGGCCTCCTGCATCGCCTCGTCCTGCAGGATGTACGAGGTCAACGTGTCCTCGTTGAGCGTCGCCCGCGTGCTCGGCGCCATCGACAGCTTCTTCAGCAGGTTGTAGCTGCTCGGGAGTTTCTGCATGACATGGGTGACGTAAGACGCCGTCGAGTACTCTGCACCGGCCATCCTGATGGTGGCGAGAATCCGCCGAGCTCGATTGCAATAGTTCGTTGCCGTCTCCTGGTCACCCATACGCAGGTGCGTCAGCTGCCCTTCAAGCTGGGCGATGAACAAGTCGTCGGTGACTTGGTAAGTCGACTCGATGAAGTGCCACGCCCGGTGGCCGGCGTCGATGTGCTCCCTGCACGACTTCAGGGCGATTTGCACGCCCGGCGAGCAGCACCGCGAGATGACCGCGAACGTCACCAGCTGCACAGCGCGAAACTCAGCACGCAAGTCGGGGTCATCCGGCGTCGCCACGGTACCGCGAGCAAAGTTGATCAGCCCGGCCATCTCCAGCTGGGGCTCGATGGCTTCCTTCCAGGTAAGAATGTCGGGTCGACCGACCAGCAGGGGAGTCACCAAGATCCTATCCGGCGTACACTTCAAGTAGCCGTAGCTCGGTGCAATCCCGCCTGCTGTCACCTGGGTCGCCGACATCGGCAAAGATCCACTTCGCCGACCTCCGACGTCACCCTGCGAGGACCCTGCAGCCGCCGACGACCGCATCCCTCGCGCCCGAACGCCGCCGACTTCATCGGCGTGAATCACACCACGCTGCCTCGACGTGCCTCCCGCACTGCTGCCGACCTGGTCACCACCGGCGTTGACGCCCACGTCGACGCCGATCTCGGTGTTCACCGGTCGAGGAGATGCAGGCCGAGAAGGATGCTCCGTCGCCCATACGGACCTGATGCCAGCTTCGACGACCGCCCAAGGCAGGTCGCCATACTCGTTAGCCTCATGGCGTCTCCTCGCGTTCTCCAGCCGTGCCTCCAGGGTGTCCACCACCCCCGTGTCACCTACGGCGCCTACCATGGTGACTACCGCACAGCTGCCGGCCTACGAACAACTTAGGTAAGGTGCAACTAAGTCGACTAGACTGAAAGGTAAGTCGTGTGCCGTCCACGCTCACCGCACCATGCGAAGATAACTACTACAACGGGAGCTAGACTATGGGCTCGGCAAGGGTGCTCGTGTGATCTCTGCGTTCGTTTCTTAGTCGTTTTCCTAGTGCACACACTGCTTGCTAGTTCACAGGGAAAGTTGGCAAGAGTTTCACTAGAGAAAGACGACAACAATGGTACAATGAAGTTGGCAAGGCTAGACTACATCAGAGCTAGCATGCAAGCAGGACGACTGCCAGCGCAGCACGGTCGACTGCGTGCCAGCACGACTTGGTCGACCGTGCTCCAGCAGTGCAGAGTCGCGGCTTGCCAACGCTGCAAGTCGACGGCGTGCCAACGTCGCAGGTTGACGGCGTGCCAACGTTGCTCCAGCAGAACAGTAGCGCACCTGCTTCGCAAGTGCTCGCAGATGATTGGCGTGCAGTGCCTCGTCACCTGCACAGCGCACGCACCATGTCAACTTCGTGCTGATGCCAGCTTCTGATCAGCCACGTCGACCTCGGGATACCACCACCGAGGTCGTCCTTGCCTGGGCGACCGTCGCGTGCCTCCGAAGATCCTCGTCACCCAGGTGGCCTGGTCGACCGGGCAACCAGGTCGACCAGCTGCTCCTGTGCATGCCCGTCGACCTCCCAGGTCGACGACCACCCCAAGTCGTCCTCACCAGGTCGACCAAACCCTCGGTCGACCAGCTCCAGGTCGACGTCACTCCTGGTCGACCAACTTTCCGTCGACCAGCGTAGTTGTCAGCCGACTCCAAAGTCGGCCACCCGAAGTCGGCATCACCAAGTTGACGCCCTGCTACTCGACGCCCAACAGCTCGGCGTCCTGAATCCTTCTGCTGAAGTCGACGTCGGCCCCTCCTTCGTTGACCACCAAGTTTGGTCGACCACCAGGTCGACCTCACGCCTGGTCGACCAACCAACCAAGTCGACCAAAAGGTCTGGTCGACCAACCAAGTCGACCAGCAGTTCTGTCAGCCGACCACCCAAGTCGGCTGCCTCAGGTTGGCGTCCCCAGATCGACGCCATCTGCAGGTCGACTTCCCAGGTCGACCACCCGAAGTTGGCGCCCTCCCGAAGTCGGCGCCCATGCAGTGGCTCCCCGTGCAGGTCGACCAACCTCGTCGACCAACTCGCCCACTGCTGCAGGTCGGCTGCACCCTACACCCGACCACGAAGTCGGCTCCGCCCAAGCGAGGACGGGGCCAACACACAACTCCCGTTGACAGTAAGTTGCGTAGTTACTCTTGGTACAATTCGTATGGTTAATTAACGCACTTACATTTAGTACTATCCATAAGGGTACGTAATGCATGGTACCATTTACATGGGTAAGTATTGCACTTACTCTTGGTACCATCCATACGGGTAAGTAACGCACTTACTTTTGGTACCATCCATATGGGTAAGTAACGCACTTACTCTAGGTACCAATCTTATGGGTAATGAATGCACTTACTCTTGGTACCATCCATACGGGTAGTTAACACCCCTACTCTCGGTACCAACTATATGAATAAGAAACGCACATACCCTTGGTACCATCTATATGAATAAGCAACGCACATACTCTTGGTACCATCCATACGGGTAGAAAATGCACCAACTCTTGATACCATCCATACGGATAAATCACGCACTTACTCTTGGTACCGTCCATATGGATAAGTAACGCACTTACTCTTGGTACCATCCATATGGATAAGTAACGCACTTACTCTTGGTACCAGCCATTGATATGGGTCAGTAACGCATTTACTCTTGGTACCATTCATACAGGTAATTAACGCACTTACTCTTGGTACCATCCATACGAGTAAGTAACGCAGGTACTCTTGGTACCATTCGTATGGGTAATTTACGCACTTAGTCTTGGTACCATTAATATGGTAAGTATCCCACTTGCTCCTGGTATTATCCATACGGTAAGTAAAGCACTTACTCTTGGTACCATCGATACGGGTAGTTCCCTTACTCTTGGTGCCATCCATATGGGTACGTAACGCACTTACCCTTGGAACCATCCACATGGGTAAATAAAAAACTTACTCTTGGTACCATCCACATGGGTAAGTAACGCACTTACTCTTGGTACCATCCATATGGGTAAATATTGCACTTACCCTTGGTACCATTCATACGGGTAATTAACGCACTTACTCTTGGTACCATCTATACGGATAACTAACACACGTACTCTTGGTGACATCCATATAAGGAAGTAACGCACCTATTCTTAGTACCATCCGTATGGGTAAGTATCGCAATTACTCTTGGTACCATCCATATGGGTAAGTCACTACTCTTGGTACCATTCGTACGGGTAACTAACCTTTTTACTCTTGGTATCATCCATACGGGTAAGTAACTCATTTACACTTGGTACCATCCATACGGTAAGTAACGCACTTACTCTTAGTACCATCCATATGGGTAAGTAACATTCATGTGGGTACGTAATGCACTACTCTTGGTACCATTCGTACGGGTAATAAACTTTTTTACTCTTGGTATCATCCATACGGGTAAGTAACTCACTTACACCTGGTACCATCCATACGGTAAGTAACGCACTTACTCTTAGTACCATCCATATGGGTAAGTAACGCACTTACCCTTGGTACCATCCATACGGGTAAGTAATGCACTTACTCTTGGTACCATCCATACGGATACGTAACGCACTTACTCTTGGTACCATCCATACGGACAAGCAATGAACTTACTGTTGGTACCATCAATATGGATAGGTAACGCACTTACTCTTGGTACCATCCATACGGGTAAGTAACGCACTTACTCTTAATACCATTCATACGGATAATTAATGAACTTTCTCTTGGTACCATTTGTATGGGTTGTAAACGCACTTACTTTTGGTACCATCGATATGGGTAAGTAACGCACTTACTCTTGGTACTATTCACATGGGTAATTAACGTGCTTACTCTTGGTACCATCCATACGAGTAAATAATGCACCTACTCTTGGTACCATTCATACGGATAAGTGAAGCACTTATTCTTGGTACCATCCATATGGGTAAGTAACGTACTTACTCTTGGTACCATCCATATGGGTAAGTAATGCACTTACTCTTGGTACTATCTGTACGAGTAAGTAACACACTTACTCTTGGTACTCACTCGTATACGTAATTAAAGCACTTACTCTTGGTACCATTAATACGGTAAGTATCGCACTTACTCTCGGTACCATTCGTATGGGTAATTAATGCACTTATTTTTGGTACCATCCATACGGGTAAGTAATGCACTTACTCTTGGTACCATCAATATGGGTAAGTAACGCACTTACTCTTGGTACCATTCATACGGGTAATTAACGCGCTTACTATTGGTACCATCCACACGAGTAAGTAACGCACCTGCTCTTGGTACCATTCAAATGGATAAGTGAAGCACTTACTCTGGGTACCATCCAGATGGGTACGTAATGCACTTACTATTGAAACCATCTTTACGTAACAAACACACTTATTATTGGTACCATCCGTATGGGTAAGTAACGCACTTACAATTGGTACCATCCATATGGGTACGTAACGTACTTACTCTTGGTACCATTCGCATGGGTACGTAACGCACTTACACTTGGTACCATCCATATGGGTAAGTAATGCACTTACTCTTGGTACCATTCGTATGGGTACGTAACGCACTTGCTCTTAGTACCATCCATATGGGTAAATAACGCACATACTCTTGGTACCATCCATATGGGTAAGTAACCTACTTACCCTTGGTACCATCCATATGGTTAAGTATCACACTTACCCTTGGTACCATCTATACAAATAACTAACACACGAACTCTTGGTACCATCCATATGGGTAAGTAACGCACATACTCTTAGTACCATCCGTATGGGTAAGTATTGCAACTACTCTTGGTACCATCCATATGGGTAAGTAGCGCACTTACTCTTGGTGCCATTCGTACAGGTATTTAACTCACTTACACTTGGTACCATCCATACGGTAAGTATACTTACTCTTGGTACCATCCATATGGGTAAGTGACGCACTTACTCTTGGTACCATCCATATGGGTAAATAACGCACTTACTCTTGGTACCATCCATATGGGTAAGTAATGCACTTACTCTTGGTACCATCCATATGGGTAAGTAACGCACTTACTCCTGGTACCATCCATACGGTAAGTAACGCACTTACTCTTAGTACCATCCATATAATGGGTAGTTAACACCCTTACTCTTGTTACGATCCATATGGGTAAGTAACGCACTTACTCTTGGTACCATCTATACGGATAACTAACACACGTACTCTTGGTGACATCCATATAAGGAAGTAACGCACCTACTCTTAGTACCATCCGTATGGGTAAGTATCGCAATTACTCTTGGTACCATCCATATGGGTAAGTCACTACTCTTGGTACCATTCGTACGGGTAACTAACCTTTTTACTCTTGGTATCATCCATACGGGTAAGTAACTCATTTACACTTGGTACCATCCATACGGTAAGTAACGCACTTACTCTTAGTACCATCCATATGGGTAAGTAACATTCATGTGGGTACGTAATGCACTACTCTTGGTACCATTCGTACGGGTAATAAACTTTTTTACTCTTGGTATCATCCATACGGGTAAGTAACTCACTTACACCTGGTACCATCCATAAGGTAAGTAACGCACTTACTCTTAGTACCATCCATATGGGTAAGTAACGCACTTACCCTTGGTACCATCCATACGGGTAAGTAATGCACTTACTCTTGGTACCATCCATACGGATACGTAACGCACTTACTCTTGGTACCATCCATACGGACAAGCAATGCACTTACTGTTGGTACCATCAATATGGATAGGTAACGCACTTACTCTTGGTACCATCCATACGGGTAAGTAACGCACTTACTCTTAATACCATTCATACGGATAATTAATGAACTTTCTCTTGGTACCATTTGTATGGGTTGTAAACGCACTTACTTTTGGTACCATCGATATGGGTAAGTAACGCACTTACTCTTGGTACTATTCACATGGGTAATTAACGTGCTTACTCTTGGTACCATCCATACGAGTAAATAATGCACCTACTCTTGGTACCATTCATACGGATAAGTGAAGCACTTATTCTTGGTACCATCCATATGGGTAAGTAACGTACTTACTCTTGGTACCATCCATATGGGTAAGTAATGCACTTACTCTTGGTACCACTCTGTACGAGTAAGTAACACACTTACTCTTGGTACTCACTCGTATACGTAATTAAAGCACTTACTCTTGGTACCATTAATACGGTAAGTATCGCACTTACTCTCGGTACCATTCGTATGGGTAATTAATGCACTTATTTTTGGTACCATCCATACGGGTAAGTAATGCACTTACTCTTGGTACCATCAATATGGGTAAGTAACGCACTTACTCTTGGTACCATTCATACGGGTAATTAACGCGCTTACTATTGGTACCATCCACACGAGTAAGTAACGCACCTGCTCTTGGTACCATTTAAATGGATAAGTGAAGCACTTACTCTGGGTACCATCCAGATGGTTACGTAATGCACTTACTATTGAAACCATCTTTATGTAACAAACACACTTATTATTGGTACCATCCGTATGGGTAAGTAACGCACTTACAATTGGTACCATCCATATGGGTACGTAACGTACTTACTCTTGGTACCATTCGCATGGGTACGTAACGCACTTACACTTGGTACCATCTATATGGGTAAGTAATGCACTTACTCTTGGTACCATTCGTATGGGTACGTAACGCACTTGCTCTTAGTACCATCCATATGGGTAAATAACGCACATACTCTTGGTACCATCCATATGGGTAAGTAACCTACTTACCCTTGGTACCATCCATATGGTTAAGTATCACACTTACCCTTGGTACCATCTATACAAATAACTAACACACGAACTCTTGGTACCATCCATATGGGTAAGTAACGCACATACTCTTAGTACCATCCGTATGGGTAAGTATTGCAACTACTCTTGGTACCATCCATATGGGTAAGTAGCGCACTTACTCTTGGTGCCATTCGTACAGGTATTTAACTCACTTACACTTGGTACCATCCATACGGTAAGTATACTTACTCTTGGTACCATCCATATGGATAAGTAACGCACTTACTCTTGGTACCATCCATATGGGTAAATAACGCACTTACTCTTGGTACCATCCATATGGGTAAGTAATGCACTTACTCTTGGTACCATCCATATGGGTACGTAAGGCACTACTCCTGGTACCATCCATACGGTAAGTAACGCACTTACTCTTAGTACCATCCATATAATGGGTAGTTAACACCCTTACTCTTGTTACGATCCATATGGGTAAGTAACGCACTTACTCTTGGTACCATCTATACGGATAACTAACACACGTACTCTTGGTGACATCCATATAAGGAAGTAACGCACCTACTCTTAGTACCATCCGTATGGGTAAGTATCGCAATTACTCTTGGTACCATCCATATGGGTAAGTCACTACTCTTGGTACCATTCGTACGGGTAACTAACCTTTTTACTCTTGGTATCATCCATACGGGTAAGTAACTCATTTACACTTGGTACCATCCATACGGTAAGTAACGCACTTACTCTTAGTACCATCCATATGGGTAAGTAACATTCATGTGGGTACGTAATGCACTACTCTTGGTACCATTCGTACGGGTAATAAACTTTTTTACTCTTGGTATCATCCATACGGGTAAGTAACTCACTTACACCTGGTACCATCCATACGGTAAGTAACGCACTTACTCTTAGTACCATCCATATGGGTAAGTAACGCACTTACCCTTGGTACCATCCATACGGGTAAGTAATGCACTTACTCTTGGTACCATCCATACGGATACGTAACGCACTTACTCTTGGTACCATCCATACGGACAAGCAATGCACTTACTGTTGGTACCATCAATATGGATAGGTAACGCACTTACTCTTGGTACCATCCATACGGGTAAGTAACGCACTTACTCTTAATACCATTCATACGGATAATTAATGAACTTTCTCTTGGTACCATTTGTATGGGTTGTAAACGCACTTACTTTTGGTACCATCGATATGGGTAAGTAACGCACTTACTCTTGGTACTATTCACATGGGTAATTAACGTGCTTACTCTTGGTACCATCCATACGAGTAAATAATGCACCTACTCTTGGTACCATTCATACGGATAAGTGAAGCACTTATTCTTGGTACCATCCATATGGGTAAGTAACGTACTTACTCTTGGTACCATCCATATGGGTAAGTAATGCACTTACTCTTGGTACTATCTGTACGAGTAAGTAACACACTTACTCTTGGTACTCACTCGTATACGTAATTAAAGCACTTACTCTTGGTACCATTAATACGGTAAGTATCGCACTTACTCTCGGTACCATTCGTATGGGTAATTAATGCACTTATTTTTGGTACCATCCATACGGGTAAGTAATGCACTTACTCTTGGTACCATCAATATGGGTAAGTAACGCACTTACTCTTGGTACCATTCATACGGGTAATTAACACGATTACTATTGGTACCATCCGTATCGGTAAGTAACGCACTTACAATTGGTACCATCCATATGGGTACGTAACGTACTTACTCTTGGTACCATTCGCATGGGTACGTAACGCACTTACACTTGGTACCATCTATATGGGTAAGTAATGCACTTACTCTTGGTACCATTCGTATGGGTACGTAACGCACTTGCTCTTAGTACCATCCATATGGGTAAATAACGCACATACTCTTGGTACCATCCATATGGGTAAGTAACCTACTTACCCTTGGTACCATCCATATGGTTAAGTATCACACTTACCCTTGGTACCATCTATACAAATAACTAACACACGAACTCTTGGTACCATCCATATGGGTAAGTAACGCACATACTCTTAGTACCATCCGTATGGGTAAGTATTGCAACTACTCTTGGTACCATCCATATGGGTAAGTAGCGCACTTACTCTTGGTGCCATTCGTACAGGTATTTAACTCACTTACACTTGGTACCATCCATACGGTAAGTATACTTACTCTTGGTACCATCCATATGGGTAAGTGACGCACTTACTCTTGGTACCATCCATATGGGTAAATAACGCACTTACTCTTGGTACCATCCATATGGGTAAGTAATGCACTTACTCTTGGTACCATCCATATGGGTACGTAAGGCACTACTCCTGGTACCATCCATACGGTAAGTAACGCACTTACTCTTAGTACCATCCATATAATGGGTAGTTAACACCCTTACTCTTGTTACGATCCATATGGGTAAGTAACGCACTTACTCTTGGTACCATCTATACGGATAACTAACACACGTACTCTTGGTGACATCCATATAAGGAAGTAACGCACCTACTCTTAGTACCATCCGTATGGGTAAGTATCGCAATTACTCTTGGTACCATCCATATGGGTAAGTCACTACTCTTGGTACCATTCGTACGGGTAACTAACCTTTTTACTCTTGGTATCATCCATACGGGTAAGTAACTCATTTACACTTGGTACCATCCATACGGTAAGTAACGCACTTACTCTTAGTACCATCCATATGGGTAAGTAACATTCATGTGGGTACGTAATGCACTACTCTTGGTACCATTCGTACGGGTAATAAACTTTTTTACTCTTGGTATCATCCATACGGGTAAGTAACTCACTTACACCTGGTACCATCCATACGGTAAGTAACGCACTTACTCTTAGTACCATCCATATGGGTAAGTAACGCACTTACCCTTGGTACCATCCATACGGGTAAGTAATGCACTTACTCTTGGTACCATCCATACGGATACGTAACGCACTTACTCTTGGTACCATCCATACGGACAAGCAATGAACTTACTGTTGGTACCATCAATATGGATAGGTAACGCACTTACTCTTGGTACCATCCATACGGGTAAGTAACGCACTTACTCTTAATACCATTCATACGGATAATTAATGAACTTTCTCTTGGTACCATTTGTATGGGTTGTAAACGCACTTACTTTTGGTACCATCGATATGGGTAAGTAACGCACTTACTCTTGGTACTATTCACATGGGTAATTAACGTGCTTACTCTTGGTACCATCCATACGAGTAAATAATGCACCTACTCTTGGTACCATTCATACGGATAAGTGAAGCACTTATTCTTGGTACCATCCATATGGGTAAGTAACGTACTTACTCTTGGTACCATCCATATGGGTAAGTAATGCACTTACTCTTGGTACTATCTGTACGAGTAAGTAACACACTTACTCTTGGTACTCACTCGTATACGTAATTAAAGCACTTACTCTTGGTACCATTAATACGGTAAGTATCGCACTTACTCTCGGTACCATTCGTATGGGTAATTAATGCACTTATTTTTGGTACCATCCATACGGGTAAGTAATGCACTTACTCTTGGTACCATCAATATGGGTAAGTAACGCACTTACTCTTGGTACCATTCATACGGGTAATTAACACGATTACTATTGGTACCATCCGTATCGGTAAGTAACGCACTTACAATTGGTACCATCCATATGGGTACGTAACGTACTTACTCTTGGTACCATTCGCATGGGTACGTAACGCACTTACACTTGGTACCATCTATATGGGTAAGTAATGCACTTACTCTTGGTACCATTCGTATGGGTACGTAACGCACTTGCTCTTAGTACCATCCATATGGGTAAATAACGCACATACTCTTGGTACCATCCATATGGGTAAGTAACCTACTTACCCTTGGTACCATCCATATGGTTAAGTATCACACTTACCCTTGGTACCATCTATACAAATAACTAACACACGAACTCTTGGTACCATCCATATGGGTAAGTAACGCACATACTCTTAGTACCATCCGTATGGGTAAGTATTGCAACTACTCTTGGTACCATCCATATGGGTAAGTAGCGCACTTACTCTTGGTGCCATTCGTACAGGTATTTAACTCACTTACACTTGGTACCATCCATACGGTAAGTATACTTACTCTTGGTACCATCCATATGGGTAAGTGACGCACTTACTCTTGGTACCATCCATATGGGTAAATAACGCACTTACTCTTGGTACCATCCATATGGGTAAGTAATGCACTTACTCTTGGTACCATCCATATGGGTACGTAAGGCACTACTCCTGGTACCATCCATACGGTAAGTAACGCACTTACTCTTAGTACCATCCATATAATGGGTAGTTAACACCCTTACTCTTGTTACGATCCATATGGGTAAGTAACGCACTTACTCTTGGTACCATCTATACGGATAACTAACACACGTACTCTTGGTGACATCCATATAAGGAAGTAACGCACCTACTCTTAGTACCATCCGTATGGGTAAGTATCGCAATTACTCTTGGTACCATCCATATGGGTAAGTCACTACTCTTGGTACCATTCGTACGGGTAACTAACCTTTTTACTCTTGGTATCATCCATACGGGTAAGTAACTCATTTACACTTGGTACCATCCATACGGTAAGTAACGCACTTACTCTTAGTACCATCCATATGGGTAAGTAACATTCATGTGGGTACGTAATGCACTACTCTTGGTACCATTCGTACGGGTAATAAACTTTTTTACTCTTGGTATCATCCATACGGGTAAGTAACTCACTTACACCTGGTACCATCCATACGGTAAGTAACGCACTTACTCTTAGTACCATCCATATGGGTAAGTAACGCACTTACCCTTGGTACCATCCATACGGGTAAGTAATGCACTTACTCTTGGTACCATCCATACGGATACGTAACGCACTTACTCTTGGTACCATCCATACGGACAAGCAATGCACTTACTGTTGGTACCATCAATATGGATAGGTAACGCACTTACTCTTGGTACCATCCATACGGGTAAGTAACGCACTTACTCTTAATACCATTCATACGGATAATTAATGAACTTTCTCTTGGTACCATTTGTATGGGTTGTAAACGCACTTACTTTTGGTACCATCGATATGGGTAAGTAACGCACTTACTCTTGGTACTATTCACATGGGTAATTAACGTGCTTACTCTTGGTACCATCCATACGAGTAAATAATGCACCTACTCTTGGTACCATTCATACGGATAAGTGAAGCACTTATTCTTGGTACCATCCATATGGGTAAGTAACGTACTTACTCTTGGTACCATCCATATGGGTAAGTAATGCACTTACTCTTGGTACTATCTGTACGAGTAAGTAACACACTTACTCTTGGTACTCACTCGTATACGTAATTAAAGCACTTACTCTTGGTACCATTAATACGGTAAGTATCGCACTTACTCTCGGTACCATTCGTATGGGTAATTAATGCACTTATTTTTGGTACCATCCATACGGGTAAGTAATGCACTTACTCTTGGTACCATCAATATGGGTAAGTAACGCACTTACTCTTGGTACCATTCATACGGGTAATTAACGCGCTTACTATTGGTACCATCCGTATCGGTAAGTAACGCACTTACAATTGGTACCATCCATATGGGTACGTAACGTACTTACTCTTGGTACCATTCGCATGGGTACGTAACGCACTTACACTTGGTACCATCCATATGGGTAAGTAATGCACTTACTCTTGGTACCATTCGTATGGGTACGTAACGCACTTGCTCTTAGTACCATCCATATGGGTAAATAACGCACATACTCTTGGTACCATCCATATGGGTAAGTAACCTACTTACCCTTGGTACCATCCATATGGTTAAGTATCACACTTACCCTTGGTACCATCTATACAAATAACTAACACACGAACTCTTGGTACCATCCATATGGGTAAGTAACGCACATACTCTTAGTACCATCCGTATGGGTAAGTATTGCAACTACTCTTGGTACCATCCATATGGGTAAGTAGCGCACTTACTCTTCGTGCCATTCGTACAGGTATTTAACTCACTTACACTTGGTACCATCCATACGGTAAGTATACTTACTCTTGGTACCATCCATATGGGTAAGTGACGCACTTACTCTTGGTACCATCCATATGGGTAAATAACGCACTTACTCTTGGTACCATCCATATGGGTAAGTAATGCACTTACTCTTGGTACCATCCATATGGGTAAGTAACGCACTTACTCCTGGTACCATCCATACGGTAAGTAACGCACTTACTCTTAGTACCATCCATATAATGGGTAGTTAACACCCTTACTCTTGTTACGATCCATATGGGTAAGTAACGCACTTACTCTTGGTACCATCTATACGGATAACTAACACACGTACTCTTGGTGACATCCATATAAGGAAGTAACGCACCTACTCTTAGTACCATCCGTATGGGTAAGTATCGCAATTACTCTTGGTACCATCCATATGGGTAAGTCACTACTCTTGGTACCATTCGTACGGGTAACTAACCTTTTTACTCTTGGTATCATCCATACGGGTAAGTAACTCATTTACAATTGGTACCATCCATACGGTAAGTAACGCACTTACTCTTAGTACCATCCATATGGGTAAGTAACATTCATGTGGGTACGTAATGCACTACTCTTGGTACCATTCGTACGGGTAATAAACTTTTTTACTCTTGGTATCATCCATACGGGTAAGTAACTCACTTACACCTGGTACCATCCATACGGTAAGTAACGCACTTACTCTTAGTACCATCCATATGGGTAAGTAACGCACTTACCCTTGGTACCATCCATACGGGTAAGTAATGCACTTACTCTTGGTACCATCCATACGGATACGTAACGCACTTACTCTTGGTACCATCCATACGGACAAGCAATGAACTTACTGTTGGTACCATCAATATGGATAGGTAACGCACTTACTCTTGGTACCATCCATACGGGTAAGTAACGCACTTACTCTTAATACCATTCATACGGATAATTAATGAACTTTCTCTTGGTACCATTTGTATGGGTTGTAAACGCACTTACTTTTGGTACCATCGATATGGGTAAGTAACGCACTTACTCTTGGTACTATTCACATGGGTAATTAACGTGCTTACTCTTGGTACCATCCATACGAGTAAATAATGCACCTACTCTTGGTACCATTCATACGGATAAGTGAAGCACTTATTCTTGGTACCATCCATATGGGTAAGTAACGTACTTACTCTTGGTACCATCCATATGGGTAAGTAATGCACTTACTCTTGGTACTATCTGTACGAGTAAGTAACACACTTACTCTTGGTACTCACTCGTATACGTAATTAAAGCACTTACTCTTGGTACCATTAATACGGTAAGTATCGCACTTACTCTCGGTACCATTCGTATGGGTAATTAATGCACTTATTTTTGGTACCATCCATACGGGTAAGTAATGCACTTACTCTTGGTACCATCAATATGGGTAAGTAACGCACTTACTCTTGGTACCATTCATACGGGTAATTAACGCGCTTACTATTGGTACCATCCACACGAGTAAGTAACGCACCTGCTCTTGGTACCATTCAAATGGATAAGTGAAGCACTTACTCTGGGTACCATCCAGATGGGTACGTAATGCACTTACTATTGAAACCATCTTTACGTAACAAACACACTTATTATTGGTACCATCCGTATGGGTAAGTAACGCACTTACAATTGGTACCATCCATATGGGTACGTAACGTACTTACTCTTGGTACCATTCGCATGGGTACGTAACGCACTTACACTTGGTACCATCCATATGGGTAAGTAATGCACTTACTCTTGGTACCATTCGTATGGGTACGTAACGCACTTGCTCTTAGTACCATCCATATGGGTAAATAACGCACATACTCTTGGTACCATCCATATGGGTAAGTAACCTACTTACCCTTGGTACCATCCATATGGTTAAGTATCACACTTACCCTTGGTACCATCTATACAAATAACTAACACACGAACTCTTGGTACCATCCATATGGGTAAGTAACGCACATACTCTTAGTACCATCCGTATGGGTAAGTATTGCAATTACTCTTGGTACCATCCATATGGGTAAGTAGCGCACTTACTCTTGGTGCCATTCGTACAGGTATTTAACTCACTTACACTTGGTACCATCCATACGGTAAGTATACTTACTCTTGGTACCATCCATATGGGTAAGTGACGCACTTACTCTTGGTACCATCGCACTTACCCTTGGTATTATCCATATGGGTAAGTAATGCACTTACTCTTGGTACCATCCATATGGATACGTAAGGCACTTACTCCTGGTACCATCCATACGGTAAGTAACGCACTTACTCTTAGTACCATCCATAAGGTAGTTAACACCCTTACTCTTGTTACGATCCATATGGGTAAGTAACGCACTTACTCTTGGTACCATCCTAATGAGTAATTAATGCACTTACTCTTGGTACCACCCACATGGGTAGAAAATGCACTTACTCTTGGTACCATCCATACGGATAGGTGACGCACTTACTCTTGGTACCATCTATACGGGTAAGTAACAGACTTATTCTTAGTGCCATTGATATGGGTCAGTAACGCACTTGGTACCAATCATACCAATAACGCACTTGGTACCAATCATACCAGTAACACTCTTGGTACCATTAATATGGGAAGGATTTTGATGACATCTTTGCTCTAGTTCGGAAAGGGACAAAACTGAGGGTGATGTTGTCGATGGCTGCAAACCGTGGATGGAGGATCAAGCAGATGGATATCATAACTGCCTTCCTCAACGGGATCATCCTAGAGGAGCTGTACATGCTGCAGCCCGAGGGGCTGGATGATGGGAGTGGTAGGGTGTGCAGGCTGAAGAAGGCCATCTATGGCCTGAATTAGGCTCCTCGTGCATGGTACCACAAGCTGGAGGAGACACTGCTGGCTGGGGGATTCAAGAAGAGCGAGTGTGACCACACTGCTGTAGGAGAAGGAGCAGTTTCTCATGCTCCTTGTGTACGTCGACGACATCCTGCTCTTCTTCGAGTCGTCTACGATGATTGAGCGAGTAGAGGAGATGCTGGAGATGGAGTTCAAGTGTTCCAACATGGGAGATGTGAGGTATTACCTGGGGATGCATGTGGACGACAAGGGAGTGTTGAGGTTGCACCAGAGGAAGTACTGTGAGGGGCTGGCTGAGAAGTATGGGCTGCAAGATGGAGGGAAGCCAGCCACCCCACTGCCTTCGGGGTTCACTGTGGAGCCCTGTGCTGATGAGGAGGTGGTGGGAGAGAGTGACAAGAAGCTGTTTCATTCTATGGTGGGGGCACTCAACTATGCGGCTAACCACACGCGGCCTGACATTGCGTTTGCTACATCCAGGCTTGCGAGTGTGGTTTCACGTCCCAGTCATGAGCAGCTGGAAGCGGCCCAAAGGTTGGTCCGCTATGTGAGTGCAACGGCATCAGTGGGCTTGGAGTACAGTGCTGTGCGACAGAGGCTGCAGAGGGGTGCAGCTGACTTGAGCAAGGGGGAGATGCTCTTGACTTGCTACACCGACGCTAGCTTCCATTCGGTGAAGGCGGATGGCACCAGCATTGGAGGCTATGTGTGCCTGTTTGGAGGTGGTGCAGTGAGCTGGCGCAGCAAGAAGCAGAACGAGGTGGGGCTGTCCTCGTGTGAGACCGAGTACATGGCCCTTCATCATGGGGCAAAGGAGGTGGTGTGGCTGAGGCGTCTATTGGAGGAGATCGGAGTGTGCCAGAGGGAGCCGACTGTGATATTTTGTGACAACGAGTCTACAGTGAAGCTTGCCAAAAATGCTTGTCTTCATGGCCTGACAAAGCACATCAGGCCCAAGTGGCATTGGACAAGGAGGCTCATGGAAAAGGAGGTGCGACTGGAGCTTGTGAAGACCCAGCAGCAGGCGGCTGACATTCTCACCAAGCGCCTGGCAGAACCTGAGCATTGGAAGGGCATGAAGCTTGCTGGAATGAGTGTGCATTGAGGGTGCATGCTTGAGCTATGGCATGTGGGATGATGGTTGGCAGCCAGAGGGGGAGTTTGTTGTGTAATGTTATCATTCGCATTCACGTCTGTCTGCCTCCCATCATATGTTCGTGCGTTGCATGCGTGGTGTGAGCGTGTGCAAGAATTTGTGTTTGGTGTGGTTTGGATTTTCTGAGTGTGTGTGAATGATATTTGGCTTGAGCCGATATTTGAAATGACTGCCCTGCTCAAGAGCTTTCCGACGAACCAAGAATCGTCGTGACGGAGCAAGAACGAGAAAGTTATGTTCATTCGAAGTTTTGGGATGCGACGACAATGGGAAGTTTTGGGGTTGACTCAATATGGGGTACAAATTTTTGGGGGTTGGGAAATTCGTACCCATCACTGTAGATGCTGCCATGTGGTTGGGAGAAGCCAAACCAGGTTGGCAAGTGTGGCCAAGTTGGGTTGAGGTGGATTGTGGAGGTTGGGAAAATGACAAGGGTAAAATTTGGGTTGCCTATTGAGAGGGAAATTGTGTGGCATGGGGTTTCCTTGGTTGGGGACTCCCTTGGGACCTTCCCTCTCGTCCTCCTCTTCCCTCCTACATGATTTCTAGCTACTCAAACTCTCTTGTGTGATAGACTTTTGAGAACCTGTGAAACGATTGTGATTGAGTTATGTTCTATGGCAGCATACCCCCTAGTGCGCCGAATTTAATATCTCGCGATATACTCCACCTTTTCATGTGATTCAACTTGGCAGTTGTAGCCACTGTCTAGAGCTTCAATATACTTGTTTTTCGTGAGATTCTATCGGTGGCCTTTTCGTCGACAGCGTTTCTTGTGAACACGACTTTCTGTCCAGAATTCTAGGCCAACAATTTTGAGACATTTCGGCCCCTATTCTTCATAGACTCAGTCCTTAGTCTCTTACACCATCCACATGGGAAAGAATCACACTTACTCTTGGTACCATTTGTATGGGTAATGAATGCACTTACTCTTGGTACATTCCATACGGGTAGTTAACACCCTTACTCTTGGTACCATCTATATGGGTAAGTAACGCACTTACCCTTGGTACCATCCATACGAATAAGCAACGCACTTTCTCTTGGTACCATCCTTATGAGTAAGTAATGTACATACTTTTGGTACTACCCATACGGGTAGAAAATGCACTTACTCCTGATACCATCCATACGGATACGCACTTACACTTGGTACCATTTATAAGATTGAGCATTCACTCTTGGTACCATCGATATGATTAAATAACACATGATACAATTCAAATGGGTAATAAACGCACCTACTCTTGGTACCATCTTTACGGTAAAGTAATGCACTTCTTCTTGGTGCCATCCATATGGATAAGTAACGCACTTACTCTTGGTACAATCCATATGGGTAAGTAACACACTTACTCTTGGTACCATCCATACGGATAATTAGCGCACTTGATCTTGGTACCAAGTAATTCACTAACTATTGGAACCATCCATACGGATAAGTAACGCTTTGGTACCATCGATACGGGTAAGTAATGCACTCACTTTAGGTACCATCCAAACGGGTAAGTAATGCATTTTCTCATTATACTATTCATACGTTTAATGAACATATTCTCTCTTGGTACCATCTATACGGTTAAGTTTTGCATGTATAATATACGCACTTACTCTTGGTACTATCTATACGGATAACTAATGCACTTACTTGTTGGTGTAAGGGCCTAATAAACTCAAGCTATTAGGACTTAATCAAACTTCAAACCTCTCCTCGGGGTCACCTCCAAGGGTCCCTGGGTGCCTGGCACAAGACCAGCCCCTATCCTCGGGTCCGAGTTTGTAGAGAGAGGAACCAAGAATGACTTAGCCAAAATAACGAGAGTACCTTGAACGTCGCGCAGCGTGCCGTGCGCACCGTTGATCGGATTAAGCCGAGAACTTGCTATATCGAAGCTCGCTCCAAGAGCTTTAAAATGAGCCAAGTTGCCTCGCGAAAAGTTCTGCCATTACGAAGTTATGGCTCGGACAGCGTTTGCCTAGCGTTGGAGTACTAGCGTACTAGCGTTGACTCGGGTAGCATTCCGCCATCGAACCGCGTAGAAACGAAATTCCAGCGAGGAAGGAATTCGCATGAATCAATTGACTATATTCAGGTACAAACAGAGAAGGAATAAATAGCTCTAGCTAGCAAGGACCTTGGGAATCAACCTGGGAACAACCAGGGATGATCCCAAATAATTCCAAGCAACAGAACCAACCTGGCTGGACAAAACAGCAGGTGGTAGGTTGGAAAACAACCTCTGGTTCTGTTTTTCCAACCTGGGAAAACAACAACCAGGTTCAGGTTTTAAAAACAGAACCTGTTTTGTCTTTGCCCAACCAGCCAAATGCTGGTTCTGCTGGTTTCCCCTGGCCTTGTAGCATGCAGATACAAACAAACAACATCCAACCTTCACCTAAATTGTACCCCTATAGTGCCTGCCCTGCTACACTATAGTCAACCAAACATAACAGTACAATTTTGAGTTGGATAGAACTGAATCTGCGCAATCAACTCAACCGAACTGCAAAGCTTCCATCTTGGGTTCCTTTGCGAGCTCGTCCTTTCTGCTTGCACTGTTCATAGCGCGTACAATGTTGTGCCGAAGCGCACATTGCGCGAGTACATGCAAATGCTTCAAGCGAAAATTGCGAAAGCAAACAAACACTCGAACACACCATGCACACGCAAATGCACTCGCACACACACACACACTCGTATAAACAGACGGCAGGATGTCGTGCAAAGTGAATTTGCACCCAACATTACACTTGGTACCATCTATACGGATAAGTAACGCACTTACTCTTGGTACCATCCATATAGGTAAGTAATGAATTTACTCTTGGTACAATTTGTATGGGTAATTAATGAAGTTACCCTTAGTACCATCCATACGGGTACGTAACGCATGGTACCATTTACATGGGTAGGTAATGCACTTACTCTTGGTACCATCCATATGGGTAAGTAACGCACTTATTCTTGGTACCATCCACATGGGAAAGAAACGCACTTTCTCTTGGTACCATTCGTATGGGTAATGAATGCACTTACTCTTGGTACCATCCATATGGGTAGTTAACACCCCTACTTTTGGTACCATCTATATGGGTAAGAAACGCACTTACCCTTGGTACCATCTATATGAATAAGCAACGCACTTACTCTTGGTACCATCCATATGAGTAAGTAATTCACTTACTCTTGGTACCACCCATACGGGTAGAAAATGCACTTACTCTTGGTACCATCCATATGGATTGGTAACGCACTTACACTTGGTACCATCCATATGGATTAGTAACGCACTTATTCTTGGTGCCATTGATATGGGTCAGTAACGCATTTACTCTTGGTACCAACGTTCATACCGGTAATTAACGCACTTACTTTTGGTACCATCCATACGAGTAAGTAACGCACCTACTCTTGGTACCATTCGTATGGGTAATTTACGCACTTAGTCTTGGTACCATTAATATGGTAAGTATCCCACTTACTCCTGGTACTACCCATACGGCAAATAAAGCATATACTCTTGGTACCATCCATACGGGTAGTTAACACCCTTACTCTTGGTACCATCCATAAGGGTACGTAACGCACTTACCCTTGGAACCATCCACATGGGTAAGTAACAAACTTACTATTGGAACCATCCTCATAAGTAAGTAATGCAACTACTCTTGGTACCATCCATATGGGTAAACAGTGCACTTACCCTTGGTACCATTCATACGGGTAATTAACACACTTACTCTTGGTACCATCTATACGGATAACTAACACACATACTCTTGGTGACCTCCATAGAAGTAACGCACCTACTCTTAATACTATCCGTATGGGTAAGTATCGCAATTACCCTTGGTACCATCCATATGGGTAAGTAATGCACTTACTCTTGGTACCATTCGTACGGGTAATTAACTTATTACTATTGGTATCATCCATACGGGTAAGTAACTCACTTACACTTGGTACCATCCATACGGTAAGTAACGCACTTACTCTTGGTACCATCCGTATGGGTAAGTAACGCACTTACTCTTGGTACCATTCATACGGGTAGTTATTGAACTTTCTCTTGGTACCATTTGTATGGGTTATTAACGCACTTACTCTTGGTACCATCCATATAGGTAAGTAATGTGCCTACTCTTGGTACCATCGATACGGGTAAGTAACGCACTCACTTTTGGTACCATCCATATGGGTAAGTAACGCACTTATTTTTGGTACCATCCATATGGGTAAGTAACGCACTTAGTCTTGGTACCATCCAAATGGGTAAGTAGTGCACTTACCTTTGGTACCATCCATGTGGGTAAGTAATGCACTTACTCCTGGTACCATCCATACGGCTAGTAAAGCACCCACTCTTGGTACCATCCATACGGGTAGTTACGCACTTACCCTTGGTACCATCGAAATGAGTAAGTAAGGCATTTACTCTTGGTACCATCCATACGGGTAAGTAATGCACTTACTCTTGGTACCATCCATACGGATAAGTAATGCACTTACTCTTTGTACCATCCATACAGATACTTAACGCACTTACTCTTGGTACCATCCATACGGGTAAGTAACACACTAATTCTTGGTGCTATTAATATGGGTCGGTAACGCATTTGCTCTTGGTACCATTTATACCGGTAATTAACACAACTCTTGGAACCATCCATACGAGTAAGTAACGCACCTACTTTTCGTACCATTCGTATGGGTAATTTACGCACTTAGTCTCGGTACCATTAATATGGTAAGTATCCCACTTACTCCTGGTACCATCGATATGGGTAAGTAACGCACTTACTCTTGGTACCATCCATATGGGTAAGTAACGCACTTACTTTTGGTACCATCCATATGGGTAAGTAACGCACTTATTCTTGGTACCATCCAAATGGGTAAGTAATGCACTTACCCTTGGTACCATCCATATGGGTAAGTAATGCACTTACTCTTGGTACCATCCATATGGGTAAGTAATGCACTGTCACTTAGTGCCATCCATATGGATTAGTAACGCAGTTACTCTTGGTACCATCCATACGGATAAGCAACGCGCTTAATGTTGGTACCATCAATGCGGGTAAGTAACGCACATATTCTTGATCCCATTCATACGGGTAATTAACTCACTTACTCTTGGTGCCATCCATACTGATAAGTAACGCACTTACTATTGGTACCATCCATACAGATAAGTAACGCACTTACTCTTGGTACCGTCGATACGGGTAAGTAACGCACTCACTTTTGGTACCATCGATACGGGTACGTAATGCACTTTCTCATGATACTATTCATACGTTTAATGAACACATTTTCTCTTGGTACCATTTATACGGTTAAGTTTCGTATGGGTGATATACGCACTTACTCTTTGTACCATCTATACGAATAACTAACGTACTTACTCTTGGTACTAAATATGAGTAAGTAACGAACTTACTCTTGGTACCAACCATTTGTATGGCTAATTAATGCACTTACTCTTACCATCCACACGGGTACGTAACGCTCTTACTCTTAGTACCACACCTCCATACGGGTACGTAACGCACTTACTCTTGGTACCATCCACAATGGTAAGTAATGCGGAGATAACAACTACAACAGGAGCTAGACTACGGGCTAGGCACGGGTGCTCGTGTGATCTCTGCGTTCGTTGTTCCTTAGTCGTTTTCCTAGTGCATACACTGCTCACAAGTTGACGGGGCAATTTGGCAAGAGTTCCACTAAGAAAAGGTTGACAACAATGGTACATGAAGTTGGCAATGTAGGACTACATCAGAGCTAGCATGCAAGTAGGTCTACTGCCAGCGCAACACGGTCGACCGCGTGCCAGCACGACTTGGTCGACCGCGCTCCAGCAATGCAGAGTCGCGGCTTGCCAATGCTGCAAGTCGTTGGCAGGTTGACGGCGCGCCAACGTTGCTCCCGCAGGACAGCAGCGCAAGTGCTTCGCAGGTGCTCGCAGATGATTGGCGTGCTGTGCCTCGTCACCTGCACAGCGCACACACCACGTCAACTTCGTGCTGACGACTGCTTCTGATCAGCCATGTCGACCTCGGGATACCACCACCGAGGTCGTCCTCGCCAACGTCGCCTGGGCGACCGTCGCGTGCCTCCGCAGAACCTCGTCACCCAGGTAACCTGGTCGACCGGGCAACCACGTCGACCAACCGCTCCTGTGCGTGCCCGTTGACCACCCAGGTCGATGACCACTCCAAGTCGACCTCACCAGGTCGACCACAACCTCGATCGACCAGCTCCAGGTCGAAGTCACTCCAGTTCGACCTGCTCCTCGTCGACCAGAACAAATGTCAGCCGACCCCAAACTCGGCTAGATGAAGTCGACGTCACCAAGTTTACGCCTTGCTACTCGACGCCCAACTGTTCGGCGTCCTGAATCCCTCTGTCGAGGTCGACGTCGGCCCCTCCTTCGTCGACCACCATGTTCGGTCGACCACCAGGTCGACATCACGCCTGGTCGACCAACCACCAAGTCGACCAGCAGGCCTGGTCGACCAACCAAGTCGACCAGCAGTTCTATTAGCCGACCACCCAAGTCGGCTGCCCCAAGTTGGCTTCACCAGATCGACGCCCTCTCCAGGTCGACTTCCCAGGTCGACCACCCGAAGTTGGCGCCCTCCCGAAGTCGGCGCCCATACGTGGTTCCCCGTGCAAGTCGACCAACCCCGTCGACCAGCTCGCCCACTGCTACAGGTCGGCTGCACCCCTACACCCGACCACGAAGTCGGCTCCACCCAAGCGAGGACGGGGCCAACACACAACTCCCGTTGACACTCCCCTGCCACGTTCACGCTTGGGCCCCCAGCCCACACGGCAGTACTTCTCGGAGACCGCGGCCCCTCCGTAGACAAACACGTAGCCGCCCGTGCTCGTCCGGCTCTGCTTGTCACCGGCGTCGTCGGCGTCCACGTAGCCGACCAGCTCCAGCGACTCAGGTCCACCGCCGAACTCCAAGGCGGTGTCACGCGTGTTGGCGAGGTAGGCGAGGCAGCGGTCGACCTCGCGCCAGTGCTGGTCGCTCCTCACCGTAAGGCCGCTCCCCAGCTTGCTGCAGGCGAAGGCGATGTCCGGCCTCGTCATCGTCGCCGCGAACTGCAGCGAGCCGACCTTCTGCCGATACTCCTCCTCCTGGCGTTCCTGCGCCTCCTCGTCATCGAAGGTGAGCTCGGCGTTCATGGGCGTCGAATGAGACCGGCGTCTTCGGGGTGCGCCCAGTCTGCTCCTCGTCGATGAAGCGCCTACGCAGCTTGTCGGCATAGCCCTGCTGGTGCAGCCACAGCTTCCCCGCCGACCTGTCGCGCACGATCTCCAGCCCGAGGTACTTTTGCACCAGCGAAATCTCACGCAGCTCGAAGGCGGCTTCCAGCAGCTCCTTCAGCCCCTCCAGCATCGCAGCGCGGCTGCTGACGGCGAGCAGGTCGTCGACGTAGACCAGCACCCAGCAGGCCACTCCGTCGTCGCCGACCTTGAAGTACAGAGCCTCGTCGACCTGGCTCTTCTTCTATCCGGCGCCGACCAGCACGTCGTTGAGCGCCAAATACCATGGTAGCGGCGATTGCTTCAGCCCGTACAGGCTCTTTAGCAGCTTGCACACCCGGCCGGTTCCGTCGTTGAAGTAGTCCGGCTGGGACATGTACAGCACCTGGTCGAGCTTGCTCTGTAGGAAGGCGTTCTTCATGTCGAGCTGCATCAGGTTGAGGTCGAGGACGGCGACGATGCTGAGGAAGATCCTTAGCGTCACATAGCTGCCCACCGGCGCAAATGTCTCGTCGTAGTCGGCACTGTACATCTGCGTGAAGCCCTTCACGACCAGCCTCGCCTTCTCTCGCTCGACGGTGTCGTCGATGTGGTACTTCGTCGTCAACACCCACCGGTTCTTCATGATGTTCACTCCCGGCGGGCGCACGACCAGCTCCCACGTGCCCATATTGATGAGGCTGCGGATCTCCTCTTCCATGGCGGCCTTCACCGCCGGGCCCTTCCAGCTTGCCAATGCCTCCTTCACCGTCATCGTCGAGATGTCCCAACGGTGGTCGGGGTCGGCCTGAGTGTCGGGGTCGAGCTATGGAAACTCCTCATCGTCCTCGGCGTCGTCGTACAGCAGGTCGTCGTCCTTGTCGACCACGTCATACACCGTAGTGAAGGCAGCGGGGACAAAGAAGTCGGGAGGCCTCCGAAGTCGACCTGACTTTCGAGGTTCAGGCCCCACCTTGTTACGGTCGGTGGACTCCTCGTCGCCCTCCTGCTCCCCTTCATCTTCACGGACTCCGCCGTCCTCGTCGTCCTGCTGCACCTCGGTCGGCGTCCCGACCGATTTCTCCCCTGCGGTCAGCTCCCCTGCCGACTGCTCCTTGGTCAGCCTCATTGCCGTTTGCTCCCCTGTCGGCTGCGCCTGCTCAGCCTGCTGCTTCCCCGGCTGCCCCTCTGTCGACTTCACTTCCAGGCCGACTTGCTTGGCGCCATGTCGACCACCGGCGATGCTCTTGGTCGGCGTAACAGGCGACGCCCCACAACTCCCCTCATTGCCGGAGGCCGACGCCGGAGTCAGCCCACGCAGGTCGGCGACGAGGGGAGGGGATGGGGAAGGGCAGGGAGGGTGGACGACCGCGGCGTTTTCATCAGCAAGCTCACCGATCTCGGCGAGAAGGAGGAGCGTTGCTGTCAAGGTATCCGTCGGCGTGGTCACCGGCGTCCGCCCTGACACAGGCCCGTGCGCCGACTTCCACACCTCGAGCGACATGGTCTCGTAGAACACCACGTCCGACCACTTGGTTGTCGTCGATGTCGAGGAGCTTCCAGCCCTTGCTCTCCGCCGACACGCCGGGGTGAAGGCCCCACTTGGCCTTCGGCTTCAGCTTCCCACCACGTTGCTGTTTGGGGACAAGGAATTGCGCCATGCAGCCCCACACGCGCGCCAGCGACAGGTCGGGCTTCGTCCCGGTCAGCAGCTGGTACGGCGTCGTCCCCGGCGTCGCCGACCGCTCCAGGCAGTTGCGGACCCAGACGGCCTGCCGCAGAGCGAGGTGCCACCAGTGGTGCTGCACGCCCATGTGCAGCAGCATCGTCCGCACCGACTCCACCACCGTCCTCATCTCCCGCTCCGCCATGCCGTTCTGTTGCGGGGTGTAGGGGCAGGTCAGGTCGTGGACGATCCCCTTTCCGTCCACGAAGGTGGTAAACTCCTTGCCAAGGAACTCCCCGCCTCGGCCAGAGCGCAGCTGCAACACCGACCTTTTTGTCCGCCGCTCGACCAGCACCAGCCACTTCTGGAACTCCAGCAGCACGTCCGACTTCTTGGCAACCGGCCTCACCCACACGTAGCGGGACTTACGGTCCTTCAGCAGCAAGAAGTACAGGCTGCCGTCCTTGGCAGCCACCCGGAACGGCCCGCACAGGTCGATGTGCACGACAGCCAGCACGTCGTCGGCGTCGGAGCCCTGGTCGGGGAAGGTGTGCCGTGCCAGCTTCCCGCCGACGCACGAAACACACGGTGAGTCGGCGCCAGTCGTCGACTTGAGGTCCAGCCCAGTGGCGACCTCATGCTTTGCTGAGCGTAGGATGGTGTCCATGCAGACGTGCGCCAGCCGCGCATGCAGCCTGTCCGGCGTCGACTTCGTCGCCGAGACGATCGCCCGCAGAGCCACCACTTCGTCGGCGGTCGTCGCCGAGTAGGGACGTATGTCGGTGCAGAGGACCCGGCCGGAATACGTTGCTCTACCAAGTACGTCGCCCGTCGCCTAGACGAGCAGCATCACGTCGCCGTTGTCCTGCAGCTTCACACCGTTCTCCTTCTGCTGTCCGAACGACAGCAGATTCGCATGCACGCCTGGGACGTACAGCACGTCGGGAATTAGCACCCGCTTCCCGGCCTCCCCTTGCAGCGCAACCGTGCCCCGGCCCTTGACGTCTTGCAGCGCCCCATTGAAGCCACAGACGTGCTTCGCGTCGCCGCTCGGCCCCAAGTCGACGAAGGCGTCCTTTGTCCCCATCAGGTGGTGGGAGCAGCCGCTGTCGAGCAGGACCACCGCTGGATTAGCCTGCACGGCTGCCGCCACCGCTTGGAAGTCCTCGCCGGCCACCAGCGCTAGCGAGACGGTCGGCTCTACGACGCCGACTAGAGAGCACGACGCAGACTTGTCGTCGCGGCCCTTGCCGCCAGTAGAGGAGTCGGTGTCCTTCGGCGAAGTCGACGATTTGGTCGACTGCTTCTCCTTGCGTGGCTGGTTTCCTCCTCGATGAGGACAACGACTACCAGACCTTCAGCGGCCTCCCTTGGCGTCGTCGTCGTCGGAGTCACTGCGGTCGGGGCAATCGAATGAGAGGTGGTCGGGGTCGCCGCACAGCCAGCACTCCCGACGTCGACTTCCTCCTCCTCGGCCGCTGTCCTTGGCCGACTTCTTCTTGTCGGCGTCCTTGGTCGGCTTCGAGCCACTGCTACCACCGCCGCCAGACTGTCCACGCTGCCCCGGTCGACCGCCTTGCTTTGCCAGGGCGATGTAGTTCACCTTCGCCAAGAGCTCTTGGGACCGCTCGGCCTAGGCTAGGTGCTTTCCTATATTTTATATAGTTATAGCACCGAGCTAGGTTGCATACACCGAATTCTGGGCTATTCGGTTGCCACTGATTTGTCTTCTACCGAATTCGGGAAGGGTCTGTTCGGGACGCTTCGCGACCCTCGGAACCTTCACGTAACACCTGGTTACTGCCCCTTGTGTCGAGCCTATATATAGCCTCGTGTTGTATCCAGGTGATCATTCAATTCACATTCTCTTTTCTGAGCTCGATCCTAGATCCTCACACTTGGTAATCAGAGCCCGTTTACACGCGACAGTTTTTTGACCGCTAAAAACTGAGTCTTCAAAAACCGCGGGGGCGACGCCTGTTAAGCACCAATTTTGTGTACGTAAAACCGGTTCCGTGTTTTCCGCCCTCCCTCGTTTCGGTTTTTTCGAACGCGCCTGTCGACAGGCATGGAGGGCCAGGCGACATGTATGTGACGACGCGTAACATCGCCAGCCTCCGCACCGACGTGGAACAGATGCAGGCGGCGATTCGGCGAATCGAAGCCCTCCTGACGAACCAACCACTAGCCGACACCGCAACAGCAGCGAACGTAGCAGCAACAGCAGCAGCAGCAGTGGCAACACCGATATTTCACTGACCGATGGCACCACCGTCGCTGAACGCCCGAGGCTCCCTGAAGCGTTCGATCCCAGCGCGAAAGGATCTGACGTTCGACGATTCGTAGCGACCCTCGAAATTTATTCCGAGGCTATTGGCTGTTCGACCCCGATACACGACACAGCACAGATTCGGCTCGCAACGACACTGTTACGGGGACCAGCATTAGAGTGGATTTATTACACTGACGTGGCCCGCGGGGAGAAATCGTGGGCGCAGTTTCGGGCAGACCTCATCGAACGTTTGAAGCCAATTAATACGACCTACATGGCGCGCCAGCAGATACACCGACACAAACAGTACATTAGTGTAGCACAGTGCGACGCGAGAGCTTGTCCGCGGACGTGTCGCGGACAAAAGCTCGAGATCCCCAGACCCGGAAACGCGACGCATCGCCAACCTCTCCCGTCCACCGTAGAGTCGGGGAAGTCTCCGGCAAGGAGACACGGGGCCAGAGGTTGAGCTGATGCGCTGCGTACCGGACCGCAAACGGCCACAGAAAGTGGGGAGCAGCCGCATGGGTCAGGGAGGTACGAGCGACCTCCATGACTAAGCCAATGCGGCGCTCAGCAACCCCATTCTGCTGTGGAGAGGCCGGAAGCGTGTACGACTGCTCAATGCCGTGCTCAGCACAGTAGGCTGCCAAGAGGTCGGAGGCGAACTCACCACCCCTGTCAGAGTGCAAGCGCAGGACAGGAAAGTCCGAGTGAAAGCGCTCGCCTAGCTGGAGACGGGCTCGGCTGATCCAGGGGATCAAAACACCAGGGACGTCACCCTTGGCGCGCAAGGGGAAGACCGTGGTGTAGCGCGAGTAGTCGTCAACAACTATCAGGAAGTACCTCTCCTGACCCTGACCACGGACGCGGGCCGGGCCCCACACGTCCATGTGGAGTGTCTGCAGGGGAGCGGTCGTCGGGGGAAAGGAGGAGGAGTGAGGAGCAGCGCGCTGCCGCCCCTCGACACAGGGAATGCAGTCAGGAGCAGGGGAGTCGGGAAGGGGAGGGAGCACCCTGGGAAGACCAGCAACAAGGTCCCGTTTGTGCATGGCCCGCAGGCGCTGCACAGACGGGTGACCAAGGCGGTGGTGCCAGAGGACGGTGTCGTTCGCCAGAGAGCGACACGAGCAGGGGGCGGACAGCTGACCTGACGCTGACGCAGACGCAGCTACCTGAGGGGACTCAGTGGTCAGTGTGTACAGGTCAGACCCCGGCTCTCGAGTGAAAGTAGCTAGGTGGCGGCCCGTCCGAGCACACGTGCAGTGAGTCACACGCTCGTAGGCAGGGGTGAACTGGTGAACACCCGAGTCCTGGAGCGCACTACCTGCCACCAAGTTCGTGGAGAACGAGGGGAGGTAGAGACCTGAGAGCGTGCCGGACGGAACCGCTGGACACGGAAGGGTGGTGGAGGAGGTCGCAAGGACCGGACCCCCAGAGGGGTCAGCAAGAGAGACAGCAACCGGCCGAGCTAGAGGCTCAAGGACAGTGCGGTCACGAAAGAAAGAGCGAGAAGCACCTGAGTCCAGTGTGAAGGTGTGCAGTGCTGCAGTCGACTCAGTACCAGGGGGCACAGACGCACAAGCACCTAGAGCAGCAGCTGCAGAAGTACCTGTGGAAGCAGACACACTAGCACCTAGAGCAGCAGCGGGGCTGGCCTGAATGCCCGGGTCGGGCGGAACACGCAAGTACTGAGCACCCTCTCCACTAATAGACATCGCATACATGGCAGTGAGAATAGCATCAAAGTCAAGTGCCCAAATATCAACACCCTTCCTGAGCAGATCAGCCCAGCGCGGCAGCTCACCCCCACCAGGAAACTGAGTGCGCCACGCATCGTTGAGGCGGGCGAAGCAGCGCTCCGTCTGGTGCGGCCCCCCACACGTCTGGCCAGTGCGGTCACCTGTACGAATAACGTACTGGCAGGTGACGCTGCGCCGCGCATACCACTCACGGGCGGCCTGAAGGGTCGGGGCAGGCTGCTGACTCTGACCGCCCCCCGGGCTCCCACGACCACCACCCCCTCCGCCTCCGCCCCGGCCACCTCCACCCCTGCCGCTGCCACGACCACCTCCGCCTCCGCTGCCACCTCCGCCCCTGTCACCACTCCCAACACCGCTGTCACCTCCACCACCGCCGCCACTAGCCTCTCCAGTCGCACCTCCACCGCCACCACCTCCACCCCCGCCTCCTCCGCCACCACCCCCACTCCTGCCACTCCTGCCCCTGCGTCGTCCGCCTGAAGCAGACGCAGCCCCGACCTTCTCAGCACCAAGGAGGTCGACAGCAGCAGCAGAGGCGACAGAGGGGAGGAGGGGGGAAGGGGAGCACCCCTCGAAGAAGGGGCCGCGGGGGTCGCCACGAGAGGTGCCTACAGCGACGATACTAGCCTCGGCTGCAAGCAGTTCCTTCTCGAGGAGGGCTATGGTGAGCTCAGTGGGGGAGCGAGAGAGGAACTGGTCCCTGACAGGGCGCAGAGAGTCAGGGAGGCGGGTGACAACGTGGTAGAGGGTGATCCAGAGCGGGGGGGGGTTGCTAGCGAGGAACTCATCAGGCATGGCAGCGCGAAAGCGAGCCTCACTAGTCTTAAGGTGGGTGATGAGGTCTGCGACAGTGTGAAAAGAGGCTAGGTCGGGGAACAGGTAGGGGAGAGTGAGGCGGCCTAGTGTGGCAGAAGCGGGTGAGGAGTAGCGGGCCACTACAGCTGTGTAGAGGTCCTTAGCAGTCTTGCACTGGCCGAAGTGCTCGCGCTCATCTAGCGGCAGGGAGTTGCGAATAGCAAAGCGAGCGTGCGCGTCACGGGTCTGCCACTGTGAGCGCTCAGCTGGGGGGGCAGTAGCGAGTGGGGCGGTCGCATGGCCGAGAGCGTGGTCGTACAGTGTAATATCTTCCTTGGCAGTGAGCTGTAGGAAAAGGTGCAGGTCATCTAGCCAGGTTTCGAATTTGACCGGACGGCCCTCGGCGTCGAAAGCTAGAACAGGAGGACTAGCCATAGCGACAGCGGCAGTAGTAGAAGCAGTAAAGTCACTGAACAGGCGTGCGCAGGGTCAGCAGGGCCGGTGGGGCCTACGGACTGTAGTGGCGCACAAGCAGCAGTAGCAGGAAGTGTAGTAGTAGGATCTGCAGTGGTGCACAGGCGCAGCAGGCGGCAGCGAGAGCCGGCGCAGCAGGGGCGGGCTCAGCAGCGGTGATACGCAGGCGGCAGCGGGCGCAGCAGCGGCGGTGCGCGGGCGGCGGCGGGCTCAGCAGCGGCGGTGCGCGGGCGGCGGCGGGTTCAGCAGCGGCGGTGCGCGGGCGGCTGCGGGCTCAGCAGCGGCGGGCCGGGAGCAGTGCGGGCAGCGTGCGGGCCGGCGGCGGTCAGCGCACGAGCCGCGCAGGCTCAGCGCGGGCTGTGCGGGCTGCTCGCGGGCTGCGTAAGCGGGTCGCGGGCGGCTCGCGGGGGTTCGCGGGCGGCTCGCGGGGGTTCGCGGGCAGGTCGCGGGCTGCTCGCGGGCAGTTCGCGGGCTGTGCGCGGGCTGCGCGGGCTGGTCGCGGGCTGTGCGCGGGCGGTTCGCGGGCTGTGAGCGCGGCGCGCTGTGCGGTTCGCGGGCGGCGTGACGGGGCCGATCGGGGCGCTAAGGGGCGACGCGACGGGGGCCGTGAGAGGCCGCTAGGAAAAAAAATTTCGACGGGGCCGCAGGGCCGCTAGATCGTGCTAGATCGACGGGGCCAGCGGGGCCGGAAACAAGCGAAGGTAAGCAGGTAGGTAAGTCGGTGGGCCCTAAGAACAGTCCTAGCGAAGGACCTGCTCTGAAACCATGTCAGAAATAACTGAGCAGGAATGAATGAACTAGAACAGAGTTTGGTACAAGTAGGAAACCCTAACTTTGTGTACCCCCTAAGGTGTAACCCACTACAGCCTAGACAATATAAACATGCAATGTTTGACAGTACACGCAACAGATGGAGCTACTGTTCAACCGCATTACTGACCTGACCGAAGGTGAAATAATCCAGGCATACGCAGAAGGGTTAAAAATGGAGATTTGCTGATAGGTAATTGCAGCGAGCTACAACAGTTACCGCAACATCGTACGTGCTGCCGAGCGATACAAAGCATTGACTCGAGGTCAATCCGAAACACGACGTTTCAGGCCGAACTGTACATTCGGCACGGAGCGATCGGCACCCCCCACGTTGGACGAAACGATGGATATCGACAAAATGTGAATTTTGCGGCGCAGCAGGGCATCAAATCTTGTCGTGCTACAAAATGAAGAAAGCACGTGCGTGTGGCAATGCTGGGCAGCAACAGTGGAGCACCCCCGAAGTAAAAAAACGGGGATAGCCAGTAGCCGCGGATCGACCTGGCGATCGCGTAAAGATCCGAAAAGCAGGAAAAGGCGACGACGTGGCGACTTCGGAGCGGGTGAAAAAGTGAGAAAATGATGGCGCGAATTTAAAACGTCACGACCGGCCGGCATCAGGGGAAATCGCCGAGGAAAAAGGAGGCTCCACGAAAGTAAGAATTTGTTAAAAGTATCCTATAAAGATACTCTAACGAAAAACATTGCTTCTCGTGGTTTTCAAGCCTTTGAAAAATTCAGGGGAGATTTAGAGGCCAAGAAAAAGCCTTTAGAAATTATTCAGGTACCTGAGAAGTTGGGCAAAGTACTATGGAGCGTAGAAAAGGGTCGTGCGTTCCGTGGAGTTAATATCTCTCCTCGCAGCACCGTGTTAAGGCTCGCCATTGCCCACAGGTGAAGCCTATATAGCTGCAAAAGCGTAGATGACAAATCCAGTCTCAGGAGAAATTATACAAGCCTAGGAAAAATCCTCCTACCCGCCAGGTGAAGTTGGAAGAGAAAAGTGCTGAGTCAGGTATAGGAAATAGGGAAGGTATTCATTTTGATGTACCCTATGATCCTATTAATGAGATATTGATGATCTTTGGCTACTCAGCGCAGCAAAAACCACTACTTCTCGAGGTGTTATGCAATGGACGACGCCTCCAGGCACTGGTGGACAGCGGTGCATCTCACTCGGTGTGTGACCGCGGAACATTGGAGAAAATTGGAGAGAAGGCGGTGGAGACCCAATTCTCAGCAACGATGGTGGACGGTACGAAGCTTCCCATCCACGGCGAAGCATCACTGCAGCTGCATATAGGTGCGTTGAGGTGGAAGCCGAAGCTACCAGTCACCAACATCAAAGGGTTAGATTTCATCTTGGGGCGAGATTTCCTGAAGCGGTTCAACCCCGAGATCGATTGGGTCAACAGCAAGGTGTGCATCTACAACAACGGGAAGCGGATAGAGGTACTAAGCTGGACAGATACAGGGGACGTTCCTGAAATAACACTGGCATGGTTCGAACAGACGGTGAATGAGAGTAACACGGGTTTCTAAGCACTGGTTATGGCAGCAGCAGAGGAGGAGAAGCCGAGTTCCGAGCTACCCGCAGCGTGAAGGAGGTCTTGGAGCAGTACAAGGATATAATGCCCGACGACCTACCTGCAGGCGTACCTCCAGCACGCACCCACGAGCACGAGATTGTGGAGGAACCAGGTGCGAAACCCGTCTCACGTGCACCTTACCGACTGAGTCCGACCGAACTGACAGGCACGAAAAAACAGATAGAGTATCTACTGGACAGACAACTGATCCGCCCATCCACCTCTCCTAACGGAGCACAAGTTCTCTTTACACCAAAACCAGACGCCAGTTTACGAATGTGCATCGACTACCGCGCACTGAACAAACAGACATTCAAATATCCCATATCGCGCATAGACGACTTACTGGACCAACTGCGTGGTGCAACAGTTTTCTCGAAGCTGGACCTACGGTCGGGTTACTGGCAGATCAAGATGGCGGACAACTCGATCCACAAGACGGCGTTCCGTACAAGATACGGCTCCTACGAATACTTGGTGATGCCGTTCGGACTCTGCAATGCACCAGCGACATTCCAGGCGGAGATGAACCATATCCTACGGCCCCTGCTGGACGAGTGCATAGTAGTGTACCTGGACGATATCCTCATCTATTCCAATAACATGAAGAAGCACGTGGAGCATCTGTGGAAAGGAGTTTGAGATCCTGTGGAAAAATAAGTTCTACGTGAAGTTGTCGAAGAGCGACTTCGCACTGAAGAAGGTGCAGTTTCTCGGGCACATGGTGAGTGCCGAGGGCGTACACGTGGACCCGCGGAAGATCGAAGCCGTTAAGAAGTGGAAAGTACCGGAGAACGTGAAGGAGTTGTTGCAGTTCCTCGGCTTCGCCAACTACTACAACAGGTTCGTGCCGCAGTATGCTAAGATAGCAGCGCCACTGACCGACCTACTGAAAAAGGATACGCCCTTCAAATGGGATACTCCTCATCAGCATGCCATGAAACAGCTACAGACAGCACTGATTATAGCGCCAGTACTCATCCTACCGGACCCAGACACTAGTGACCAGGCAGACGGAGCAGTACTGATGCAGGGTCGCAGAAAAGGTTTACAGCCTATTGCCTACCTCAGTAAGAAGCTACACAGAGCAGAACTGAACTACCCCATTCACGATAAGGAAGCCTTAGCCATAGTCGTAGCCTTCAAGGCGTGGAGGTGTTACCTAGAGGGAGCCAAGACCACAGTATACACAGTAGCCTTTGATACCTGAAGTCGCAGCCGACACTCTCACGACGACAGGTGCGGTGGATGGACTTCTTGGAGACCCACTTCCACTACGACATCGTCTACAAACCCGGGCTACACAACAAAGCTGATGCGTTGAGCCGCCCCGGTCATGTAGCAGGCATCCAGCTCGACGGGATGAACCCTCTTCTCAAGGGTCTATTCCAACATGGGTACTCCGTGGACGCAGAGATAGCAACGGCAGAGAAACAGAAGCTGTTACAGTGGGAGAAAGACTTAGCGGTAAGGAAGAATTCAGAAAAGATTTGGGTACCGAATTACGCCCCGCTACGGCAGATCCTACTGGAGGAGTTTCACGAGGTACCATACGCGGGACATTTCGGGAGTAACAAGACGTTAGCGGGAATAGCGAAGTATTACTACTGGCCTCGGATGGCAGCAGACGTGCAGCAGTTCGTCACCTCTTGCGACACGTGCCAGCGGATGAAGAGTAGCAAGCAGAAAAAGGCAGGGTTACTTCAGCCTCTACCCGTACCGGAGCAACCATGGCAGGTCGTTAGCCTCGACTTCATCACGGGACTTCCCTCGACCTCACGGGGACACGATTCCATCCTCGTAGTCATCGATAAGTTTTCTCAAAAATGGGTCACTTCATCTCCACCAACGCCACAGCTACAGCTGAAGCAACTGCTCGCCTCTTTGATCGCATCATCACAATCCACAGCATCCCCGCTACACTCATTTCCGACAGATATTCCAAATTCACTAGTAAGTTCTCGAAGGAGCTCATGTGATTGTTGGGGACTAAGCTTGCGATGTCTTCAGCATACCATCCCCAGACTGACGGACAGACAGAGTGACTCAATCAGGTGGTTGAACAGTTACTGTGCACAGCTTGCAAATATGACATCAACCACTGGGACACACAGTTACCGACCTTAGAGTTCGCTTACAACAACGCCTCGCATGCGGCCACAGGGAAAACTCCTTTCTTCCTGTGTTACGGACGGGAACCACTCACCCCACAGCAGCCAACCAGACGACTGCGTCACCACCATGCAGCAGCTATGGGAGAAGACTCAACGACGTCTCACCACGATGCAGAACTCCCAGAAACAGTATGCCGATCATCAGCGACAAGATCACTCAGTAGCAGTCGGAGATCAGGTGCTTCTTGACACGAGCAATTTGAACCTGTCTCACCTACCATCCAAACTCCGGCCTCGCTTCTGTGGTCCATTTCTCGTGGAGGCACAGGTGATACCGGTTACATTCTGCTTGCGCTTACCAGATACGTGGAAGCTTCACAATGCTTTCCATGTTCAGCTACTGAAGCCCTACAAGGACCCCAACCAACAGTTCCAGGGACGGCAGCTACCGCCACCACCACCTGTACTCGGGCTGGATGAACCAGAGTACGAGATCGAGCGCGTTCTCACTCATCGGCGCCGCGGCGGCAAGACCCTCAAGTTTCTGACACGCTGGAAAAGATACGACCCCACTGAGGACAGTTGGGTGCCAGAAGCTGATATGGGCAATGCACGCCGTGCTCTCAAGGACTATCTTGTCAAGCAAGGTGTATCTCACGCCACCCAGCTTCGAGGGAGGGCCGTGTGAGAGTACGACGGCTTATGCAAACTATGCATGCTTGCTTTCACTTTATTACGCTATTACTAGCTTAGGTATAGCTTGTGCATGCATGAATTGCTTGATTTCCTAGGCTAGGTGCTTTCCTATATTTTATTATAGTTATAGCACCGAGCTAGGTTGCGTACACCAAATTCTGGGCTATTCGGTTGCCACCGAATTGCCTTCTACCGAATTCCGGAAGGGTCTGTTTGGGACGCTCCGCGACCCTCGAAACCTTCGCGTAACACCTGGTTACTGCCCCTTGTGTTGAGCCTATATATAGCCTCGTGTTGTACCCAGGTGATCATTCAATTCACATTCTCTTTTCTGAGCTCGATCCTAGATCCTCACACTTGGTAATCAGAGCCCGTTTACACGCGACAGTTTTTCGACCGCTAAAAACTGAGCCTTCAAAAACCGCGAGGGCGAAGCCAGTTAAACACCGATTTCGGGTACGTAAAACCGGTTCCGTGTTTTTCGCTCCCCCTCGTTTCGGTTTTTTTGAACGCGCATGTCAGGCATGGAGGGCCAGGGCGATAACTACGCGACGACGAGCGACATCACCAGCCTCCGCACCGACGTGGAACAGACGCAGGCGGCGATTCGGCGAATCGAAATCCTCCTGACGAACCAACCAGTAGCCGCCACCGCAGCAGCAGAGAACATAGCAGCAGCAGTGGCGACACCGACATTTCACGGACCGATGGCACCACCGTCGCCGAACCTCGAAGCAGCACGTTCGAGGCTCCCTGAAACGTTCGATCCCAGCACGAAAGGATTTGATGTTCGACGATTCGTGGCGACCCTCGAAATTTATTTCGAGGCCATTGGCTGTTCGACCCCTACAGATGATGCAGCACGGATTCGGCTCGCAACGACACTGTTACGGGGACCAGCATTAGAGTGGTTTTATTACACTGACGTGGCCCGCGGGGAGAAATCGTGGGCGCAGTTTCGGCAGACCTCATCGAACGTTTCGAGCCAATTTATACGACCTACATGGCGCGGCAGCAGATACACCGACACAAACAGTACAATAGTGTAGCACAGTACACGCAGCAGATGGAGCTACTGTTCAACCGCATTACTGACCTGACCGAAGGCGAAAAAATCCAGGCGTACACAGAAGAGTTGAAATAAAGATTCAGCGACAGGCAATTGCAGTGAACTACAACAGTTACCGCGACATCGTGCGTGCTGCCGAGCGATACAAAGCATTGACTCGAGGTCAACCCGAAACACGACGTTTCGGGCCGAACCGTACATTCGGCACGGAGCGATCGGCACCCCCCACGTTCGCCGAACCGATTGATATCGACAAGTTTGATGTGAAGCAGCAACCGACAAAATGTGAACTTTGCGGCGCAGCAGGGCATCAAATCTTGTCGTGCTACAAAATGAAGAAAGCACGCGCGCAATGCTGGGCAGCAACAGTGTAGCACCCCCGATGTAAAAAAACGGAAATCGCTAGTAGTCGCGGATCGACCTGGTGATCGCATAAAGATCCGAAAAGCAGAAAAAGGCGATGACGTGGCAACTTCAGAGCGGGTGGAAAAAGGAGAAAATGATGGCGCGCATTTAAAACGTCACGACAGGCCGGCATCAGGGAAAATCGCCGAGGCAAAAGGAGGCTCCGCGAAAAAAGACTCTGCACGGACTATGATCAGCCGAACACCCACAAAAGTAAGAATTCGGCTAGATCCTCACACGTCCCTCCTTCCCAGCGTCGACGGCCGCCACATACTCGGACTCAGTCGACGACAGCGTCGCGCACTTGATGCGCTGACTCGACCAGGAGACCGCGGCCCCTCCGTAGACGAACACGTAGCCACCCTTGCTTGTCCAGTTCTGCTTGTCGCCGGCGTCGTCGGCGTCCACGTAGCCGACCAGCTCCAGCGACTCCGGACCACCGCCGAACTCCAGGGCGGTGTTGCGTGTGTTGGTGAGGTAGGCGAGGCAGCGGTCGACCTCGCGCCAGTGCTGGTCGCTCCTCACCATGAGGCCGCTCCCCAGCTTGCTGCAGGCGAAGGCGATGTCCGGCCTCGTCGTCGTCGCTGCGAACTGCAGCGAGCCAACCGTCTGCCGGTACTCCTCCTCCTGGCGCTCCTGGGCCTCTTCGTCATCGAAGGTCAGCTCAGCATAGACGTCGACTGATACCGGCGTCTTCGGAGTCCGACCGCCCTGCTCCTCGTCGATGAAACGCCTACGCAGCTTGTCGGCGTAGCCCTGCTGGTGTAGCCACAGTTTCCTCGCCGGCCTGTCGCGGACGATCTCCAGCCCGAGGTACTTCTGCACCAGCGAGATCTCGCGCAGCTCGAAGGCGGCTTCCAGCAGCTCCTTCAGCTCCTTCAGCATCTCGGTGCTGCTGCTGGCGGCGTACAGGTTGTCGACGTAGACCAGCGCCCAGCAGGCCACGCCATCCTTGCCGACCTTGAAGTAGAGTACCTCGTCGATTCTTCCAGCCAGCGCCGACCAGCACGTCGTTGAGCGCCTTGTACTAAAGCAGAGGCGACTGCTTGAGTCCGTAAAGGCTCTTCAGCAGCTTGCACACCCGGCCGGACCCGTCGTTGAAGTAGTCCGGCTGGTACATGTAAAGCACCCGGTCGAGCTTGCTCTGCAAGAAGGTTACATGTACAGCACCCTGTCGAGCTTGCTCTGCAAGAAGGTTACATGTCGAGCTTGCGGAGATAACTCTAGTAACGGGAGCTAGGCTGCGGGCTAGGCACGGATGCTCGTGTGATCTCTGCGTTCGTTGGTCCTTAGTCGTTTTCCTAGTGCACACACTACTTGCTAGTTCACAAGGAAATTTGGCAAGAGTTTCACTAGAGAAAGTTGACAACAATGATACAATGAAGTTGGCTAGGAAAGACTACATCAGAGCTAGGATGCAAGCAGGTCGACTGCCAGCGCAGCACGGTCGACCGTGTGCCAGCACGACTTGGTCGACCGCGCTCCAACAGTGCAGAGACGCGGCTTGCCAACGCTGCAGGTCGACGGCGTGACAACAGCGCAAGTCGACGGCGTGCCAGCGTTGCTCCCGCAGGACAGCAGCGCACCTACTTCGCAGGTGCTCGCAAATGATTGGCGTGCAGTGCCTCGTCACCTGCACAGCGCACACACCACATCAACTTCGTGCTGACGACTGCTTCTGATGCACCACGTCGACCTCGGGATACCATCACCGAGGTCGTCCTCGCCAAAACCACCTGGGCGACCATCGCAAGCCTTCGCAGCACCTCGTCACCCAGGTAACCTGGTCGATCGGGCAACCACGTCGACCAGAGGCTCCAGTGCGTGCCCGTCGACCACCCAGGTCGACGACCACTTCCGGTCGACCTCCCAGGTCGACCACTCCCTCTGGTACGTGTCGGTCGACCTCCCAAGTCGACGGCCACCTCCAGTCGACCTCCCCAGGTCGACCACCCGAAGTTGGCGCCCTCCCGAAGTCGGCGCCCATGCAATGGCTCCCGTGCAGGTCGACCAACCTCGTCGACCAGCCCGCCCACTGCTGCAGGTCGGCTGCACCCCTACATCCGACCACGAAGTCGGCTCCGCCCAAGCGAGGACGGGGCCAACACCCAACTCCCGTTGACAGAGCTTACATGTACAGCACCCTGACGGCTGAAGGCGTTCTTCACGTTGAGCTGCATCAGGTTGGGGTCGAGGACGGTGACGATGCTGAGAAAGGTCCTCAGCGTGACGTAGCTGCTCACGTCGCGTACGTCTCGTCGTAGTCGGCGCCGTACACCTGCGTGAAGCCCTTCACGACCAGCCTTGCCTTCTCGCGCTCGACGGTGTCGTCAATGAGGTTCTTCGTCGTCAGCACCCACCGGTTCTTCATGATGTTCACCCCGGGTGGGCGCTCGACCAGCTCCCATGTTCACATACTGATGAGGCTGCGGATCTCTTCCTCCATGGCGGCCTTCACCGCCTCGCCCTTCCAGCTCGCCAACGCCTTCTTTACCGTCATCGTGGAGATGTCCCAACGATGTTCAGATTCGGCATGCATGTCGGGGTCGAGCTCCGGCAGGTCGTCGTCGTCCTCGGCATCGTCGTACGCCAGGTCGTCGTCGTCGACGTCGGACACTGTGGTGAAGGCGGCCGGTATGAAGAAGTCGGCTGGCCTCCGTATTCGGCCCGTTCGCGGAGGTCCTGGCTGGACCTCCGTTCACATCACTGTCGGTGGATTCCTCGGCGTCCGACTGCTCCCCTTCGTCATCCCCGACGTCGCTGACCTCAGCGTCCAGCTGCACCATGGTCGGCTCCCGTGACGACTGTGTGGTCGCCGACTGCTCCTTGGTCGGCTTCTCTGCTGCCTGCTTTCCTATCGGCTGCTTCACTGCTGATGCCTCCTTCCCCGGCTTTATCAAAGTTGTCTGCACCGCCTCGACCTGCTCCTCCCCGATCGGTATCGACTTTACTCTCACACCGACATGCTGAACGTCACGTCGGCCACCGGCGATGCACTTGGCCGGCGCCACAGTGGTGCTGCACACCCATGTGCAGCAGCATCGTCCGCACCGACTCCACCACCGTCCGCATTTCCCGCTCCGCCATGCCGTTCTGCTGCGGAGTGTACGGGCAGGTCAGAACGTAGCATCACCACCGACTTCTTGGTCTGTCGCTCCGCCATCACCAGCCACTGCTCGAACTCCCGCAGCACGTCGGACTTCTTGGCGACCGGCCTCTCCTACACATAGCGAGTCTTGCGGTCCTTCAGCAGCAAGAAGTACAGGCTGCCATCCTTGGCAACCATGCGGAACGGCCCACACAAGTCGATGTGGACTCGACACGACGCCCAGGGCGTCCTCGGCGACCGAGCCTTTGTCGGGGAAGGTGTGCCACGCCAGCTTCCCGCCGACGCATGAAAGACACGGGGGGTCGGCGCTAGACGCCGACTTGAGGTCCAGCTGATGGCAACCTCGTGCTTCGCCGAGCTCAGGATGGTGCCCACGCCGACATGCGTGAGTCTTGCGTGCAACCTGTCCGGCGTCGACTTCGTCGCCGAGACGATCGCCCGCAGAGCCACCGCTTTAGCTGCGGTCGTCGCCGAACAGAGACGCAAGTCGGTGCAGAGGACCCGGCCAGTGTAGGACGCCCGGCCAAGGATCTCGTCGCAGTCCTCTTGCAGCTTCACACTGTTCTCCTTCAGCTGACGGGCTGACAGCACGTTCTCCGCCACGCCTGGGACGTACAGCACGTCGGAAATAAGCACCCGCTTCCCGGCCTCCCCTTGCAACGCGACCGTGCCACGGCCTTGGACGTCCTGCAGCGCCCCATTGAAGCCATTCACGTGCTTCACGTCGCCGCTCGGCCCCAAGTCGACGAAGGCATCCTTCGTCCCCATCTGGTTGTGTGAGTAGCCGGTGTTGAGCAGGACCACCTCCGGGTTTGCCTGCACGGCGGCAGCCACTGCCTGGTAATCCTCGTCGGCCTCCGGTGCTAGCGAGACGGTCGGCTCCACGACGCCGACCAGCGAGCACGACGCCGACTTGTCGTTGCTCCCCTTTCCGCTAGCTGAGGAGTCGGCGTCCTTCGCTGAGGTCGACGTGGTCGACTGCTTCTCCTTGCGCGGCTTGCTCTCCATTCCAACGTGGGCGACGGCTGGCCGACCTCCCGCGGCCTCCCTTGGCGTCGTCGTCGGAGTCACTGCGGTCGGGGCACTCGAAGGAGAGGTGGTCGGGGCTGCGGCAAATCCAACACTCCCGACGTCGACTTCATCCTCCTCGACCGCCATCCTTGACCGTCTTCTACTTGTCGGCGTCCTTGGTCGACCGACAACCACTGCTGCTATCACCGCTGGACTGGTCGACCACCTTGCTTCATAGGGGCGGCGTAATTCACCTGCGAAAAGAGCTCCGAGGGCCGCTCAGCTTCGTGCATCGCCTCATCCTGCAAGATGTACGAGGTAAGAGAGTCCTCGTTGAGTGTCGCCCGTCAGCTCGGCGCCACCGACAGCCGCTTCAGCAGGTTGTAGCTACTCGTTTATCCCTTCAGAACATGCGTGCTATACAACGTCGTCGAGTAGTTCATGCCGGCCATCCTCATCATGGCGAGGAGTCATCGAGCTCAGTTGCAGTAGTCAGTCGCCGGCTCCTGTTCGCCCATCCGCAGGTGCGACAACTGCTCCTCAAACTGGCCGATGTACAGGTCGCCAGTGACCTGGTTTGTCGTCTCAATGAAATGCCACACTCGGTGGCCGGCGTCGAGGTACTCCCTGCACGACTTCAGGGCGATCTGCACACCCGGCGAACAGCACCGCGATATGACTGTGAAGGTCAGCAGCTGCATAGCGCGAAACTCCGCACGCAGGTCGGGGTAGATATCCTCCGGCGTCGCCACGGTCCCGCGGGCGAAGCCAATCAGCCCGGCCATCTCCAGCTGGGGCTCGATGGCTTCCTTCCATGTGAGAATGTCGGGTCGACCGACCAGCAGGGGGGTGACCGAGATCCTGTCCGGCGTAAACTTGAAGTAATTGTAGCTCGACGTGATTCCTCCCGCGGTCACATGGGTCGCCGACATCGGCGCCAAACCACTTCGACGCCTTCTGACGTCGCCTTGCGAGGAGCCTGCAGCTGCCGACGATTGCATTCCTCACGCCTGAACGCTGCCGAATTCCACGCTGCCTCGACGACGTGCCTCCCGCACTGCTGCCGACTTGGTCACCACCACGTCGACGCCGACCTCAGTGTTCAGTGGTCGAGGAAAAGCAGGCCGAGAAGAAGGGTGTGCCGTCGCCCACACAGCGCGGATGCCAGCCTCGACGACCGCCCAGGGGAGGTCGCCATACTCCTTCGCCTCATGACGTCTCCTCGCATCCTCCACTACGGCCTACCATAGTGAATACCGCACAGCTGCCGGCCTACGAAGACAAAGTAGGTAGGGGAACACTATGTCGACTAGACTGAAACGGTATGTCGTGTGCCTTCCACACTCACCGCACCATGCGGAGATAACTACTACAACGGGAGCTAGGTTAAGGACTAGGCACGGGGTGGGAGTGATCGTAGCGTTCGTTCATTCCTTAGTCGTTTCCAAGTGCTCACACTACTTGCTAGTTCACGGGGAAAAAAAGCAACAGTTTCACTAAGAAAAGTTGACAACAATGGTACAATGAAGTTGGCAAGACTAGACTACATCAGAGCTAGCATGCAAGCAGGTCGACTGCCAGCGCAGCATGGTCGACCGTGTTCCAACAGTGCAAAGTCGCGGCTCGCCAACGCTGCAGGTCGACGGCGTGACAACAGCGCAAGTCGACGGCGTGCCAGCATTGCTCCTGCAGAACAGCAGCGTTTCGGCTTCGCAGGTGCTCGTAGATGATTGGCGTGCTATGCCCCGTCATCTGCACAGCGCACATTCCAGATCTTCCACGTGTTCACGGCTACCTCTGATCAGCCACGTCGGCCTCGGGATACCACCACCGAGGTTGGTTTTGCCTCAAATACCTGGGTGACCGTCGTGTAACTCCGCAGAACCTCGTCACCAGGTAACCTAGTCGACTGGGCAACCACGTCGACCAGCTGCTCCTGTGCGTGCCCGTCGACCACCCAAGTCGACGACAACCACCTCTTGTCGACTTCACCAGGTCGACCACACCCATGGTCGACCAGCTCCGGGTCGACGACCCTCCTGGTCGACCAACACCAGGTCGACCAGCACACTTGTGAGCCGACCACCCAAGTCGGCTGCCCCAAGTTGGCGTCACCAAGTCGACGCCCTCCACAGGTCCACCACTTCAAGTCGACCTCCCGAAGTTGGCGCCCTCCGAAGTCGGCCCTTGCAGTGGCCCCCGCACAAGTTGACCAACCTTGTCGACCAGCTCGCCGACTGCCGCAGGTCGGCTGCTCCCCTCACACCCGACCACGAAGTCGGCTCCGCCCAAGCAAAAACAGGGCTAACACCAACTCCAGTTGACATTCATATGGGTAAGTAACGCACTTACTCCTGGTACCATCCATATGGGTAAGTAACGCACTTGCTCTTGGTACCATTCGTATGGGAAATTAACGCACTTACTAATGGTACCATTATTTTGGTAAGTAATCACTTACTCTTGGTACCATCCATATAGGTAAGTAACGCACTTACTCTTAGTACCATTCGTATGTGTAATTAACGCTACCATCCGTATGTGTAATTAACTCACTTACTCTTGGTACAATCCATATGGGTAAGTATTGTACTTACGGGTAAATAGCGAACTTGCTTTTGGTACCATTCGTATGGGTAATTTACCCGTATGGATGGTACCAAGAGTAAGTGCGTTACTTACCCGTATGGATGGTACCAAGAGTAAGTGCGTTAATTACCCATACGAATAGTATCACGAGAAAGTGCATTACTTACAATATTAATGGTACCAAGAGTAAATACTCTTAGTACCATTCATACGAGTAATTAACGCACTTTGTCTTGGGACCATCCATACTGGTAAGTAAAGCACTTACTCTTTGTCCCATCCATATGGGTACGTAACGCACTTACTCTTGGTACCACTAGTACCATCGATACGGGAAATTAATTCACTCTCTTGGTACCATCCATACCGGTACGTAAGGCAGTTACTCTTTAACCTTTTCATACGCGTAATAAACGCACTTACTCTTGGTACCATCTATACATGTAAGTAACGCTCTTACTCTTGGTACCATCCATATGGGTAAGTAACGCATTTACTCTTGGTACCAACCATATGGGTAAGTAACGCATTTACTTTTGGTAACATCCACATGGGTAAGTAACGTACTTACTCTTGGTACCATTCATAAGAGTACGTAGCGCACTTACTCTTGGTACCATCCATATGGGTAAGTAACACACTTACTTTTGGTACCAACCATATGGGTAAGTAATGCACATACGCTTGGTAGCATTCGTATGCGTAATAAACGCACTTACTATTCGTACCATCCATACTAGTACATAACGCGCTTACTCTTTGTACTATCCATACGGTAAGTAACACACTTACCCTCAGTACAATCCATACGGGTAAGTAACGCAATTACACTTGATACCATCCATATGGGTAAGTAATGCACTTACTCTTGGTACCATCCATACGAGTATGTAACACACCTACTCTTGATACCATTCATACGGGTAAGTAACGCACCTACTTTAGGCACCATTCATATGGGTAATTAACGCACTTACTCTTGGTACGATCCAGACGGGTTAAGTAACGTACTTTTACTTGGTACTATCCATACGGGTAAGTGACGCACTTACTCTTGGTCCCATCCGTATGCGGAGATAACTCTAGTAACGGGAGCTAGACTACGGGCTAGGCACGGGTGCTCGTGTGATCTCTACGTTCGTTGGTCCTTAGTCGTTTTCCTAGTGCACACACTGCTTGCTAGTTCACAATTTGGCAAGAGTTTCACTAGAGAAAGTTGACAACAATGATACAAAGAAGTTGGCAAGGCAAAACTACATTTGAGCTAACATGCAAGTAGGTCGACTGCCAGCGCAGCACGGTCGACCGCGCGCCAGCACAACTTGGTCGACCGCGCTCCAGCAGCGCAGAGTCGCGGCTTGCCAACACTGCAGGTCGACGGCGTGCCAACGTCGCAGGTTGACGGCGCGCCAACGTTGCTCCCGCAGGACAGCAGCGCACCTACTTCGCAGGTGCTCGCAGACGATTGGCGTGCAGTGCCTCGTCACCTGCACAACGCACACACCACATCAACTTCGTGCCGCCGACTGCTCCTGATGCACCACGTCGACCTCGGGATACCATCACCGAGGTCGTCCTCGCCAAAACCACCTGGGCGACCATCGCAAGCCTTCGCAGCACCTCGTCACCCAGGTAACCTGGTCGACCGGGCAACCAGGTCGACCAGAGGCTCCAGTGCATGCCCGTCGACCACCCAGGTCGACGACCACTTCCGGTCGACCTCCCAGGTCGACCACTCCCTCTGGTACGTGCCAGTCGACCTCCCAAGTCGACGGCCACCTCCAGTCGACCTCCCCAGGTCGACCACTATCCCCTGGTCGACCAGCTCCAAGTCGACGTCACTCCTGGTCGACCAAAAGGCCTGGTCGACTTACCAGGTCGACCAGAAGGTCTGGTCGACGTCCCTGGTCGACCAGAAGGGCTGGTCGACGTCCCAGGTCGAAGTTGGCGCCCTCTTGAAGTCGGCGCCCATGCAGTGGATCCCCCTGCAGGTCGACCAACCTCGTCGACCAACTCGCCCACTGCTGCAGGTCGGCTGCACCCTACACCCGACCACGAAGTCGGCTCCGCCCAAGCGAGGACGGGGCCAACACCCAACTCCCGTTGACACTCCCCTGCCGCATTCACGCTTGGGCCCCCAGCCCACACGGCAGTACTTCTCGGAGAAAAGCTCGTCGACGTGCACCCAACACACAGCACGTCGTCCACCGCACCAGCCATGCAAGAGGGCATGGCACCTACTGCTGCACGTCGTCGTCGCCCACGTCGGTCAGACGCACTTGGCCAATGGCGACGGAGCACCGGTTGAAGGCCGGATAGTGCAGCGCCTTCGTCAGGAAGTCGGCCGGCTGCTCAGCGGTCGGGATGTACTGCAGCGCAAACTTCCCCCGCTTCACCATGTGCTGCAGCCAGGCCTGTTGCCGCTCCATGTGCTTGAGGTTGCCCGTCAACCCCATGCCCTCGGCGACTGTGATGGCCGACTTGTTGTCCACCCGAAGGACGGTCGGCTTCCCAGCATCCAGCTGCTGGAACTCTGCCAGGAGGAAGCGAAGTCGGCGTCCCTCCTTGCCGGCTTCGACAGCCGCCACATACTCCGACTCGGTCGACGACAGTGTCGCGCACTTGATGCGCTGGCTCGACCAGGAGACCGCGGCCCCTCCGTAGACGAACACGTAGCCGCCCGTGCTCGTCCTGCTCTGCTTGTCACCGGCGTCGTCGGCGTCCACGTAGCCGACCAGCTCCAGCGACTCAGGTCCACCGCCAAACTCCAGGGCGGTGTCGCGCGTGTTGGCGAGGTAGGCGAGGCAGCGGTCGACCTCGCGCCAGTGCTGGTCGCTTCTCACTGTGAAGCCGCTCCCCAGCTTGCTGCAGGCGAAGGCGATGTCCGGCCTCGTCGTCGTCGCCGCAAACTGCAGCGAGCCGACCTTCTGCCGGTACTCCTCCTCCTGTCGCTCCTGCGCCTCCTCGTCATCGAAGGTGAGCTCGGCGTAGGCGTCGACCGAGACCGGCGTCTTCGGAGTCCGTCCGCCCTGCTCCTCGTCGATGAAGCGCCTACGCAGCTTGTCGGCGTAGCCCTGCTGGTGCAGCCACAGCTTCCCCGCCGACCTGTCGCGCACGATCTCCAGCCCGAGGTACTTCTGCACCGGCGAAATCTCGCGCAGCTCGAAGGCGGCCTCCAGCAGCTCCTTCAGCTTATTCAACATCGCGCGGCTGCTGCTGGCGGCAAGCAAGTCGTCGACGTAGACCAGCACCCAGCAAGTCGCTTCGTCGTCGCCGACCTTGAAGTAGAGAGCCTCGTCGACCTGGCTCTTCTTCCACCCAGCCCCGACCAGCACGTCGTTGAGCGCCAAGTACCACAGCAGCGGCGACTGCTTCAGCCCGTATAGGCTCTTCAGCAGCTTGCACACCCGGCCGGTTCCGTCGTTGAAGTAGTCCGGCTGCGACATGTACAGCACCCGGTCGAGCTTGCTCTGCAGGAAGGCGTTCTTCATGTCGAGCTGCATCAGGTTGAGGTTGAGCACGGCGACGATGCTGAGGAAGATCCTCAGCGTCACGTAGCTGCCCACCGGCGCGAACGTCTCGTCGTAGTCGGCGCCATACACCTGCGTGAAGCCCTTCACGACCAGCCTCGCTCGACGGTGTCGTCAATGTTGTACTTCGTCGTCAGCACCCACCGGTTCTTCATGACATTTACTCCCGGCGGGCGTTCGACCAGCTCCCACGTGCCCATGGCGAGGAGACTGCGGATCTCCTCCTCCATGGCGGCCTTCACCGCCGGGCCCTTCCAGCTGGCCAACGCCTCCTTCACCGTCATCGTCGAGATGTCCCAACGGTGCTCGGGGTCGGCCAGCATGTCGGGGTCGAGCTCCGGAAACTCCTCGTCCTCGTCAGCGTCATCGTACAAGATGTCGTCATCGTCCTCCACGTCGTACACCATGGTGAAGGCAGCCGGGATGAAGAAGTCGGGAGGCCTCCGAAGTCGACCTGACTTCCGGGGTTCAGGCGGGACCACCACCACGTCACGGTCGGTGGACTGGTCGACCACCTCCTGGTCGACCAGCTCCTCGTCGCCCAACTGCTCCCCTTCATCTTCACTGCCGTCCTCGTCGTCCTGCTGCACTTCAGTCGGCGTCCCGACCGACTTCTCCCCTGAGGTCAGCTCCCCTGCCGACTGCCAGGTCGCCGACTGCTCCTTGGTCGGCCTTGCTGCTGCCTGCTCCCCTGTGGGCTTCACCCAAGTCGGCTGCACCTCCTCGACCTGCTCCCCCCTTATCCAGGTCGACTGCACTCCCAGGTCGACCTGCTGCTCGTCCCGTCGGCCACCGGCGATGCCCTTGGTCGGCGCCACAGGCGACGTCCCACTGCTCCCCTCATCGCCGGAGGCCGACAACGGAGCCAGCCCACGCAGGGCGATGAGGGGAGGGGCAGGGGAGGGGGAGGAAGGGTGGACGACCTCGGCGTCGTCCTCAGCAAGCCCACCGACCTCGGCGAGCAGAGGGAGCGTTGCCGTCGAGGTATCCGTCGGCGTGGCCATCAGTGTCCGCCCTGACACGGGCCCATGCTCCGACTTCCACTCCTCCAGTGACAGGTCCTCGTAGAACACCACGTCCGACGTGGTGACCACCCGGTTGGCGGCAATGTCGAGGAGCTCCCAGCCCTTGCTCGCCTCCGACACGCCGAGGTGAAGAACCGACTTGGCCTTCGGCTTAAGCTTCCCACCGCGCTGCTGCTCGGGGACGAGGAATTGCGCCATGCAGCCCCACACTCGTGCCAGCGACAAGTCGGGCTTCGTCCCGGTCAGCAGCTGGTATGGCGTCGTCCCCGGCGTCGCCGACCGCTCCAGGCAGTTGCGGATCCAGACGGCCTGCCGCAGAGCGAGGTGCCACCAGTGGTGCTGCACGCCCATGTGCAACAGCATCGTCCGCACCGACTCCACCACCGTCCGCATCTCCCGCTCCGCCATGCCGTTCTGCTGCGGGGTGTACGGGCAGGTCAGGTCGTGGACGATCCCCTTGCCGTCCACGAAGTCGGTAAACTGCTTCCCGAGGAACTCCCCGCCTTGGTCAGAGCGCAGCATCAGCACCGACTTCTTCGTCTGCCTCTCCACCAGCACCAGCCACTTCTGGAACTCCAGCAGCACATCCGATTTCTTGGCGACCGGCCTCACCCACACGAAGCGGGTCTTGCGGTCCTTCAGCAGCAGGAAGTACAGGCTGCCGTCTTTGGCAGCCACACGGAACGGCCCGCACAGGTCGATGTGGACGACGGCTAGCACGTCGGCGGCGTCGGAGCCTTGGTCGGGGAAGGTGTGCCGCGCCAGCTTCCCGCCAACGCACGAGACACACGGTGAGTCGGCGCCCGTCGCCGACTTGAGGTCTAGCCCAATGGCGACCTCGTTCTTTGCCGAGCTCCGGATGGTGTCCATGCCGACGTGCGCAAGCCGAGCGTGCATCCTGTCCGGCGTCGACTTCGTCTTGGAGACGATCGCCCGCAGGGCCACAACCTCCGGCGTGGGCGACGGCGACCTCGTTGAGCAGGGACGCAGGTCGGTGCAGAGGACTCGCCCGGAGTACGTCGCCCGACCAAGCACCTCTCCTGCTGCCGAGACGAGCAGCACCCCGTCGCCGTCCTCTTGAAACTTCACGCCATGCTCCTTCAGCTGGCCGGACGACAACAGGTTGGCCCGCACACCCGGGACGTACAGCACGTCGGGGATGAGAACCTGCTTCCCGGCCTCGCCTTGCAAGGCGACCGTGCCCCGGCCCTGGACGTCTTGCAGCGCCCCATTGAAGCCACGCACGTGCTTCAAGTCGCCGCTCGGCCCCAGGTCGACGAAGGCGTCCTTTGTCCCCATCAGGTGGTGTGAGCAAGCGCTGTCCAGCATGACGACCGCCGGGTTCGCCTGCACGGCTGCCGCCACCGCCTGGAAGTCCTCTCCGGCCTCCGGTGCCAGCGAGACGGTCGGCTCCACGACCCCGACCAGCGAGCACGACGCTGACTTGTCGTTGCTCCCCTTGCCGCTAGCAGAGGAGTCGGCGTCCTTCGCCGTGGTCGACGTGGTCGACTGCTTCTCCTTGCGCGGCTTCTCCTTTCCTCCACGACGTGGACGACGACTTCCAGATCTCCCACGGCCTCCCTTGTCGTCGTCGTCGTCGGAGTCACTGCGGTCGGGGCACTCAAAGGAGAGATGGTCGGGGCTGTGACAGATCCAGCACTCCCGACGTCGACCTCCTCCTCCTCGACTGTCCTTGGTCGACTTCTTCTTGTCGACCTCCTTGGTTGACTTCGAGCCACTGCTACCACTGCCGCCGGACTGTCCGCGCTGCCCCGGTCGACCGCCTTGCTTCGCCGGGGCGACGAAGTTCGCCTGCGCCAGCAGCTCCTGGGACCGCTCTGCCTCCTGCATTGCCTCGTCTTGCAGGATGTACGAGGTTAGGTTGTCCTCGTTGAGCGTCGCCCTCGTGCTCGGCGCCATGGACAGCCGCTTCAACAGGTTGTAGCTGCTCCGGAGTCCCTGCATGACATGGGTGATGTATGACGCCGTCGAATACTCCGCACCAGCCATCCTGATGGTGGCGAGAATTCGCCGGGCCCGGTTGCAGTAGTCGGTCGCCGTCTCCTCGTCGCCCATGCGCAGGTGCGTCAGCTGCCCTTCCAGCTGGGCGATAAACAGGTCGTCGGTGACCTGGTACGTCGACTCGATGAAGTGCCACGCCTGGTGGCCGGCGTCGAGGTACTCCCTGCACCACTTCAGGGCGATCTGCACGCCCGGCGTGCAGCACCGCGAGATGACCGTGAAGGTCAACAGCTGCACGGCGCGGAACTCAGCTCGCAAGTCGGGGTCGTCCGGCGTCTCCACGGTGCCTCGAGCGAAGCTGATCAGCCCGGCCATCTCCAGCTGGGGCTCGATGGCCTCCTTCCAGGTGAGGATGTCTGGTCGACCGACCAGCGGGGGAGTCACCGAGATCCTGTCCGGCGTGAACTTGTAGTAGCCGTAGCTCGGTGCAATTCCGCCCGCCGTCACCTGGGACGCCGCCATCGGCATCAACCCGCTTCGTCGACCTCCGACATCGCCCTGCGAGGTGCCTGCAGCCGCAGTCGACCGCATCCCTCGCGCCTGAACGCCGCCGACTTCATCGGCGTGAATCACACCACGCAGCCTCGACGACGTGCCTCCCGCACTGCTGCCGACTTGGCCACCACCGGCGTTGACGCCCATGTCGACGCCGCCCTCGGTGTTCGCCGGTCGAGGAGACGCAGGCCGAGAAGGGTGCTCCGTCGCCCACAGGGAACGGATGCCAGCCTCGACGACCGCCCAAGGCAGGTCGCCATACTCGTTGGCCTCGTGCTTCCTCCTCGCGTTTTCCAGCCGTGCCTCTAGGGTGTCCACCACCCCCGTGTCACCTACGGCTACTACCATAGTGACTATCGCACAGCTGCCGGCCTACGAACAACTTAGGTAAGTGACCTCTACGTCGACCTGACTGAAAGGTAAGTCGGGTGCCGTCCACGCTCACCGCACCATGCGGAGATAACTCCAGTAACGGGAGCTAGACTACGGGCTAGGCACGGGTGCTCGTGTGATCTCTGCGTTCGTTCGTTCCTTAGTCGTTTTCCTAGTGCACACATTGCTTGCTAGTTCACAAGGCAATTTGGCAAGAGTTTCACTAGAGAAAGTTGACAACAATGATACAAAGAAGTTGGCAAGGCAAGACTACATCAGAGCTAGCATGCAAGTAGGTCGACTGCCAGCACAGCACGGTCGACCGCGCGCCAGCACAACTTGGTCGACCGCGCTCCAGCAGCGCAGAGTCGCGGCTTGCCAACACTGCAGGTCGACGGCGTGCCAACGTCGCAGGTTGACGGCGCGCCAACGTTGCTCCCGCAGGACAGCAGTGCACCTACTTCGCAGGTGCTCGCAGACGATTGGCGTGCAGTGCCTCGTCACCTGCACAACGCACACACCACATCAACTTCGTGCCGCCGACTGCTCCTGATGCACCACGTCGACCTCGGGATACCATCACCGAGGTCGTCCTCGCCAAAACCACCTGGGCGACCATCGCAAGCCTTCGCAGCACCTCGTCACCCAGGTAACCTGGTCGACCGGGCAACCAGGTCGACCAGAGGCTCCAGTGCATGCCCGTCGACCACCCAGGTCGACGACCACTTCCGGTCGACCTCCTAGGTCGACCACTCCCTCTAGTACGTGCCAGTCGACCTCCCAAGTCGACGGCCACCTCCAGTCGACCTCCCCAGGTCGACCACTATCCCCTGGTCGACCAGCTCCAAGTCGACGTCACTCCTGGTCGACCAGAAGGCCTGGTCGACTTACCAGGTCGACCAGAAGGTCTGGTCGACGTCCCTGGTCGACCAGAAGGGCTGGTCGACGTCCCAGGTCGACCAGCCGAAGTTGGCGCCCTCCCGAAGTCGGCGCCCATGCAGTGGCTCCCCGTGCAGGTCGACCAACTCGCCCACTGCTGCAGGTCGGCTGCACCCTACACCCGACCACGAAGTCGGCTCCGCCCAAGCGAGGACGGGGCCAACACCCAACTCCCGTTGACACCATACGGTTAAGTGACGCACAAACTCTTGGTACCATCCATATGAGTAAGTAACGCTCTTATTCTTGGTACCATCGATAAGGTAAGTAACACACTTACTCTTGGTACCATCCATATGGGTAAGTAACACACTTACTCTTGGTACCATCCATACGATTATGTAACGCACCTACTCTTGGTACCATTCATACGGGTAAGTAACGCACCTACTCTAGGTACCATTCACATGGGTAATTAACGCACTTACTCTTGGTACGATCCAGACGGGTTAAGTAACGTACTTTTACTTGGTACTATCCATACGGGTAAGTGACGAACTTACTCTTGGTCCCATCCATACGGTTAAGTGACGCACAAACTCTTGGTACCATCCATATGAGTAAGTAACGCTCTTTTTCTTGGTACCATCGATAAGGTAAGTAACACACTTACTCTTAGTACCATCCATATGGGTAAGTAACACACTTACTCTTGGTACCATCCATACGAGTAAGTAACGCACCTACTCTTGGAACCATTTGTACGGCTAAGTAGCGCACATACTTTTGGTACCATCCATATGGGAATGTAACGCACTCACTCTTGGCATCATCCATATAGGTAAGTAACGCACTTACTCTTAGTACAATTGGTATAAGTAGGTAGTGCACTGACTCTTGAAACCATCCATTCTGGTATTTAACGCACTTACCCTTGATACCATCCATATGAGTAGGTAATGCACTTTCTCTTGGTACTATCCATATGGGAAATTAACTCACTTACTCTTGGTACTATTAACTGGTAAGTAATCACTTATTCTTGGTACCATTCATATGGGTAATTAACCCACTTACTCTTGGTATCATCCATACGGGTAAGTAACGTACTTACTCTTGGTACCATCCATATGGGTAAAAAATGCACTCTTTTGACACCATCCATATCGATAAGGCACTTGCTCTTGGTACCATCCATATAGGTAAGTAACACACTTTTTCTTGGTACCATCCATATGGGTAAGTAACGTACTTATACTTGATACCATCCATATGGGTAAGTAACGCACTTTCTCTTGGTACCATCCATACAGCTAAGTAATGCACTTGCTCTAGATACCATTCATACAGGTCAGTAATGCACTTACTCTTGGTACCATCCATACGGGTAAGTAACGCACTTACTCTTGGTACCATCCATACGGTTAGTCACGCACTTACACTTGGTACCATCCATACGGGTACGTAACGTACTTACTCTTGGTACGATTTGTACCATCTATATGGGTACGTAAGGCAGTAACTCTTTAACCTATTCATATAAGTAAGTAAGGCACTTACTCTTGGTACCATCTATACGTAAAACTAACGCACTTACTCTTGGTACATGACTTACTCTAGGTACCATCCATATAGGAATGTAACGAACTTTTTTTACCATCCACATGGATAAGTAACGCACTTACTCTTGGTACCACTCATACGCGTGCGTAGCGCACTTACCCTTGGTACCATCCATATGGGTAAGTAACGCACTTACTCTTGGTACCATCCATATGGGTAAGTAACGCACATACTCTTGGTACCATCCACACGAGTACGTAACACACTTACTCTTGGTACCATCCATACGGGTAAGTAACGCACTTACTCTTGGTACCATCCATATGGGTAAGTAATGCACTTACCCTTGTTACCATCCATATGGGTAAGTAACGCACTTACTCTTGGTACCACTCATATGGGTCACTAACGCACTAACTCTTGGTACTATCTATACGAGTAAGAAACGCACCTGCTCTTGGTACCATCCATATGGGTTATTAACGAAGTTACTCTTGGTAAGATCCAAACGGTTAAGTAACGTACTTATTCTTGGTACCATCCATACCAGTAAGTAACGCACTTACTCTTGGTACCACTCATCCATATGGTCAAGTGACGCTCTTACCCTTCTTGGTACCATCCATATGGGTAAGTAACTCTCTTACCTTTGGTACCATCCATAAGAAAAGTAACACACTTACTATTGGTACCATTCGTATGGGTAAGTAATTCATTTACCCTTGGTACTATCCATATGTGTAAGTAACGCACTTACTCTTGGTACCATTTGTATGTATCATAAAACGCACTTACTCTTGGTACCAACCATACGGGTAAGTAACGCACTTACTCTTGGTACCATTCATACGGGTAAGTGACGCACATACTTTTGGTACCATCCATATAGGTAATTAACGTACTTACTCTTGGTCCCATCTATACGGTTAAGTCACGCACTTACTCTTGGTACCATCCATATGGGTAAGTAATGCACTTACTCTTGGTACCATCCATATGGGTAAGTAATGCACTTACTCTTGGTACCACTTGTATAGGCAATTAACGCACTTACTCTTGGTACCATCCATACGGGTACATAACGTACTTACTAAGCCTGGTACCATCCATATAGGTAGATAACACACTTACTGGTGAGAATGTCAGGTCGACCGACCAGCAGGGGAGTGACCAAGGTTCTATCCAGCGTAAACTTGAAGTAGCCGTAGCTCGGTGCAATCCCGCCTGCTGTCACCTGGGTCGCCGACATCGGCAAAGATCCACTTCGTCGACCTCCGACATCACCCTGCGAGGAGCCTGCAGCCGCCGACGACCGCATCTCTCGGGCCTGAACGCCGCCGACTTCATCGGCATGAATCACACCACGCTGCCTCGACGACGTGCCTCCCACACTGCTGCCGCCCTGGTCACCCCCAGCGTGTACGCCTACGTCGATGCCGCCCTCGGTGTTCGTCGGTCGAGAAGAGGCAGGCCAAGAAGAGTGTTCCATTGCCCACACGGCGCGGATGCCAGCCTCGACGACCGCCCAGGGGATGCCTCCGTACTCACGCGCCACATGGCGTCTCCTCGATGCCTCAAGCCGTGCCTCCAAGGTGTCCGCCACCCCCGTGTCACCTACGGCGCCTACCATGGTGACTACCGCACAGCTCCCGTCCTACGAACAAAATAGACTACCATGTCGAGTCGTTTACTTGTGCTTGCATTCTTTGCTGGCTTAGAGGGAAAATTGGCAAGAGTCTTTTTTTACTAGCAAAAGTTCACAACAATGGTACAATGAAGTTGGCAAGGTAGGACTACATATGAGCTAGCACGTAAGCAGGATGACTGCCAGTGCAGCACGGCTGACCGCGCGCCAGCACGACTTGGTCAACCGCGCTCCAGCAGTGCAGAGTCGCGGCTTGCCAACGCTGCAGGTCGACGGCGTGCCAACATCGCAAGTTGACGGCGTGCCAACGTTGCTCCCGCAGCACAGTAGTGCACCCGCTTCGCAGATGCTCGCAGACGATTGGCGTGCAGTGCCTCGTCACCTGCACAGTGAACAAACCACGTCAACTTCGTGCCGATGACTGCTTCTGATCAGCCACGTCGACCTTGGGATACCACCACCGAGGTCGTCCTCGCCAAAATCACCTGGGCGACTATCGCACTCCTCCGCAGAACCTTGTCACCCAGGTAACCTGGCCGACCGGGAAACCACGTTGACCAGCTGCTCCTGTGCGTGCCCGTCGACCTCCCAAGTCGACGACCACTCCCAGTCAACCTCGCCAGGTCGAACACTACCCCTGGTCGACCAGCTCCAGGTCGACGTCACTCCTGGTCGACCAGCTCCTCGTCGACCAGCACAATTATCAGCCGACCCCCAGAGTCGGCTACCCGAAGTCGGCGTCACCAAGTTGACGCCCTGCTACTCGACGCCCAGCAGCTCGGCGTCCCGAATCCCTCCTTCTACGATCACCATGTTTGGTCGACCACCAGGTCGACACACCTGGTCGACCAACCACCAAGTCGACCAGCAGGCCTGGTCGACCAACCAAGTCGACCAGCAGTTCTATCAGCCGACCACCCAATCGGCTGCCCCAAGTTGGCGTCACTAATTCGACGCCCTTCGCAGGTCAACTTCCCAGGTCGACCTCCCTAAGGTCGGAGCCATCCTGAAGTCAGCGCCCATGCAGTGGCACCCGTGCAGGTCGACTTCCTTGTCGACTAGCTCGTCCACTGCTACAGGTCGGCTGCAACCCTACACCCGACCACGAAGTCGGCTCCACCCAAGCGAGGACGGGGCCAACACACAACTCCTGTTAACACTTGGTACCGCCATATGGATACTGATAACTAACGCACTTACGTGTGGTACCACCATATGGTTAAGTAACCCACTTGCTCTGAGTACCATCCATATGGGTAAGGAACACACTTACTCTTGGTACCATCCATATGGATAAGTAACGCATATACTGTTGGTAGCATTCGTATGGGTGATTAAAAACTTACTCTTGGTACGATCCATTCGGATACGTAACGCACTTACTCTTGGTACCATCTATACGGGTAAATAATGCACTTTCTCTTGGTACCATCTATACAGATAACTAACGCACTTACTCTTGGTACCAACAATATGGGTAAATAACGCACTTGCTCTTCGTACCATCCATTCGGTAACTAACGCGCTTACTTATAGTACCATCCAGACGGGTAGTTAACGCACTTACTCTTGGTACCATTTATTTGGTAAAGTAAAACACTTACTCTTGGTACCATCGATACGGGTTAGTAACGCACTTAATCATGATACTATTTATAGGTAATAAACACATTAACTTTTGGTAACATCTTTACGGATAACTAACACGTACCAGCCAAATGGGTAAGTAACGTACTTACTCTTGTGACCATCCATATAGGTAAGTAACGCACTTACTCTTGGTACCATCTATATGGGTAAGTAACGCACTTACTCTTGGTACCATCCATATGGATACATAACGCAGTTACTCCTGATACCATCCTTATGGTAAGTAATGCACTTGCTCTTGGTACCATCCATATGGGTAAATAACGCACATACTCTTGGTACCATCCACCTAGATAATTGACGCGCTTACTCTTGGTACTATCCATACGGGTAAGTAACATATTTACAGTTGGTACCATTTGTATGGATAAGTAACGCGCTTACTCTTGGTACCATCCATACGGGTATGTAATGTACTTACTCTTGGTACCATCCATACGGTAAAGTAACGCACTTACTCTTGGTACCATCCTTACGAATAAGCAATGCACTTACCATCCATACGGATACGTGACACACTTACTTTTGGTACCATCCATACGGATAACTAGCGCATTTAGTCTTGGTACCATCAATACAGATAAATAACGCACGTACTCTTGGTACCATCGATACAGGTAAGTACCGTACTCTCTCTTGGTACCATCCATATGGGTAAGTAACGCACTTATTCTTGGTACCATCCATACGGATAGGTAACGCACTTACTCATGATACTATTCATCCAGGTAATAACACACTTTCTCTTGGAACTTTCCATACGGATAACTAACACACTTACTCTTGGTACCATCCAAAGGGGTAAGTAACGCACATATTCTTGGTACCATCCATATGGATAGTTAACGCATCTACTCTTGGTACCATTAATATAGTAAGTAACACATTTACTCTATGTACCATCCATATGGGTAAGTAACGCACTTAATCTTGGTACCATTTGTTTGGGTAATTAATGCACTTACTCTTGGTACCATCCATACGAGTACGTAACGCACTTACTCTCGGTACCATTCATATGGGTAAGTAACGCACTTCATTTGGTACCATCCATACGGATAAGTAACGCACTTTCTTTTGGTACCATCCATACGGACAAGTAATGCACATACTGTTGGTACCATCCATATGGATATGTAACGCACATCATCTTGGTACCATCCATACGGGAAAAGTAACGCACATATTCTTGGTACCATCTACACGGGTAAGAAAAGCACTTACTCTTGCTATCATCCATACGGGTAAGTAGTGCACTTCTATTTGGTAACATCCATACAGATAAATAATGTACTTAATCTTGGTACCATCCATACGGACAAGTACCGCTCATGCTATTGGTACTAAGAATAAGTGCGTAATTACCCATACGAATGGTGGGGTACTCTACTTATTCGTATGGATGGTACCAGGAGTAAGTGCGTTTATTACCCGTATGAAGAGGTTAAAGAGTAAGTGCCTTACGTACCCGTATAAATGGTACCAAGAGAGCGCATTACTTACCCTTATGGATGGTACCAAGAGTAGGTGTGTTGCTTAACCGTATGGATGGTACCAAGAGTTACCATACTTTCCATATTAATGGTAATGGTACCAAGAATAATGGTACGCACTTACTCTTGGTACCCGTCTCCCACCATCAAATTTTTCGTTTCACCCCCCAACAATATCGGCAAGCCACCGTTCACCCAGCAGCCGCGTTTGTCGGATGAGGTATAACTCCGTGTTGCCCGCGATTTTTATGGCGTTTGATGAAGGCGCGAACGATATTGTAGCCGGAGTGAGTTTATCAGATCAAACGCCCGCCCGGCCGCTTTGCTGCCCACCGTGCCTATCATGCTTAAAATTCCACAGCTTTCGGGAACTCCGTCTCCGCCGCTACACCTTCGTCGGGTAGACCTGTTGAATCAGGAGAAACCCCGCTAGCTGCCACAATTTCTTCAACCCCGACTTTTTCGGCAGGTACTGTTGCCGATGGTCCTGTTTTGTCGGGGCCGAAACAGTGCTGCATCGTTGAATCCTTTTCTTGAACGCCCTGCCGTCGAACCAGTGCCACCCGCGCCTTTCTAACCAGCACAGGGCTAAACCTGGGCTTCACTTTTTTCGTCCAGGACCAACAGGTCTTATAACGCCTTCGAGGTACCTGGTGTGAGGTATGTGAACCGTCGTAAGACTTTGGCCAGTAGGAAGCTCGTTCTGCTACCGCCACTTAGCCGCAAAACCCGGCCTCAGCAAAAAGTCTTCGCAGTAGGTCGTTTTCTCGCCTCCTCAAGTCGGAACCCGTTAATCTCGCCGGACCCTTCTTAGTCGCAACTCGGTTTATTGTAGCCGGTAGAACCCCCGAAAATCGCGGGTCTAAACGTACTTACTCGTATGAATGGTATCAAGAGTAGGTGCGTTGCTTACTCGTATGGATGGTACCAAGAGTAAATGCATTACTTACCCATATGGTTGGTACTAAGAGTAAGTGCTTTACTTACCCATATGGTTGGTACCAAGAGTAGGTGCGTTACATAACCATATGGATGGTGCAAAGAGTAAGTGCATTACTTACCCGTATGGATGGTACCAGTAGTAAGTGCTTTACTTACCCATTTGAATGGTACCAAGAGTAGGTGCGTTACTTGACCATATGGATGGTACCCAAAGTAAGTGCGTTACTTACCCGTATGGATGGTACCAAGAGTAAGTGCGTTACTTACCATATCAATGGTACCCAGAATAAATGCGTTACTTACTCGTAGGAATAGTACCAAAAGTAAGTGCGTTAGCTATCAGTATAGATGGTTCCAAGAGTAAGTGCGTTACTTATTTGTATAAATGGTATCAAGAGTAAGTACGTTAATTACCCATATGGATGGTACCTAGGGTAAGTGCGTTACTTACCCATATGGCTGGTACAAATAACCGCGTTACTTACCGTATGGATGGTACCAATAGTAAGTGCATTCCTTACTCAAATGGATTGTACCAAGAGTAAGTGCGTTAATTTTCCATAAGAATGGTACCAAGAGTAAGTGCATTAAATATCCAAATGGATGGTACCAAGTGTGACTGTGTTACTTGCTTGTATGAATGGTACCAAGAGAAATTGCGTAAATTACTCATATGGATGGTACTAAGTGTAAGTGTGATGGTTACCATATTAATGGTACCAATAGTGAGTGCGTTACTGACCCATATAGATGTTACAAAGACTACGTACATTACTTACCAAGGGTACATGCGTTAAATTTCCGTATGAATGGAACCAAGAGGAAGTGCGTTAATTACCCATATGGATGGTACCAAGGATAAGTGCATAACTTACCCATCAGGATGGTACCAAAAATAAGTGCGTTACTTGCCGTACGGATGGTACTAAGAGTAAGTGCGTTACTTACCCATAAGGATGGTACCAATAAAAGGTGCGTTAAATATTCATATGGATAGTACCAAGAGTAAGTGCTTTACTTACCCATATGGATGGTACCAAGAGTAAGTGCGTTACTTACCCATATGGATGGTACCAAGAAAAAGTGCGTTATTTACCCATACAAATGGTACCAAGAGTAGGTGCGTTACTTATTCATATCAATGGTAACAAAGGGTACGTGAGTTTTCTCACCCATACGAATGGTACCAAGAATATGTGCGTTACTTACTTATATGGATGGTACCTAGAGTAAGTGCGTTACATATCCGTATGGATGGTATCTATAGTAAGTTCGCTTATTAACCCTACGAATGGTTCCAGAAGTAAGTGCGTTCTTTACCCATATGGATGGGACCAAGAGTAGGTGCGTTACTTACCCTTAAGGATGGTATCAAGTGTACAATTACTTGTATGCATGGTACCAAGAGAATGTGCGCTACTTACCCATATGGATGGTACCAAGAGTAAGTACGTTACTTACCCATACGTGTGATACCAAGAATATGTGCGTAAATTATCCATACAAATGCTACCAAGAGTCGGAGCGTCACTTACCCATATGGATGGTACCAAGAGTAGGTGCGTTACTTACCCGTATGGATGGTACCAAGAGTAAGTGCGTTATAAACCCGTATGGATGGTACCGGGAGTAAGTGCGTTCCTTTCTAGTATGATGGTATAACGAGTAAGTGCGTTACTTACCCATATGAATGGTACCAAGAGTAAGTGCGTTACTTACTAGTATGCTTGGTACCACGAGTAAGTGCGTTAGTGACCCATACAAATGGTACCAAGAGTAAGTGCGTTACTTACCCATGTGGATGGTACCAAGAGTAAGTGCGTTACGTATTATCCATACGAATGGTACGAAGATTAAGTGCGTTATTTACCCATGTGATGGTACCAAGAGTAAGTGCGTTACTTATCCATACGAATAGTACCAAGAATAAGATTGTTACATATCCATATGGATGGTACCAAGAGTAAGTGCAATCTTACCCATATGGATGGTACCAAGATTAGGTGTGTTACTTACTCATATGGATAGTATCAAGAATAAGTACGTTATTTTACCGTATGGATGGCACCAAGAGTAAGTGCGTCACTTCCCCATAAAAATGGTACCATGAGTAAGTGCGTTACTTACCCATATGGATGGTACTAGGAGTAAGTGCGTTTCTTACTCGTATGGATGGTACCAAGAGTAAGTGTGTATATTACCCATACGATTGGTACCAAGAGTAAGTGCGTTACTTACTCGTAAAGATGGCACCAAGAGCAAATGCATTACTTACCCGTATGAATAATATTAACATTTAGTGCGTTACTTACCCGTATGGATGGTACCAAAAGTAAGTGCGTTAGTTATTCGTATGAATGGTACCACGAGTAAGTGCATTACTTACCCCTATGGATGGTACCAAAAGTAGGTGCGTTACTTACCTGTATTGACTTGACCAAGAGTAAGTGTGTTTTTTGTCAACGGGAGTTGTTGTTGGCCCCGTCCTCGCTTGGGCGGAGCCGACCTCGTGGTCGGTTGTGCGGGGGGATGCAGCCGACCTGCAGCAGTGGGCATGGGGGCCACTGCAAGGGCGTGGAGCTGGTGGGCGTCTGGTTGCAAGGCGCCGAGCAGGTGGACGCCGACCAGGGCGTCTGCACGGCGTCCTGGGAGGCTGGACGCCGAGCTGGGCGTCTGCTCGGCGTCCTGGGCGCCTGGACGCCGACCTGGGTGACACCTCGGCGTCCGGGGAGGCTGGACGCCGACCTGGGCGCTTGCTCGGCGTCCCGGGCGTCTGGACGCCGACTTGGGCGCCTGGACGGCGTCCTGGGCGAGTGGACGCCGTCCTGGATGCCAGGACGCCGACCTGGGGACGCCGGGCTTGGCGTAGCCGGCGTCCGACTGGGCTGGACGACCAGGCAGGGTTGCCCGGTCGACCGGGATACCCGGGCGACATGTGCGAAGGTCGCCCTCTGCGAGGACGACCTCGGGGGTGGTATCCCGAGGTCGACGTGGCTGACGGGCGTCGTCACGGGCGGGAATGTCTGCGCTGGGCACGTGACGGGGAGTTGGACGCCAACCAGCCGCGCACACCTGCGAAGCAGGTGCACCGTTGTCCTGCGGGTGCAACGCTGTGCAGCCGACTTGCTGCAGCGTTGGCACACCGTGGACATGCAACGTTGGCACGCCGCATCTCTGCAGCGCTGGAGCGGGTCGACCATGCTGCGCTAGAGGTCGACCAACAGCGGTGCTAGCTCTGATGTAGCCTTGCATGCCAATGTTGTTGCGATTATTCAGAACCTTTGTTGTGATGTTCTCCTCGTGAACTAGCAAGCAGTGTGCGCACAAGGAAACGACTAAGTGAACGAACGCAGAGATCCCTCTCACACACGTGCCTTCCCCGTAGTAAAGCTCCCGTTGCTAGAGTTATCTCCGCATGGTGCGGTGAGCGTGGACGACACCGCGACGTAGTTCAGTCTAGCCGACTTTGCACTTCCCGATTGTGTTCGTAGGCCGGCAGCTTTGCGCTATTCACCATGGTAGGCGGCGTAGGTGACGCCGGGGTGGTGGACACCCTAGAGGCACGGCTGGAGAACGCGAGGAGAAAGCACGAGGCCAACGAGTATGGCGACCTGCCGTGGGCGGTCGTCGAGGCCGGGCTCCGAAGCATGTGGGCGTCGGAGCACCTGTCTCGGCCTGCTTCTCCTCGACTAGTGGACACCGAGGGCGGCGTCGACGTGGGCGTCAACGCCGGAGGAGGCCAGGTCGGCAGCAGTGCGGGAGGCACGTCGAGGCAGAGAGGAGTGATACACGCCGATGAAGTCGGCGGCGTTCAGGCGCGAGGGATGCAGTCGTCGGCGGCTGCAGGGACCTCGCAGGGCTACGTCGGAGGACGACGAAGCGGATTGGCACCGATGTCGGCGACGCACGTAACCGCAGGAGGGATCGCGTTGAGCTACGGCTACTTCAAGTTTACGCCGGACAGGATCCAGGTCACCCCTCTGCTGGTCGGTCGACCGGACATTCTCACCTGGAAGGAGGCGATCGAGCCCCAGCTGGAGATGGCCGGGCTGATCGGCTTCGCTCGCGGAACTGTGGCGACGCCGGAGGAAATCTACCTCGACTTGATAGCTGAGTTCCGCGCAGAGCAGCTGCTCACCTTCACGGTCATATCGCGGTGCTGCTCGCCGGGCGTGCAGATCACCTTGAAGTAGTGCAGAGAGTACCTTGACGCCGGGAACCAGGCGTGACACTTCATCGAGTCTACATACCAGGTCACCGACGATCTGTACATCGGCCAGCTCGAGGAGCAGATGACGCACCTGCGGATGGGCGAGCAGGAGACGGCGACGGACTACTGCAACCGGGCACGGCGACTTCTCGCCACCATGAGGATGGCCGGCGTGCAGTACTCCACGGCGTCGCATATCATGCACGTCCTGAAGGGGCTCCCGAGCAGCTACAACCTGCTGAAGCGGCTGTCGGTGGCGCCGAGCACGCGGGCGACGCTCAACGAGGATTCCCTTACCTCGTACATCCTGCAGGACGAGGCGATGCAGGAGGCCGAGAAGTCCACGGAGCTCCTGCTGCAGGCAAACTACGCCGCCCCGGCGAAGCAAGGTAGCCGACCAGGGCAGCGCGGTAAGCCTGGCAGCGATAGTAGCGGAGGTGGGAAGCCGGCCAAGGACGCCGACAAGGGTAAGTCGGCGAAGGAAGGCGGTCGCGGAGGAGGAAGTCGGCGTCGGGAGTGCTGGATCTGCCACAGCCCCGACCACCTCTCCTTTGAGTGTCCCGACCGCAGCGAATCCGACGACGACGACGCCAAGGGAGGCCGCGGGAGGTCGGCCAGCCGTCGTCCACGTCGAGGCAACCAGCCGCGCAAGGAGAAGCAGTCGACCAAGTCGACCTCGGCGAAGGACGCCGACTCCTCTGCTGGCGGCAAGGGGAGCGACGACAAGTCGGCGTCGTGCTCTCTGGTCGGCGTCGTGGAGCCGACCGTCTTACTGGCGCTGGAGGCCGGTGAGGATTTCTAGGCGATGGCAGCAGCGGTGCAGGCGAACCCGGCGGTGGTCCTGCTGGACAGCGGCTGCTCCCACCACCTGATGGGGACGAAGGAGGTCTTCGTCGACATGGGGCCGAGCGGCGACGTGAAGCACGTGCGCGGCTTCAATGGGGCGTTGCAGGACGTCAGGGGACGGGGCACGGTTGCGCTGCAAGGGGAGGCCGGAAAGCGAGTGCTCATCCCCGACGTGCTGTATGTCCCGGGCGTGCACGCGAACCTGCTGTCATCCGGCCAGCTGAAGGAGCACGGTGTGAAGCTGCAGGACGACGGCGACGGGATGCTGCTCATCTCGGCGACCAGCGATGTCCTCGGCCGAGCAACGTACTCCGGCCGGGTCCTCTGCACCGACCTGCGTCCCTGCCCGGCGCCGTCTGTGGCGGAGGAAGTGGCGCTGCGGGCCATCGTCTCGGCGACGAAGGCAACGCCAAACAGACTGCACACGAGGCTCGGGCACGTCAGCATGGACACCATCCTGAGCTCGGCAAAGCACTAGGTCGCCACCGGGTTGGACCTCACACTTCGCCCTGCGTCTCGTGCGTCGGCGGGAAGCTTGCGCGGCACTCCTTCCCCGACAAGGGCTCGGACGCCGAGGACGCCCTGGCCGTCGTGCACATCGACCTGTGCGGGCCGTTTCGCGTGGCCGCCAAGGATGGCAGCCTGTACTTCCTGCTGCTGAAGGACCGCAAGACCCGCTACGTGTGGGTGAAGCCGGTCGCCAGGAAGTCCGACGTGCTGCGGGAATTCCAGAAGTGGCTGGTGCTGGTGGAGCGGCAGACGAAGAAGTCGGTGTTGCAGCTGCGCTCTGACCGAGGAGGGGAGTTCCTCAGCAAGCAGTTCACCGCCTTCGTGGACGGCAAGGGGATCGTCCACGACCTCACCTGCCCTTATACCCCGCAGCAAAACGGCATGGCGGAGCGGGAGATGCGAACGGTGGTGGAGTCGGTGCGGACGATGTTGCTGCACATGGGCGTGCAGCACCACTGGTGGCACCTCGCTCTGCGGCAGGCCGTCTGGGTTCGCAACTGCCTGGAGCGGTCGGCCACGCCGGGGACGACGCCGTACCAGCTGCTGACCGGGACGAAGCCCGACTTGTCGCTGGCGCGCGTGTGGGGCTGCATGGCGCAGTTCCTCGTCCCCGAGCAGCAGCGTGGTGGGAAGCTGCAACCGAAAGCCCGGTGGGGCCTTCACCTCGGCGTGTCGGAGGAGAGCAAGGGCTAGGATCTCCTCGACATCGCCGACAACCGGGTGGTCACCACGTCGGACGTGGTGTTCTACGAGACCATGTCGCTCGAGGTGTGGAAGTCGGAGCATGGGCCGGTGTCGGGGCGGACGCTGGTGGCCACGCCGACGGATACCTCGACGGCAACGCTCCCTCTGCTCGCCGAGGTCGGTGAGCTTGCTGATGAGGACGCCGAGGTCGTCCACCCTTCTTCCCCTTCTCCTGCTCCTCCCCTCGTCGCCGACCTGCGTGGGCTGACTCCGGCGTCGGCCTCCGGCGATGAGGGGAGCAGTGGGGCGTCGCCTGTGGCGCCGACCAAGAGCATCGCCGGTGGCCGCCGTGACGCCCAGCAAGTCGGCCAGGAAGTCACGACGACAGAGGGGCCGCCGGGGAAGCAGCAGGCCGAGCAGGTGACGCCGACAGGGGAGCAGGCAGCAGCGCGGCCGACCCAGGAGCGGACGGCGACCTGGCAATGGGCAGGGGAGCTGACAGCAGGGGAGAAGTCGGTCGGGACGCCGACTGAAGTGCAGCAGAACGCCGAGGACAGTGATGAAGGCGACGATGAAGGGGACGCCGAGGAGGTCCAGCCGGGACCACGGTGTTCAGGCCGACTTCGAAGGCCGCCTGACTTCTTCGTCCCCGCTGCCTTCACCACGGTGTATGACAATGACAACGACGACGACGACCTGGCGTACGACGACGCCGAGGACGACGAGGAGTTTCCGGAGCTCGACCCCGACATGCACGCCGACCCCGAGCACCGCTGGGATATCGCGACGATGACGGTGAAGGAGGCGTTGGCAAGCTGGAAGGGCCCGGCGGTGAAGGCCGCCATGGACGAGGAGATCCGCAGTCTGATCGGCAACGGCACGTGGGAGCTGGTTGAGCGGCCCCCCGGCGTCAATATCATGAAGAACTGGTGGGTGTTGACAACGTAGTACCACATCGACGACACCGTCGAGCGCGAGAAGGCGAGGCTGGTCGTGAAAGGCTTCACGCAGGTGTACGGCGCCGACTACGACGAGACGTACGCACCGGTGAGCAGCTCAAGCCGAAAAGGATCCAATAGGTTCATTTGAACGTGAGCCACTCGAATGTGCAATAACATTCAGGTTGTTGAATGCTTTTCCCTACGCCTGTAGGGATTCATGCGCTGCCTAAGCATTTGTCGGCAAAAACGGCCGAAATCGTAGGCGCCGAACTTTTCTTTGCGCGAGAACCAAGCCGAAAAGGATCCAATAGGTTCATTTGAACGTGGGCCACTCGAATGTGCTGTAATATTCAGGTTGTTGAATGCTTTTCCCTACGCCTGTAGGGATTCATGCGATGCCTAAGCATTTTTCGGCAAAAACGGCCGAGATTATTGGCGCCGAACTTTTTTTTGCGCGAGAACCAAGCGGAAAAGGATCCCATAGGTTCATTTGAACGTGGGCCACTCGAATGTGCAGTAACATTCAGGTTATTGAATGCTTTTCCCTACGCCTATAGGGATTCATGCTCTGCCTAAGCATTTGTCGGCAAAAGCGGCCGAAATTATAGGCGCCGAACTTTTCTTTGCGCGAGAACCAAGCCGAAAAGGATCCAATAGGTTTATTTGAACGTGGGCCGCTCGAATGTGCAGGAACATTCAGATTGTTGAATGCTTTTCCCTACGCCTGCGGGGATTCATGCGCTGCCTAAGCATTTCTCCGCAAAACCGGACGAAATTATAGGCGCCGAACTTTTCTTTGCGCGAGAACCAAGCCAAAAAGGATCCAATAGATTTATTTGAACGTGGGCCACTCAAATGTGCAGTAACATTCAGGTTGTTGAATGCTTTTCCCTACGCATCTGGGGATTCATGCGCTGCCTAAGCATTTCTCGGCAAAAACGGCCGAAATCATAGGCGCCGAACTTTTCTTTGCGCGAGAACCAAGCGGAAAAGGATCCAATAGGTTCATTTGAACGTGGACAACTTGAATGTGCAATAACATTCAGGTTGTTGAATGCCTTTCCCTACACCTGTGGTTATTCATGCGCTGCCTAAGCATTTATCGGCAAGAGCGGCCGAAATCATAGGCGCCGAACTTTTCTTTGCGCGAGAACCAAGCCAAAAAGGATCCAATAGGTTTATTTGAACGTGGGCAACTCGAATATGCAATAACATTCAGGTTGTTGAATGCTTTTCCCTACGCCTGTAGGGATTCATGCGCTGCCTAAGCATATGTTGGCAAAAACGGCCGAAATTATAGGCCCTGAACTTTTTTTTTGCGAGTGAACCAAGCCGAAAAGGATCCAATAGGTTCATTTGAACGTGGGCAACTCGAATGTGCAATAACATTCAGGTTGTTGAATGCCTTTCCCTACGCCTGTGGGGATTCATGCGCTGCCTAAGCATTTATCCGCAAAAACGGCCGAAATCATAGGCGCCGAACTTTTCTTTGCGCGAGAACCAAGCCGAAAAAGATCCAATAGGTTTACTTGAACGTGGGCCACTCGAATGTGCAGTAACATTCAGGTTGTTGAAAGCTTTTCCCTACGCCTGTGGGGATTCATGCGCTGCCTATGCATTTGTGGGCAAAAACGGCCGAAATCATAGGCGTCGATCTTTTCTTTGCGCGAGAACCAAGCCGAAAAGGATCCAATAGGTTTATTTGAACGTGGGCCACTCGAATATGCAGTAACATTCAAATTGTTGAATGCTTTTCCCTACGCCTGTAGGGATTCATGCGCTGCCTAAGCATTTGTCGGCAATAACCGCCGAAATCATAGGCGCTGAACTTTTCTTTGCACGAGAACCAAGCCGAAAACGATCCAATAGGGTTTTTTGAACGTGGGCCTCTCGAATGTGCAGTAAAATTCAGATTGTTGAATGCTTTTCCCTACGCCTATAGGGATTCATGCGCTACCTAAGCATTTCTCGACAAAAACGGCCGAAATCATAGGCGCCGAACTTTTCTTTGCGCGAGAACCAAGCCGAAAAGGATCCAATAGATTCATTTGAATGTGGGTAACTCGAATGTGCAATAACATTCAGGTTTTTGAATGCTTTTCCCTACGCCTGTAGGGATTCATGCGCTGCCTAAACATTTGTCGGCAAAAGCGGCCGAAATCATAGGCGTTGAACTTTTCTTTGCGCGAGAACCAAGCCGAAAAGGATCCAATAGGTTTATTTGGACGTGGGCAACTCTAATATGCAGTAACATTCAGGTTGTTGAATGCTTTTCCCTACGCCTGTGGGTATTCATGCGCTGCCTAAGCATTTGTCGGCAAAAACGACTGAAATCCTAGGCACCGAACCTTTCTTTGCGCGAGAACCAAGCCGGAAAGGATCCAATAGGTTTATTTGGACGTGGGCCACTCGAATGTGCAGTAATATTCAGGTTGTTGAATGCTTTTCCCTACGCCTGTAGGGATTCATGCGCTGCCTAAGCATTTATCGGCAAAAACGGCCGAAATCATAGGCGCCGAACTTTTCTTTGCGCGAGAACCAAGCCGAAAAGGATCCAATAGGTTTATTTGATCGTGGGCCACTCGAATGTGCAATAACATTCAGGTTGTTGAATGCTTTTCCCTACGCCTGTAGGGATTCATGTGCTGCCTAAGCATTTATCGGCAAAAACGGCCGAGATCATAGGCGCCGAACTTTTCTTTGCGCGAGAACCAAGCCAAAAAGGATCCAATATGTTTATTTGAACGTGGGCAACTCGAATGTGCAATAACATTCAGGTTGTTGAATGCTTTTCCCTACGTCTGTGGAGATTCCTGCGTTGCCTATGCATTTGTAGGCAAAAACGGCCGAAATCATAGGCGTCGATCTTTTCTTTGCGCGAGAACCAAGCCGAAAAGGATCCAATAGGTTAATTTGAACGTGGGCCACTCGAATATGCAGTAACATTCAAATTGTTGAATGCTTTTCCCTACGCCTGTAGGGATTCATGCGCTGCCTAAGCATTTGTCGGCAAAAACCGCCGAAATCATAGGCGCCGAACTTTTCTTTGCGCGAGAACCAAGCCGAAAAGGATCCAATAGGTTTTTTTGAACGTGGGCCACTTAAATTTGCAGTAACATTCAGATTGTTGAATGCTTTTCCCTACGCCTATAGGGATTCATGCGCTTTTTGCCTAAGCATTTGTTGGCAAAAGCGGCCGAAATCGTAGGCGCCGAACTTTTCTTTGCGCGAGAACCAAGCCGAAACGGATCCAATAGGTTTATTTGGACGTGGGCAACTCAAATGTGCAGTAACATTCAGGTTGTTGAATGCTTTTTCCTACGCCTGTGGGTATTCATGCGCTGCCATAGCATTTGTCAGCACTGGCGCGAGGTCGACTGTTGCCTTGCCTACCTCGCCAACACGCGCGACACCGCCCTGGAGTTCGGCGGTGGTCCGGAGACGCTGGAGCTGGTCGGCTACGTGGACGCCGACGATGCCGGCGACAAGCAGAACCGGACGAGCACGGGCGGCTACGTGTTCGTCTACGGAGGAGCCGCAGTCTCCTGGTCGAGCCAGCGCATCAAGTGCGCGACGCTGTCGTCGACCGAGTCTGAGTACGTGGCGGCCGTCGATACCGGGAAGGAAGGACGCCGGCTTCGCTTCCTCCTGGCAGAGTTCCGGCAGCTGGACGCCGGGAAGCCGACTGTCCTCCGCGTGGACAACAAGTCGGCCATCACAGTCGCCGAGGGCATGGGGTTGACAGGCAACCTCAAGCACATGGAGCGGCGACAGGCCTGGCTACAGCACATGGTGAAGCGGGGGAAGTTTGCGTTGCAGTACATCCCGACCGCTGAGCAGCCGGCCGACTTCTTGACGAAGGCGCTGCACTATCCGGCCTTCAACCGGTGCTCCGTCGCGATCGGCCAAGTGCGCCTGGCCGAAGTCGACGACGGTGACAACGGCGTGCAGCAGTAGGTGCCATGCCCTCTTGCATGGCTGGTGCGGTGTCCGGCGTGCTGTGTGTTGGGTGCACGCCGCCGAGCTATCTTCCGAGCTGTGCTGCCGTGTGGGCTGGGGGCCCAAGCGTGAACGCGGCAGGGGAGTGTCAACGGGAGTTGTTGTTGGCCCCGTCCTCGCTTGGGCGGAGCCGACCTCGTGGTCGGTTGTGCGGGGGGATGCAGCCGACCTGCAGCAGTGGGCACGGAGGCCACTGCAAGGGCGTGGAGCTGGTGGGCGTCTGGTTGCAGGGCGCCGAGCAGGTGGACGCCGACCAGGGCGTCTGCACGGCGTCCTGGGAGGCTGGACGCCGAGCTGGGAGTCTGCTCGGCGTCCCGGGCGCCTGGACGCCGACCTGGGTGACACCTTGGCGTCCGGGGAGGCTGAACGCCGATCTGGGCGCTTGCTCGGCGTCCTTGGCGTCTGGACGCCGGCTTGGGTGCCTGGACGGCGTCCTGGGTGAGTGGACGCCGTCCTGGATGCCAGGACGCCGACCTGGGGATGCCGGGCTTGGCGTAGCCGGCGTCCGACTGGGCTGGACGACATGTCAAGGTTGCCCGGTTGACTGGGATATCTGGGCGACATGTGCAAAGGTCGCCGGGGGAGATCTCTGCGAGGACGACCTTGGGGGTGGTATCCCGAGGTCGACGTGGCTGATGGGCGCCGTCACGGGCGGGAATGTCTGCGCTGGGCACGTGACGGGGAGTTGGACGCCAACCAGCCGCGCACACCTGCGAAGCAGGTGCACCGTTGTCCTGCAGGTGCAATGCTGTGCAGCCGACTTGCTGCAGCGTTGGCACACCGTGGACATGCAACGTTGGCGCGCCGCATCTCTGCAGCGCTGGAGCGGTGCGAGCATTGCTGCGCTGGAACGCGGTCGACCGTGCTGCGCTGGAGGTCGACCAGCAGCTGTGCTAGCTCTGATGTAGCCTTGCATGCCAATGTTGTTGCGATTATTCTGAACCTTTGTTGTGATGTTTTCCTAGTGGAACTCTTGCCAATTCTCCCCGTGAACTAGCAAGCAGTGTGCGCACAAGGAAACGACTAAGTGAACGAACGCAGAGATCCCTCTCACACACGTGCCTTTCCAATAGTAAAGCTCCCGTTTGCTAGAGTTATCTCTGCATTTTTTACACTTATGTATGGTACCAATAATTCGTGCGTTACTTACCTATTTAGATGGTACCAAGAAGAATTGCGTTACATGTCCTTATGGATCGTACCAAGAGTAAGTGTGTTACTTAACTTATGGATGGTACCAAGAGTAAGTGCGTTACTAAGCGTAAGTGCGTTACTTTCCTGTATGGATGGTACAAGAGTAAGTGTGTTACTTATATGTATGGATGGTACCAATAGTAAGTGCGTTAGTTACCCGTTTGAATAGTATCAAGAGTAAGTGGGTTACTTACCCGTATGGATGGTATGAAAAGTATGTGCGTTACTTACCGTATGAATGGTTACAATACTATGTGTTACCCATATGAATAGTATCAAGAGTACGTTCGTTACTTACCCGTATGGATCGTACCAAGAGAAAGTCCGTTACTTACTCGTATGCACGGTACCAAGAGTAAGGGCGTTAATTACACATATGAATGGTACCAAGAGTAAGTGCGTTACTTACTCGTATGGATGGTACGAAGAGTAAGTGTGTTTTATTACCCGTATGAATGGTATCAAGAGTAAGTCCGTTTACTACCCATACGGATGGTACCAAGAGTAGTAAGTGCGTTAATTACCCATACGAATGGTACCAAGAGTAAGTAAATTAATTACCTTTACAAATGGTACCAAGAGTACGTACGTTAGTTACCCTTGGGTAGCATTTCGCCATCAAACTACGTAGAAACGAATTTCCAGCAAGGAAGGAATTGGTTTGAATCATGTTGACTATATCCAGGTACAATAACAAAAGGAATAAATAATTCCAAGAAACAACCTGGGATGATCCCAAATAGTTTCAAGAAACAGAACCAACCTGGCTGGACAAAATAGCAGGTGGTAGGTTGGTAAACAACCTCTGGTTCTATTTTTCAAACCTAGGAAGACAACAACTACTTGGTTGTTGTCTTCCTAAAAACAGAACCTGTTTTGTCTTTGCCCAACCAGCCAAATGCTGGTTCCGCTGGTTTCCTCTGGCCCTATAGCATTCAGATACAGACAAACACCATACAACCTTCACCTAAATTGTACCTCAAGTTTCATCTCTCCATCACCACCCTATGCAGCTGCCTCCTCCTCCTCCCACACATTAGGAGCAGGTTCAACTGCATGGTGATCTGCTCCATCTGCTGGGACACCCTTGCCTCCGGCTGTTTCTCCCAGCTCCCATACATCATACCATCGATGAATTTTACATCCCTGCTGTCAAACAACACACCCTTGGATGGTTCCTGGAGCAGCTATTCCTTGCTCTCAGCAGCCAGCCTCAAATGCACACACCAGATTGCAATTGCGGTAGGTCTTGGGGACAAGGACGATTGCCATGCAACCGAACACCCTCAGCATGTCCACCGGCGGCTTCCTCCCAAGCCACCTCTCTAACGGCACCCACGAGTCATCACTAACTGTAGTGAGTACCCTGTTCCTAGCGACGGTAGCGTGCCGGACAGCGTGAGGCCACATGGAGTTGCCAAGCCCAGATTCTATGAGCAGCGCCCTAGCTGTCTCTAGAATGGTCCGGTTCGCTTGTTCTGCTACACCGTTGGACTATGGGGTGTAAGCCGAGGTCGGCTCCCTCTGGATGCCCTGCTTCTTGAGCCAGGCCGTCATCTCAGCTCCAAGAAACTCACCACCCCGGTCTGTCCTAATCCGCTTCACTACACACTCCGCCTGCTTCTCTACGAATGGCAGCCAATCATCCCGTATCGTGGAGGCGGCGTGGTCCTTCTGCTTCAGCGGATACGCCCACATGAGTCTGCTCCAATCATCCACAATCGTAAGGAAATACCACTCCCCCTTGCACCGGCAGCAGCCCCACCAAGTCCATGTGGACCAGATGCAAAGGCTTGTTGCTCCTGCCAGCCACACTAGGAAAGGGGAAACGGGAAAACTTTGAGAGCAAACATATTTCACAATTATCATCGGGTGGCTGTCCATTCGGCTTCAGTCCATTTACAGCTCCATCCTTCTCCAACTGCTTCAACAAGGGCATTGCCACATGCCCCAAGCGTCGGTGTGCCGTTGCCCAATCTGTCTCCCCAGATCTGGCCAACACTTTCACACCAACCCCTCCAACGGCGTTGCACCCCTTGGGATGCACAGCCCTCTCCAGCCTGCCCCTCACCACACACGCCAACGCAAGCAGCTGCCACATGGATCTGCACACGTCCTTGCTCTCGTGCAGATCCCAAAGCACCCGATTGCCCAGCTGCCCCTTGCGTACGAGCCCCATCCGTGCTAGTGCTCACCCCAGCCTTGGCAAGCTTACGGAGGGAGATGAGGTTGGCCTTGAGATCGAGGACGAGGAGAACGTCGTGCAGAACCACCGGCTTGCCATCCGCTCCCTCACCTGCCACCTGCCACCTTCAACGCGTGTCCAAAGGCGGAGCATACCTCGTTGATCGGTGCAGCGCATACGTCGTCCAGCAGGTCTTGCGAGACGTCAACGTCCAAGCAGCACCTGTGTCCAACACCCAAAAGTCCAGGGGGTGCAGCTCTGCTCCAACCTTGGCAGATGCGTCTCCTTGCTCCCCCTTGTCTGCGACATGGAAGAATTGGCCCGCGGCGCGCTCCTTCTTCTTCTCCGTACCGCCGTTGCCCTTCGGGTTGATGTCGGACGAATCGGCGACCCTTCTGGTTCCTCCGCTCGCCGCCATCCTGCTGACGATTCTGGGGGGTCCATCTATCGGATTTTTGTAGCACAAAAACCAGGGATGCCCTTCCTTCTCACAATACCAGCAACTCCCTTTTATTTTGGCACCAGTACCTGACTTGCTCCCACGTCAAGATTTCGCACCGCGACCCCAACTGGTTGGTCGTTGAAGTCGTCGTCTTCTTTGAACCGTGCCCAGCACCACCGAAGCCATGTCCTCTGCCACGTCGGCTCCCTTGCATCCCGTAGCCGCTGCTGCCGTCGTCTCCACCCCTCAGTTGGCGGCGACGGAAGTCCTCCTCCAGAATCTTTGTCCGCACCCATTCGATCGTCCAGAAGTTCTGGTTCTGCGGCATCTCAATCCGCTCGTGAATTGAAGCCACGATTCCAGCAGCAGCGAGAGCATCTTCAGGCACTTGGTCTGCTCTGGGTAGGTGATTCCCGCGGTCGCCAACTTCGCGTAGAGGTCGCGCATCTTGTCCAAGACAGGTTGCACCGGCTCTCCCTCGCTTAGGCGCAACGCGGACAGCTCCCTCTCCATCATAAGCATCGCAGCGATGGAAGTAGGGGCGTGACCACGGCCACACCTTCGGAGGTAGAGGGGTAGCCCCCTCTCCCATTAACACGGTCCACGCCTTCGGACCGCACTCAACCTCCGGCAGTAGGTGCATGACGTGGTGACGCTGGTTCAGCTCCAAACTCTGCGACATCAAGTAATAGCAGCCAAGGCGCGCTCGTCCCAATCTTCCTGTAGGGCGGGGACACATGTTTTAGGCTCCTCCCCAATCATTAATTTCAGCAATCCAATCTGACGGAAGTAGAGTTGCATTTTCCAGGCCCAATCATCATATAGATGGTTCGAAAAGTAAGTGCGTTACTTACCGTATGCATGGTTCCAAAAGTAAGTGCGTTAATCACCCATATGCATAGTATCATGAGTAAGTTCGTTACTTACCCATACGGATCGTACCAAAAGAAAGTGTGTTACTCCTATGGACGGTGCCAAGCGAAAGTGAGTTACTTACCCATATGGATGGTGCCAAGAGTAAGTGCGTTACTTACCCATATGGATGGTACGAAGAGTAAGTGCATTACTTATACCCATATGGATGGTACCAAGAGTAAGTACGTTACTTACCCATATAGATGGTACCAAGAGTAAGTGCGTTACTTACCCGTATGGATGGTACCAAGAGTAAGTGCGTTACTTACCCGTATGGATGGTACCAAGAGTAAGTGTTGGTGTAAGGGCCTAATAAAATCAAGCTATGAAGACCTAAACAAACTTAAAACCTCTCCTTGGGGTCACTTCGAAGGGTCCCTGGGTGCGTGGTACAAGACCAGCCCCTATTTTCGGATCCGAGTTTGTAGAGAGAGGAGTCAAGAATGACTTAGCCAAAATAACGAGAGTACCTTGAACGTTGCGCAGCGTGCCGTGCAGACCGTCGATCGGATAGCTCAGAATTCGCTATATTGAAGCTCGCTCCAAGAGCTTTAAAATAAGCCAAGTTGTCTCACAAAAAGTTCTGCCATTTTGAAGTTATGGCTCAGATAGCGTTTGCCTAGCGTTGGAGTGCTAGCGTACTAGCGTTGACTCTGGTAGCATTTCGCTGTCTAACCGCGTGGAAACAAAATTCCAGCAAGGTAGGAATTGGCTTGAATCATGTTGACTTAATCCAGGTACAATCACAAAAGGAATATATAGTTCCAAGGAACAACCTGGGATAATCCCAAATAGTTTCAAGCAACAGAACCAACCTGGCTGGAAAAAATAGCAGGTGGTACAACCTCTGGTTCTGTTTTCCAAACCTGGGAAGACAACAACCAGGTTCAGGTCCTAAAAACAGAACCTGTTTTGTCTTTGCCCAACCAGCCAAATGCTGGTTCTGCTGGTTCTGCTGGATTCCAGCAAGGTAGGAATTGGCTTGAATCATGTTGACTTAATCCAGGTACAATCACAAAAGGAATATATAGTTCCAAGGAACAACCTGGGATAATCCCAAATAGTTTCAAGCAACAGAACCAACCTGGCTGGAAAAAATAGCAGGTGGTACAACCTCTGGTTCTGTTTTCCAAACCTGGGAAGACAACAACCAGGTTCAGGTCCTAAAAACAGAACCTGTTTTGTCTTTGCCCAACCAGCCAATCGCAAGTGTTCGCAGATGATTGGCATGTTGTATTTTGTCACCTGCACAGCGCACACACCATATCATCCTCGTGCTGGCGACTGCGCCTCACCAGCCACGTCAACCTCGGGATACCACCACCGAGGTCGGCCTCGCCAAAACCACCTGGGCAACCGTCGCACTCCTTTGCTGAACCTCGTCGCCCGGATAACCTGGTCGACCGGGCAACCACCACGTCGACCAGCTCTTTGTGCCCGTCGACCACCCAGGTTGACTACACCAAGTCGACCACGCACCTGGTCGACCAGTCCCAGGTCGACCACACTCTTGGTCGACCAGCCCCAAGTCGACCACACTTCTGGTCGACCAGCTTCAGGTCGACCAGCACACCTGTCAGCCGACCACCCAAGTCGGCTTCCCCAATTCGGCGTCACCAAGTGGACGCCCTCCACAGGTCAACCTCCCAAGTCTACCTCCCGAAGTCGGCGCTCTTTCGTAGTCGGCGCCATGGTAGTGGCCCCATGCAGGTCGACCATCCGTCGATCAGCTCGCCCACTGCTCCAGATCAGCTGCTTCCCCCGCACACCTGACCACGACGTCGGCTCCGCCCAAGCGAGGACGGGGCCAACACAGATCCTGTTGACACTCCCCTGACGTGTTCACACTTGGGCCTCCAGCCCACACGGCAGCACTGCTCGGAGAATAGCTTAACGGTGTGCACAGAACGCACAGCACGACGGTCACCGCACCAACCATGCAAGATGGCATGGAATATACTGCTGCACGTCGTTGTCGCCGTCGCTCACGTTAGCCAGGCGCACCTAACCGATTGCGACGGAGCACCGTTTGAAGGCCGGGTAGTGTAGCGCATTTGTCAGAAAGTCGGCCAGCTGCTCGATGGTCGGGATGTACTGCAGCGTGAACTTTCCGTGCCTCACCATGTGCTGCAGCTAGGCTTGTCGCCGCTACATGTTCTTGAGGTTGCCCGTCAACCCCATGCCCTCGGCGACCGTGATGGCCGACTTGTTGTCCACCCGAAGGACAGTTGGCGTCCCAGCATCCAGCTGCCGGAACTCTGCAAGGAGGAAGCGAAGGCGGCGTCCCTCCTTGCCGGCTTCGGTGGCCGCCACGTACTCCGACTCGGTCGACGACAGCGTCGCGCAATTGATGAGCCGGCTTGACAAGGAAACAGCGTCCCCTACGTAGACGAACACGTAGCCGCCCGTGCTCGTCCGGTTCTGCTTGTCGCCGGCGTCGTCGGCGTCCACGTAGCTGACCAGCTTCGGCAACTCTGCTCCACAGCCGAACTCCAGGGCGGTGTCACGCGTGTTGGCGAGGTAGGCGAGGCAGTGGTCGACCTCGCGCCAGTGCTGGTCGCCTCACATTGAGGCCGCTCCCCAGCTTGCTGCAGGCGAAGGCGATGTCCGGCCTCGTTGATATCGCCGCGAACTGCAATGAGTCGTCCTTCTACCGGTACTCCTCCTCCTGGCGCTCCTGTGCCTCCTCGTCGTCGAACGTCATGTAGGCGTCGACTGAGATCGGCGTCTTCGAGGTGCGCCCGGTCTGCTCCTCGTCGATGAACCGCCTACGCAGCTTGTCGGCGTAGCCCTGCTGGTGCAGCCACAACTTCCTCACTGGCTTGTCGCGCACGATCTCCAGCCCAAGGTACTTCTCCACCGGCGAGATCTCGCGCAGCTCGAAGGTGGCCTTCAGCAGCTCCTTCAGCTCCATTGCGGAGATAACTTTAGCAACGGGAGCTAGGCTGCGGGCTAGGCACGGGTGCTCGTGTGATCTCTGCGTTCGTTGGTCCTTAGTCGTTCTCCTAGTGCACACACTGCTTGCTAGTTCACAAGGCAATTTGGCAAGAGTTTCACTAGAGAAAGTTGACAACAATGGTACAAAGAAGTTGGCAAGGCAAGACTACATCAGATCTAGCATGCAAGCAGGACGACTGCCAGCACAGCACGGTCGACCGCGTGCCAGCACGACTTGGTCGACCGCGCTCCAGCAGTGCAGAGTCGCGGAGTCGCCAAAGCTGCAAGTCGACGGCGTGACAACAGCGCAAGTCGACGGTGTGCCAGCGTTGCTCCCGCAGGACAGCAGCGCACCTACTTCGCAGGTGCTCGCAGATGATTGGCGTGCAGTGCCTCGTCACCTGCACAACGCACACACCACATCAACTTCGTGCTGACAACTGCTTCTGATGCACCACGTCGACCTCGGGATACCATCACCGAGGTCGTCCTCGCCAAAACCACATGGGCGGCCATCGCAAGCCTTCGCAGCACCTCGTCACCCAGGTAACCTGGTCGACCGGGCAACCAGGTCGACCAGAGGCTCCAGTGCGTGCCCGTCGACCACCCAGGTCGACAACCACTTCCGGTCGACCTCCCAGGTCGACCACTGCCTCTGGTACGTGCCGGTCGACCTCCCAAGTCGACGGCCACCTCCAGTCGACCTCCCCAGGTCGACCACTATCCCCTGGTCGACCAGCTCCAAGTCGACGTCACTCCTGGTCGACCAGAAGGCCAGGTTGACGTCCCAGGTCGACCAGAAGGGCTGGTCGACGTCCCAGGTCGACCAGAAGGGCTGGTCGACGTCCCAGGTCGGCTAGAAGGGCTGGTCGACGTCCCAGGTCGACCACCCGAAGTTGGCGCCCATGCAGTGGCTCCTCGTGCAGGTCGACCAACTCGCCGACTGCTGCAGGTCGGCTGCACCCTACATCCGACCACGAAGTCGGCTCCGCCCAAGCGAGGACGGGGCCAACTTACAACTCCCGTTGACACTCCCCTGCCGCGTTCACGCTTGGGCCCCCAGCCCACACGACAGTACTTCTCGGAGACAAGCTCGTCGACGTGCACCCAACATACAGCACGTCGTCCACCGCACCAGCCATGCAAGAGGGCATGACACCTACTGCTGCACTTCGTCAACTTCGTCGCCCACGTCGGCCAAGCGCACCTGGCCGATGGCGACAGAGCACCGGTTGAAAGCCGGATAGTGCAGCGCCTTCGTGAGGAAGTCGGCCGGCTGCTCAGCAGTCGGGATGTACTGCAGCGTAAACTTCCCCCGCTTCACCATGTGCTTGAGGTTGCCCGTCAACCCCATGCCCTCGGCGACTGTGATGGCCGACTTATTGTCCACCCTCAGGACCGTCGGCTTCCCAGCATCCAGCTGCTGGAACTCTGCGAGGAGGAAGCGAAGTCGGCGTAAAGTCTCCTTGCCGGCTTCGACGGCCGCCACGTACTCCGACTCGGTCGACGACAGCGTCGCGCACTTGATGCGCTGGCTTGACCAGGAGACTGCGGCCCCTCCGTAGATGAACACGTAGCCACCCGTGCTCGTCCTGTTCTGCTTGTCGCCGGCGTCGTCGGCGTCCACGTAGCCGACCAGCTCCAGCGACTCAGGTCCACCGCCAAACTCCAAGGCGGTGTCACGCGTGTTGGCGAGGTAGGCGAGGCAGCAGTCGACCTCGCGCAAGTGCTGGTCGCCCCTCACCGTGAGGCCGCTCCCCAGCTTGCTGCAGGTGAAGGCGATGTCCGGCCTCGTCGTCGTCGCCGCGAACTGCAGCGAGCCGACCTTCTGCCGATACTCCTCCTCCTGTCGCTCCTGCGCCTCCTCGTCGTCGAAGGTGAGCTCGGCGTAGGCGTCGACCAAGACCGGCGTCTTCGGAGTCCGTCCGCCCTGCTCCTCGTCGATGAAGCGCCTACGCAGCTTGTCGGCGTAGCCCTGCTGGTGCAGCCAGAGCTTCCCCGCCGACCTGTCGCGGACGATCTCCAGCCCGAGGTACTTCTGCACCGGCGAGATCTTGCGTAGCTCAAAGGCGGCCTCGAGAAGCTGCTTTAGCTCCTTCAGCAACGCGGGGCTGCTGCTGGCAGCGAGCAAGTCGTCGACGTAGACCAGCACCCAGCAAGTCGCTCCGTCGTCGCCGACCTTGAAGTAGAGGGCCTCGTCGACCTGGCTCTTCTTCCAGCCAAGTACCACAGCAGCGGCGACTGCTTCAGCCCGTAGAGGCTCTTCAGCAGCTTGCACACCCGGCCAGTCCCGTCATTGAAGTAGTCCGGCTGGTACATGTACAACACGCGGTCGAGTTTGCTCTGCAGGAAGGCTTTCTTCATGTCGAGCTGCATGAGGTTGAGGTTGAGCACGGCGACGATGCTGAGGAAGATCCTCAGCGTCACGTAGCTGCTCACCTGCGCGTACGTCTCGTCGTAGTCGGCGCCATACACCTGTGTGAAGCCCTTCACGACCAGCCTCGCCTTCTCGCGCTCGACGGTGTCGTCGATGTGGTACTTCGTCGTCAGCACCCACCAGTTCTTCATGACATTCACTCCCGGCGGGCGTTCGACCAGCTCCCACGTGCCCATGGTGATGAGGCTGCGGATCTCCTCCTCCATGGCGGCTTTCACCGCCGGGCCCTTCCAGCTCGCCAACGCCTCCTTCACCGTCATCATGGAGATGTCCCAGCGGTGCTCGGGGTCGGCCAGCATGTCGGGGTCGAGCTCCGGAAACTCTTCATCCTCGTCGGCGTCGTCGTACAGCAGGTCGTCGTCCTCGTCGACCACGTCATAGACCGTGGTGAAGGCGGCCGGGATGAAGAAGTCGGGAGGCCTCCGAAGTCGACCTGACTTCCGAAGTTCAGGCGGGACCACCACCACGTCACGGTCGGTGGACTGGTCGACCACCTCCTGATCGACCAGCTCCTCGTCGCCCAACTGCTCCCCTTTTTCTTCACCGCCGTCCTCGTCGTCCTGCTGCACTTCGGTCGGCGTCCCGACCGACTGCTCCTGTGCGGTCAGCTCCTCTGCCGACTGCCAGGTCGCCGACTGCTCCTTGGTCGACCGCGCTGCTGCCTGCTCCCCTGTCGGCTTCACCCAAGTCGGCTGCACCTCCTCGACCTGCCCTTCTCCGTTCCCCGTCGACTGCTCTCCCATGTCGACTTGCTGCACGTCCTGTCGGCCACCGACGATGCCCTTGGTTGGTGCCACAGGCGACGTCCCATTGCTCCCCTCATCGGTGGAGGCCGACGGCGGACTCAGCCCACGCAGGTCGACGAGGGGAGTGGCAGGGGAGGGGGAGGAAGGGTGGACGACCTCGGCGTCGTCCTCAGCAAGCTCACCGACCTCGGCGAGCAGAGGGAGAGTTGCCGTCGAGGTATCCGTCGGCGTGGCCATCAGCGTCCGCCCGGACACCGGCCCATGCTCCGACTTCCACTCCTCCAGTGACAGGTCCTCGTAGAACACCACGTCCGACGTGGTGACCACCCGGTTGGCAGCAATGTCGAGGAGCTCCCAGCCCTTGCTCGCCTCCGACACGCCGAGGTGAAGGCCCCACTTGGCCTTCGGCTTAAGCTTCCCACCGCGCGCTTCCCATGCAGCCCCACACTCGCGCCAGCGACAGTCAGCAGCTGGTATGGCGTCGTCCCCGGCGTCGCCGACCGCTCCAGGCAGTTGCGGATCCAGACGGCCTGCCGCAGAGCGAGGTGCCACCAGTGGTGCTGCACGCCCATGTGCAGCAGCATCGTCCGCACCGACTCCACCACCGTCCGCATCTCCCGCTCCGCCATGCCATTCTGCTGCGGAGTGTACGGGCAGGTCAGGTCGTGGACGATCCCCTTGCCATCCACGAAGTCGGTGAACTGCTTCCCGAGGAACTCCCCGCCCCGGTCCGAGCGCAACATCAGCACCGACTTCTTCGTCTGCCGCTCCACCAGCACCAGCCACTTCTGGAACTCCAGCAGCACGTCCGACTTCTTGGCGACCGGCCTCACCCACACATAGCGGGTCTTGCGGTCCTTCAGCAGCAAGAAGTACAGGCTGCCATCCTTGGCAGCCACCCGGAATGGCCCGCACAAGTCGATGTGGACGACGGCTAGCAAGTCGGCGGCGTCGGAGCCTTGGTCGGGGAAGGTGTGCCGCGCCAGCTTCCCGCCGACGCACGAGACACACGGTGAGTCGGCGCCCGTCGCCGACTTGAGGTCTAGCCCAATGGCGACCTCGTTTTGCGCCGAGCTCTGGATGGTGTCCATGCCGACGTGCGCAAGCCGAGCGTGCATCCTGTCCGGCGTCGACTTCGTCTTGGAGACGATCGCCCGCAGGGCCACAACCTCCGGCATGGGCGACGGCGACCTCGTTGAGCAGGGACGCAGGTCGGTGCAGAGGACTCGCCCGGAGTACGTCGCCCGACCAAGCACCTCTCCTGCTGCCGAGACGAGCAGCATCCCGTCGCCGTCCTCCCGAAACTTCACGCCATGCTCCTTCAGCTGGCCGGACGACAACAGGTTCGCCCGCACACCCGGGACGTACAGCACGTCGGGGATGAGAACCTGCTTCCCGGCCTCGCCTTGCCCCGGCCCTGGACGTCTTGCAGCGCCCCATTGAAGCCACGCACGTGCTTCACGTCGCCGCTCGGCCCCAGGTCGACGAAGGCGTCCTTTGTCCCCATCAGGTGGTGGGAGCAGCCGCTGTCGAGCAGGACCACTGCCGGGTTAGCCTGCACAGCTGCTGCCACCGCCTGGAAGTCCTCGCCGGCCTCCGGCGCCAGCGAGACGGTCGGCTCCACGACGCCGACCAGAGAGCACGACGCCGACTTGTCGCCCTGCCCCTTGCCGCCGGCAGAGGAGTCGGCGTCCTTCGCCGAGGTCGACGACTTGGTCGACTGCTTCTCCTTGCGCGGCTGACTTCCTCCTCGACGAGGTCGACGACTGCCAGACCTCCCGCGGCCTCCCTTGTCGTCGTCGTCCGAGTCACTGTGGTCGTGGCACTCGAATGAGAGGTGGTCGGGTTCGCCGCACAGCCAGCACTCCCGACGTCGACTTCCTCCTCCTCGGCCGTTGTCCTTGGTCGACTTCTTCTTGTCGACTTCCTTGGCCGACTTCGAGCCACCGCTACCACTGCCGCCAGACTGTCCACGCTGCCCCGGTCGACCACCTTGCTTCGCCGGGGCGACGTAGTTCACCTGCGCCAAGAGCTCTTGTGACCGCTCGGCCTCCTGCATCGCCTCGTCCTGCAGGATGTACGAGGTCAACGTATCATCGTTGAGCGTTGCCCGCGTGCTCGGCGCCATCGACAGCCGCTTCAGCAGGTTGTTGTTGGGTGCAAATGCACATTGCACGACATCCTGTCGTCTGTTTGTACGAGTATGCGTGTGCGAATGCATTTGCGTGTGAATGGTGTGTTCGTGTGTTTGTTTGCTTTCGCATTTTTCGCTTGATGCATTTGCAGGTACTCGCGCAATGTGCGCTTTGGCACAACATTGTATGCGCTATGAACAGTGCAAGCAGGAAGGACGAGCTCGCAAAGGAACCCAAGATGGAAGCTTTGCAGTTCGGTTGAGTTGATTGCGCAGATTCAGTTCTATCCAACTCGGAATTGTACTGTTTTGTTTGGTTAACTATAGTGTAGCAGGGAAGGCACTATAGGGGTACAATTTAGGTGAAGGTTGGATGTTGTTTGTCTGTATCTGCATGCTACAAGGCCAGGGGAAACCAGCGGAACCAGCATTTGGCTGGTTGGGCAAAGACAAAACAGGTTCTGTTTTTAGAACCTGAACCTGGTTGTTGTTTTCCCAGGTTGGAAAAACAGAACCAGAGGTTGTTTACCAACCTACCACCTGCTATTTTGTCCAGCCAGGTTGGTTCTGTTGCTTGGAATTATTTGGGATCATCCCTGGTTGTTCCCAGGTTGATTCCCAAGGTCCTTGCTAGCTAGAACTATTTAATCCTTCTCTGTTTGTACCTGAACATAGTCAAATTGATTCAAGCGAATTCCTTCCTCGCTGGAATTTCGTTTCTGCGCTATTCGACGGCGGAATGCTACCCGAGTCAACGCTAGTATGCTAGCACTCCAACGCTAGGCAAACGCTGTCCGAGCCATAACTTAGTAATGGCAGAACTTTTCGCGAGGCAACTTGGCTCATTTTAAAGCTCTTGGAGCGAGCTTCGATATAGCGAATTCTCAGCTTAATCCGACTGACGGTCTGCACGGCACGCTGCGCGACGTTCAAGGTGCTCTTGCTGTTTTGACTAAGTCCTTCTTGATCCCTCTCTCTACAAACTCGGACCCGAGGATAGGGGCTGGTCTTGTACCAGGCACCCAGGGACCCTTGGAGGTGACCCCGAGGAGAGGTTTTAAGTTTGATTAAGTCCTAATAGCTTGAGTTTATTAGGCCCTTACACCAACAGTTGTAACTGCTCGGGAGTCCCTGCATAACATGGGTGACGTACGACGCCGTCGAGTACTCGGCGCCGGACATCCTGATGGTGGCGAGAATCCGCCGAGCTTCGTTGCAGTAGTCCGTCGCGGTCTCCTGGTCGCCCATACGCAGGTGCGTCAGCTGCCCTTCAAGCTGAGCGATGAACAAGTGGTCAGTGACTTGGTGGGTCGACTCGATGAAGTGCCACGCCCGGTGGCCGGCGTCGACATGCTCCCTGCACGACTTCAGGGCGATTTGCACACTCGGCGAGCAGCACCGCGAGATGACCGTGAAGGTCAGCAGCTGTACGGCGCGAAACTCGGCACGCAAGTCGGGGTCGCCCGGCGTCGCCACGGTACCACGAGCAAAGTTGATCAGCCCGGCCATCTCCAGCTGAGGCTCGATTGCCTCCTTCCAGGTGAGGATGTCCGGTCGACCGACCAGCAAGTGGGTGACCTGGATTTTGTCCGGCGTAAACTTGAAGTAGCCGTAGCTCGGTGCAATCCCGCCTGCTGTCACCTGGGTCGCCGACATCGGAACAGACCCGCTCCGTTCACCTCCACCGTCGCCCTGCGAGGACCCTACAGCCGCGGACGACCCCATTCCTCGCGTCTGAACGCCGCCGACTTCGTCGGCGTGAATCACACCACGCTGCCTCGACGACGTGCCTCCCGCACTGCTGCCGACTTGGTCGCCTCCGGCGTTGACACCCACGTCGACGCCGCCCTCGGTGTTCACCGGTCGAGGAGAAGCAGGCCGAGAAGGGTGCTCCGTCGCCCACAAGGAACGGATGCCAGCCTCGACGACCGCCCACGGCAGGTCGCCATACTCGTTGGCCTCGTGCTTCCTCCTCGCGTTTTCCAGCCGTGCCTCCAGGGTGTCCACCACCCCCGTGTCACCTACGGCGCCTACCATAGTGACTACCGCACAGTTGCTGGCCTACGAACAACTTAGGTAAGGTGCCTACTAAGTCGACTAGACTGAAAGGTAAGTCAGGTGCCGTCCACGCTCACCGCACCATGCGGAGATAACTTTAGCAACGGGAGCTAGGCTGCGGGCTAGGCACGGGTGCTCGTGTGATTTCTGCGTTCGTTGGTCCTTAGTCGTTCTCCTAGTGCACACACTGCTTGCTAGTTCACAAGGCAATTTGGCAAGAGTTTCACTAGAGAAAGTTGACAACAATGGTACAAAGAAGTTGGCAAGGCAAGTCTACATTAGATCTAGCATGCAAGCAGGACGACTGCCAGCACAGCACGGTCGACCGCGTGCCAGCACGACTTGGTCGACCGCGCTCCAGCAGTGCAGAGTCGCAGCTCGCCAAAGCTGCAAGTCGACGGCGTGACAACAGCGCAAGTCGACGGTGTGCCAGCGTTGCTCCCGCAGGACAGCAGCGCACCTACTTCGCAGGTGCTCGCAGATGATTGGCGTGCAGTGCCTCGTCACCTGCACAACGCACACACCACATCAACTTCGTGCTGACGACTGCTTCGAATGCACCACGTCGACCTCGGGATACCATCACCGAGGTCGTCCTCGCCAAAACCACCTGGGCGACCATCGCAAGCCTTCGCAGCACCTCGTCACCCAGGTAACCTGGTCGACCGGGCAACCAGGTCGACCAGAGGCTCCAGTGCATGCCCGTCGACCACCCAGGTCGAGTACCACTTCCGGTCGACCTCCCAGGTCGACCACTGCCTCTGGTACGTGCCGGTCGACCTCCCAAGTCGACGGCCACCTCCAGTCAACCTCCCCAGGTCGACCACTATCCCCTGGTCGACCAGCTCCAAGTCGACGTCACTCCTGGTCGACCAGAAGGCCTGGTCGACGTCCCAGGTCGACCAGAAGGGCTGGTCGACGTCCCAGGTCGACCAGAAGGGCTGGTCGACGTCCCAGGTCGACCAGAAGGGCTGGTCGACGTCCCAGGTCGACCACCCGAAGTTGGCGCCCTCCTGAAGTCGGCGCCCATGCAGTGGCTCCCCGTGCAGGTCGACCAACCTCGTCGACCAACTCGCCCACTGCTGCAGGTCGGCTGCACCCTACATCCGACCACGAAGTCGGCTCCGCCCAAGCGAGGACGGGGCCAATTAAAAACTCCCGTTGACATCCTTCAGCATCTCGGTGCTGCTGCTGGCGGCGAGCAGGTCGTCGACGTAGACCAGCACCCAGCAGGCCACGCCATCCCCGCTGACCTTGAAGTAGAGTTCCGTATCGACCTGGCTCTTCTTCCAGCCAGCGCCCAGCAACACGCCGTCAAGAGCCCTGTACTATAGCAGCGGCAACTGCTTCAGCTCGTAGAGGCTCTTTAGCAGTTTGCAGACCCGGCCGGTCCCCGTTGTTGAAGTATCCTGCTGGTACATGTACAGCACCCTGTCGAGCTTGCTCTATATGAAGACGTTCTTTATGTCGAGATGCATCAGGTTGAGGTTGTGGACGGCAATGATGTTGAGGAAGATCCTTAGTGTGACGTAGCTGCTCAACGGCGCGAACGTCTCGTCGTAGTCGGTGCCATACACCTGCGTGAAGCCCTTCACGACCAGCCTCGCCTTCTCGCGCTTGACGGTGTCGTCGATGCTGTACTTCGTCGTCAGCACCCACCAGTTCTTCATGATGTTCACCCCGGGTGGGCGCTCGACCAGCTCCCAAGGTCCCATGCTGATCGAATTGCGGATCTCCTCCTCCATGGCAGCCTTCACCGCCTTGCCCTTCCATCTCGCTAGGGCCTCCTTCACCGTCATCATGGAGATGTCCCACCAGTGTTCGGGGTTGGCGTGCATGTCGGGGTCGAGCTCCGGCAGGTCGTCGTCGTTAGGTAGACGGCAGCATGCACGCATAGAAGGTGGCCTCTGAATTCGGCTTGAGCACCGTGGTCCAGCCGAGACCTCCACCTCATCATTGTCAGTCGACACCTCGGCGCCCGGCTGCTCCCCTCCTTCCTCAACGTCTTCACTGCTCTCTTCTGACTGCTGCACCACGGTCGGCGTCTCTGCCGACTTCTCCCCTGTCATCGGATCCCCTGCCGACTTCCCAATCGCTGACTGCACCGTGGTCGGCTTCACTGTTGGGGCTTCCCTAATGACGCCCCCTTCGCCGGCTCTACCAAGGGCGGCAGCACCTCCACTGCCTGCTCTCTCTTATCGGCGACAACATCACTACCGTGCCAACTTGCGTGTCGTCACGTTAGCCACCGGCGATGCACTTGGCCGGCGCCACAGGAGACGACCCACCGCTCCTCTAATCGCCGGAGGCCAACACCGGAGTCAGCGCACGCAGGTCGGCTACGAGTGGAGGGTCAGGAGGGGCAAGGGAAGGGGAGGAAGGGCGTACCTCCCGACGCCGGCCCATGCTCCAAATTCCACACCTTCAGCTGTTGGTGTAAGGGCCTAATAAACTCAAGCTATTAGGACTTAATCAAACTTAAAACCTCTCCTCGGGGTCACCTCCAAGGATCCCTGGGTGCCTGGTACAAGACCTGCCCCTATCCTCGGGTCCGAGTTTGTAGAGAGAGGAACCAAGAATGACTTAGCCAAAATAACAAGAGTACCTTGAACGTCGCGCAGCGTGCCATGCAGACCGTCGATCGGATTAAGCTGAGAATTTGCTATATTGAAGCTCGCTCCAAGAGCTTTAAAATAAGCCAAGTTGCCTCGCGAAAAGTTCTGCCATTACGAAGTTATGGCTCGGACAGCGTTTGCCTAGCGTTGGAGTGCTAGCGCACTAGCGTTGACTCGGGTAGCATTCCGTCGTCGAACCGCGCAGAAACGAAATTCCAGCAAGGAAGGAATCCGCTTGAATCAATTTGACTATCTTCAGTACAAACAGAGAAGGAATATATAGTTCTAGCTAGCAAGGACCTTGGGAATCAACTTGGGAACAACCAGGGATGATCCTAAATAATTCCAAGCAACAGAACCAACCTGGCTTGACAAAATAGCAGGTGGTAGGTTGGTAAACAACCTCTGGTTCTGTTTTTCCAACCTGGGAAAAACAATAACCAGGTTCAGGTTCTAAAAACAGAACCTGTTTTGTCTTTGCCCAACCAGCCAAATGCTGGTTCTGCTGGTTTCCCCTGGCCTTGTAGCATGCAGATACAGACAAACAACATCCAACCTTCACCTAAATTGTACCCTATAGTGCCTGTCCTACTACACTATAGTCAACCAAACAATACAGTACAATTTCGAGTTGGATAGAACTGAATCTGCGCAATCAATTCAACCGAACTACAAAGCTTCCATCTTGGGTTCCTTTGCAAGCTCGTCCTTTCTGCTTGCACTATTCATAGCGCGTACAATGTTGTGCCGAAGCGCGCATTGCGCGAGTACCTGCAAATGCTTCAAGCGAAAATTGTGAAAGCAAACAAACACACGAACACACAATTCACACGCAAATGCATTCGCACACGCATACTCGTACAAACAGACGGCAGGATGTCGTGCAAAGTGAATTTGCACCCAACACACTCCCCCTCAGCCTGCCGGCTGCATTTTTCATCATTCCATGCTAGTTCATGCTCATTCCACTCATGCGCACACAACGCCAATGAGGCTCATCTGCAAGCCTCTTAATGAGAAAGTCTGCTGGCTTCTGGTGAGTCTTGATGTAGATCGGATTCACCGTCCCCCTCTTCACCTCCTTACGCAGCTAGTGCCACTTGATACGCATGTGCTTGTTCAGCCCATGAAGCACAGCGTTCCTGGCCATCCCAAGAGCCCTCTTGCTATCACAAAACAGCGGCGTAGCAACCTTCTGCTCCTGACCAATCTCCTCTAACAACCTCCTCAGCCAAATCACCTCCTTCATCCCATGGAACATTGCCATGTACTCTGATTCCACGGAAGAGAGTGCCGTCTCCGTCTGCTTCTTGGACCTCCAACTAACAGGTCCACCCCCAACTACGCAGATGTATCCTCCCACAGAGGAGGAATCCTCCTTCTCGGAAGCCCAAGTAGCATCAGTAAAGCAAGTGAGAAAGAGCTTGCCTTCTCCAAGCCGCTCCCCCTTCTCTTTCAGCACCTCAACCCCTTTCTGCTTCATCTGTGCAGATGCGGAGTATTGAACTCCAATGCTTGGGTGAGAGTTCAAATACTTCACCACGCGCTCAGCTGCATCCACTTGCTCCTCTGATGGATTCTGCACCACCCTGGCCAGCTGCCCAACCGAGAAAGAGATGTCAGGCCTCGTGTGAACTGCTGCATACAAGAGGCTGCCCACCAAGGACTGAAATTGCTGCTGCTCCTCGGCTTCAACCCCTTCATCCTCTGCAGCCTTCACAAGCTTGAATTCTGCTGGCAGGGGAGTTGCAACATTTCGCTCATTCTCAATCCCATACTTCTCCCCCAGCTCCTTGATAAACTTCTCCTGGTGCAGCTTCAACCACCTGTGATCTGGATCCCTCTCCACGTGCATCCCGAGGTAGTATTTTACCTCCCCAAGGTTCTTGCACTTGAAGTTCTCCATAAACTGCTGCTGCACTTTCTGGATCCCCTTCATGCTGCTGCTGAAGAGAAGAATGTCGTCCACGTAGACCAGAAACAGCACCAGATTGCAATCGCCCCCAACTTACTGCGATAGGTCTTGGGGACGTGGGCGACTGCCATGCAGCCAAACACCCTCAACATGTCAACGGGCGGCTTCCTCCCAAGCCACCTCTCCAATGGCACCCACGAGTCATCACCAACCTTGGTGAGAACTCTGTTCCTTGCGACGGTAGCGTGCCGGACAGCGTGAGGCCACATGGAGTTGCCAAGCCTATGTTCTATGAGCAGTGCCCTAGCTGTCTCCAGAATGGTCTGGTTTGCCCGTTCTGCTACACCGTTGGACTGTGGGGTGTAAGCCGTGGTCAGCTCCCTCTGAATGCCCTGCTTCTTGAGCCATGCAGTCAGTTCAGCTCCAAGGAACTCACCACCCCAGTCTGTCCTAATCCGCTTCACCACAGACTCCGCTTGCTTCTCCACGAATGGCAGCCAATCATTCTGTATCGTGGAGGCGGCGTGGTCCTTCTGCTTCAGCGGATATGCCCACATGAGTCTGCAGACCGAAGGTACGCTTGGAGGCAAGCGTTATTAGGAGACAGCGAGGACGCAGGAATCCAGCTATCGTCGGATGCGTCGTAACCACGCCAACGAACCAAGAAGTCGATGAAAGAAAGACCTCTCTGCAGACGGCGACGGTGCCTGAGGATGCGCTGGATCTGGTAGTCGGGCTCGTCGGTGTCAACGGCTACTGGCAGTGGAGTGCGATCACGGCCCGAGAAGGTGGCGTTGGGATCAGAGTAAGGCCGAAGGAGAGACACGTGGAATGATGGGTGCATGCGGAAATGAGCGGGAAGGCGGAGGCGGTATGCGACTGGACCAAGTGCGCGCTCAATGACGAATGGACCAATGAAGCATGGGCGGAGCTTGCTGTGCTATGGCAGTCGAAGGTTGCGGCTGTCTAAAAGAACTCGGTCGCCGACTGTGAACGACACCTCACGACGACTGCGGTTGGTGGTGCGTGCCATGCGTGCATTTGCAAGCTCAAGGTGCTTCCTCACGTGATCATGAATGAAGGTGAGATGCTGGTGGAAATTATCCGCATGAGGGACGGTGGGTGTGAGATCGGCACGAGTGGGGACATTGGGGTGCTGACCGTACAGTGCGAAGAACGGTGACATGCCTGTGGCGGAGTGATGTGGTGTTGTATGCGAACTCTGCCATGCTCAGCTTCTTGTCCCATGCTGCTGCATCGTGCATCGTGATGCTGCGAAGAATCTGCTCCAAGGTCTGGTTCACACGCTCAGTCTGTCCGTCTGTCTCTGGATGGTACGCTGACGACATGGCTAGGCGAGTATCAAACAGTGCGAAAAGCTGCTTCCAGAACTTCGAAGTGAAACGAGGGTCGCGGTCTGAGATGATGGAATCGGGAACCCCGTGCAGTCGGACTACGTTATCTACGAACAGCGTCGCGGCTTCCTCTGCTGTGACCTGGCCGTGCGTGGGGATGAAGTGCGCTGCTCGAGAAAACTTATCCACTACCACGAAGATGGCGTCGTGACCCCTAACTGTGCGCGGTAATGCCATGATGAAGTCCATCGTAACTACCTGCCAAGGGCGGTCGGGCGGTGGAATCGGCTGCAAAAGTCCTGCCTTGCGCTGTCGCGAGGACTTCGTACGCTGACACGTGTCGCACGAGCGAATGTAATCCTCTACGTCTGCTGCAAGCCCTGGCCAGTAATACATGCGACTAAGCGTCTTAGCCGTCTTATCTGCTCCGAAGTGACCTGCACTAACTACGTCGTGCGCCTCTGAGAGAAGGAGTTGTCAAAGAGGGCGGTTGGCTCGAACCCAAATCCGTGCTGTGCCTTTCCGTATGCAGATACTACCCTGCACCTCTGCTCCTGCGGGCGGCTGTGCTGTGAAGTCGGGATCTACTGTGTAACCGTGCTCGAAGAGTGCTGTGAGAAGTGGATGGCCGGCAGTGACTGTGAGGCTAGCGAGCTGGCAACTAGGGCGAGTGAGCGGATCTGCTGGGTTGCAAACGTCTGGCTTATACTCTATCCTGTAATGAAAGCTCCCCTCCATGAACTCCATCCATCTAGCCTGGCGACGACTCAGCTGCGGCTGCGACTTGAGGAAACGAAGCGAACAGTGGTCTGTGCATATAACACTATCTGCCCCATCTAGGTAGCACCTCTATACCTTATACGCATGGATAATCGCGAGCGCCTCCTTGTCGTGAATCGGATAGTTCAGCTCCGCTCCCCTCAGCTTACGCGACTCGTACGCGATCGGCTGCAACCCGCGGCCCTGGTCCTGAAGAAGCACTGCACCTATGGCCTGATCTGAATCTTCGGTCACTACAACGTACGGACGAGTGGGGTCAGGATACGACAGTGTTGGTGAAGACGTGAGCGACTGCTTCATCTGCTCGAACGCCTGCTGCTGCGCTGGACCCCAAACGTACTCTACGCCTTTCCGAAGTAGGTCGGTGAGTGGACTAGCGATGGAAGCTTACTGAACGAAACGACGGTAGTAATTCGCGAAACCGAGGAAGCTCTGCAGTTCCTTGACTGGGGTCGGTGCTACCCAATCCTGTACGGCTGCGATCTTCTTCGGGTCGGTCCTAATGCCACTAGCGGAAACGACGTGACCTAGAAACTCGACCTTTGGAAGGAAGAACTCGCATTTCGACTGCTTCGCGTACAGCTTCTCCCTCCGCAAGACCTAAAAAACCCTCTGCAAGTGCTGCACGTGCTCCTCTTTCGACTTGGAGAAGATCAGGATGTCGTCTAAGTAAACAACAACGAACGAACCTAGGAACTCGGAGAGGACATGTTCATAAGCGTCTGAAACGTCGCTGGGGCGTTGGTCAATCCGAACGGTAGAACTCTAAACTCGTACAACCCCTGCTTCGTACGGAGCTCCGTCTTCTGCTGGTCCTCTGGAACTACGCGAATCTGGTGGTACCCTGATCGAAGATCGATCTTGGAGAAAACTCTAGCGCCCTGCACTGCATCTAGAAGATCCTCTACTCTCGGCACCGGGAATCTGTTCTTGACGGTGGCCGTATTCAGTGCGCGGTAATCTATGCACATCCGTAACCCTCCGTCTTTCTTAGGCGCGAAAAGGATCGGTGCTGCCCAAGGCGATCTAGATGGCTGTATGAACCCCTGTGCGAGAAAGTGCCTAACCTGCTGCGTCATCTCCTCTGTCTCTGCTGGACTCAACCTCCACTGCGTCACTCCTTAGTGTTTTCGTGTTTAAATATTACTGTACAGAAGCACAGGGAATGTTTAGACTCGTGGTAGCGAGAGGGGATTGATACTTTAGCAAAGCGGAGCAGCGGATGGGAGAGGAGATTGTGGGGGTGGTAAGGGGAGAGTTGGGGGAAGAGCAAGCGCGCAACGGACGGTGGGATCGCCACGCCATCCGCTCACTGGGTTGCACGCCACCTTGCACTGCGTGGAGTGAGTAATAGAAGCAAGACGGAAGCGCTGTGAAAGAGCTCAAGTATGGATAGGAATGAGGGTGGAACGAGCGACTTTTGTTGGGAGGTTTGGTGATTGCGCGTGGGTCCAGCGGCAGCCGTGTCGCATGCTCACCGCGCTGCTGCTCGCCGAGCCACGTGCGCCGAGCGCCCTTCCGGCGGCGCGCGTGCGGCGGTGAAGCGGCAGGTGCGCGTGGGACGAGGTGGGCAGCGAGCCCATTGCGAGCGCGCGCGGCGGATCCACGCGGCAGCGCCATTCGCGCGCCACCCGACCGTCCGTGCTCACCATTCACTGCACGCTGCGCGCCCACCCCCGCCCTCGCGCGCCACTCACCCACACCCACCCACGCGCGGCAGTGAGGCACAGGCATCCGCGCTTGCATGGGCGCGGTGGTAGCAAGCAGGCGTGCGTGGTTGGGCAGCGCGGTTGCATGGCGGTAGGTGGGCGTGTGGGGCGCACGACACGGTGGCACGCGGCAGCAGTGGTGGTGGCAAGTGGCCATCCGCGGCACCACTGTCATCACCGCCCAACTGCGCTTTCCCGTAAGAGCCGACTCACACACCGCACCACCCTGCCGCTCACAAGCGCCAACTCACTCTCACGCTCGCCCCTGCAATACGCGTGAGTGGTGAGAGTGAGCGGTGAGAGTGAGTGGTGAGAGTGAGTGGTGAGAGTGAGCGGTGAGAGTGAGTGGTGAGAGTGAGTGGTGAGAGTGAGTGGTGAGAGTGAGTGGTGAGAGTGAGAGGTGAGAGTGAGTGGTGAGAATGAGAGGTGAGAGTGAGTGGTGAGAGTGAGTGGTGAGAGTGAGAGGTGAGAGTGAGTGGTGAGAGTGAGAGGTGAGAGTGAGTGGTGAGAGTGAGAGGTGAGAGTGAGTGGTGAGTGTGAGTGGTGAGAGTTTGAGGTGAGAGTGAGTGGTGAGAGTGAGAGGTGAGAGTGAGTGCTGAAAGTGAGAGGTGAGAGTGAGTGGTGAGTGTGAGAGGTGAGAGTAAGAGGTGAGAGTGAGTGGTGAGAGTGAGTGGTGAGAGTGAGTGGTGAGAGTGAGAGGTGAGAGTGAGTGGTAGGAGTGGTGTGAGTGGTGTGAGTGCGGTGACGTGGCGCAAGACATGAGGCAAGTGTAGCACGAAGTGGCTCCTAGTGCTCTCCAATTCACAGTGCCTTTTCGCCCCACCCTACAGTGCCACATGCGGTGGCGTTGGCGCGGGAACAATGATGCTTGGGAGTGTGCGTGAGAGCGTGGTATGGCATGTGGTGTGATGCACGTGTGGCGTGTGGCAGTGGCGCGCATGAGAGGTGGGGTGCGTGCCTGTGGACGAGGGCGTGCCCAACCACGTGCTGTGCTGCTCTGCGTCGCCTGCTGCAACCCAACCACGCCACGCCCGCGCTCTGCTTCTCCACCCCACTCGCCAACCACCCTGCACTGCACGCGCATGCTCCTGCTGCTGCCCACGTGGGAGCGGGCGGGGGAGTGCAAGCAGGGGCGCGGGGGGTGGCAGCAGGGGCGCGCAGGGAGGGCGAGTTGAGGCAGCTACTGCGTGGCGGCGCGGGAATAGTCGGCTTGTACTCTCTGCGCTGCAACTGGCGTTGCCTCTTGACGTGGGTGGATTGGGGGCAGTGCGCATGGGGCAGTGAGCGCGGAGTGTGGGCGCGTGGGGGCGTGCGGTGTGGGCATTGGGTGGAGTGAGAGGGGCCATGGTTGATGTGGCATGGTGCATGCAGGATGCGGGGCACATGGCATTGGGGGAGCAAGCACCTGCATGCACATCCCACGCGCATGCTCTCCATATGCGCGGCCCCCTTCCCGCCCGCATGCTGCTCTGCAAACACCATTCTTTGCTTCGCCCTGCTTACCATCCGCCACCCAATGCTTCCTACTCGCCCTGCCTGCTCTGCATGTGCGTGCCTGCTATAGCCTGGGGCTGTGCATGGGGGTGGGTGGGGATGAGGGTAGGTGAGTGCGTGGATGAGGCATGATGGGGGGTTCAAGGAGCTGCACTGGCCTTCACTCGCACGCATTGCCCATCACGCCCATTCACTGCCCCTCAATGCCTGCATGTGCCTCAGTGCCAATCACTCACTGCACCATAAGCACCACCACCTGCCACCCCACGCTGCCCGCTACACCCACCTGCTCTCCCCCACAATGCCACCACTCGCTGCACTTAACCCTACAAGGAACCTAACTCTGCGTACCTCCCTGCCTCCCTCCCGTGCACCCTCCCACTCACTCTTGACGCACCTGCAGCAGCAGGGAATGACAGCCAGGCGTCAGTCACTCCCCCAAGCGAAGGATGTTGCTTCTGCCCGCTGTGTGCTGCGAAGCCACTGCCTTGGTGCGTCTCAACTCATCATGCTCTGATGTGTGTCACCACGGCTGCCAAGTGAGCACAAGCACTGCCGCTGCAGCAGAAATTGAAGTGGACGGTACTAGAGCTTGTACAATGTAGTGCAGTATCTATCACACCTCCCAGGGCATTGTGTGTCAAGTACCGTATGAATGGACACACACACCATTCACTCACCCTAGGAGTCTCTGTACTAGCCCCTGCAAGGTTGCTGCATCCATTCATACCCCAGTGCCACTTCAAATTGTAAAATAGCCAATGCTACCATTACATGAAGGAACTACTACCGTACTAGCCACAATTTCACACCAACTACTAACTAATTGCTACCCCAGCCCTGAGCCATCCCTTCAAGAGCACATCAGTCCTGAGCCATGCCTTCAGGAGCACATCAGTCATGAGCCATCCATTCAAGAGCACATCAGTCCTGAGCCATCCCTTCAGGAGCACATCAGTCCTGAGCCATCCCTTCAGGAGCACATCAGTCCTGAGCCATCCCTTCAGGAGCACATCAGCATAGCAGCAGTTTTTTTGGCCTTCCACCCTCCAGCCACCAAGGTCAGCAAACCCCCACTGCCACAAACAGCCTGCTGTGAAGCAGGCTGCAAAAAAGGCTAGTGTCCCACCATGGTTCCCAACCCGCTTCCCCAAACCGCCCCTCAACCCCCCACTCGCTCGTCCCTGCTGTGCTTCTGTGCCATCGGCCGCCTTTACCCCATCCCTGCATTTCCCTTCATTCTCCGTCCCTGCTTTCATTCTTTTTTCTCTTTTTAATTTTATATTTTTGCCATGCCACATGTTCTGTCAGTCTTTTTCTCTTTTTTTTTTAACCTTTTTGTTTTTTACCTTTCATTTTGTTGTGACGGCAGCAGTCAAGGCCGCCATGGGCGCCTTCAGGTGGCGAGCCCGACCTTGGGTGTTGTGCTAGGCCGCTTGCGTGCAGCTTCAACTTGCACTTCCCGCACCTCCCAGTGCGGTGCAGCACAGCTAGGCCTGGGAATCAGAGTCGCTCCCTCCACGCGCCTCACATTCACTCACTTGCTGCTCGGTTTCGGGATGCGCGTCGGCGGTACAGTATGTGCTGCCTTGCTGCGACCTGCTGACGCCGTTGACGCGCGGGAATGTGCTGCGCATTCCGCCCACGGTGCACATTCCGCCGACGCTGCACATTCCGCCGACGCTGCACATTCCGCCGACGCTGCACATTCCGCCGACGCTGCACATTCCGCCGACGCTGCACATTCCGCCGACGCTGCGCATTCCGCCGACGCTGCACATTCCGCCGACGCTGCGTATTCCGCCGACGCTGCACATTCCGCCGACGCTGCGCATTCCGCCGACGCTGCGCATTCCGCCGACGCTGCACAATCCGCCGACACAGCAGATTCCGCCGATGCTGCAGGTTGCGATGCTGGAGAGTCTAATGCTGTAGGGTCCGACTCTGCACATTCTGATGCTGCACGTTGCGATGTTGCGGAATCCGACGTTGCAGCCGCAGTTTGCGATTTGGCACAATCGGCCGCTTTAGGCGTCACTTGATCTGACCTTGAAGCCGGATCTCGCGCCGGCGCTTGATGCGACGTCACAGGTGGAAGCACAGGAAGCTTTGGCGCTGCTGCTGTAACACCTCGCTACCCACTGGGTCAAAACGAGGGTTATATTTGAGGCGCAGCGGATGCACTCATACCCTTACGTGTAAGCCCTAGGTGTTACGGCTGCTGTGTCGTCGCGAGAGCAGGCGTCGTTGCAGCTGGCGCCGGCGTCATGGCTAGAATCGCCATTGTTGGTGCTGCAGCGGGCCGTGACGGCGGAAGAACGGCTCGTGTCTTTCGATCCGCCGCTGGACGACTCGCCCAGCGGCTGAACGAGGCGTGATGCCGTCGAGTCCTCCCTGCCGAGACTCTTCCAGAAGCTAAGCGCTGCAGCATACGACGGATAATCTGAGCAGGAAACTGAGGCCATGCTAACGCTGAATGAAAACGGCAACGGAAGGCTGAGAGCTAGTCACAAGAGAGAGCGAAGCTGGAGAGCGATGAGAGGAATGAGCGTACGCGAGTGATTTGTAGTGCGCAGGTGTGAGGGTGGTGAGTGGAGTGGTGGAGAGGCAGAGAGGGAAGGCCTTGGGGTCGTCGGGGAGGGAGGCGAGCAGACACCAGGGCAGCACGCAGGCTCCGTGCGCTGCGGAGAGATGAAGGTGCGGGAAAAGTAGGCTGGAGTGTTACTTCGGTTCACTCGGGTAAATTCAGCTTCGCGCGCACTTGTGTGCGTTTCACGTCGGTCGGGGACCTCCCGATCTCCTCGAGAGAGCTGCTTCGGCCTGGCTTGTCGGCCCCAAACCACTCTCGAGTCGCTTTCGTAACCTTCCCGAGCCAGTTTTTGCCCTTGGTTTTCGCCTAGCTCGTCAGCGCTACCTTGTCTTGTCGATCGCTTTGCACACCTCCAAATCTTGCTGCACCATACTTATGAAATGGCCACGGACGTTTTGCATATATGTAAGTATTGAACAAAAGCTACTTGGATCATTGAGTTAATATTCAACGTATTGTGCTGTATTTCTTCTAGTCCATGGTAAGGAAATCTCCCATTTACATTATTGGGGTTTACTCTTTCGCGTACAATTCCAACTTCCGGAAGTGCACACTCGTCTGGTCCGTTGCTGCCGAAGCAACCACATGTCGCCTTCAATTTTCCTTTGCCCAACCTACACCCAACCTCTTGTCCTCGAGGTTCTTGCCTAGCTAGGTTGACCCTCTATAAAATCGCGTACCTTTCATTGTGTCGTCAGTTTTGTTGGGCCGAGAAAAGCCCTTAGGATCTTTCCAAGGCTAAACGCTGGGTAGGAATATTGTAATTGCGGAAGCGTTTTAAAGTAAGTGTTGAACCACCTTGCGCTAGTATGTGAGGGCAAGATAGATTGATTATAGAAAAGTAGTACAAGGTTTTTATAAGATTACAAGAAGTATGAAAGGATGCAATTACCGTTTTACTGTTGTCAGAATGCTATATTTCTCTAGTCTGCAGTAGGGTACTCTATAGTGAGTACAGCCCTGTTAGGGTTTGCTATATGTATCCCATTGTTTGCTAGTGAAACCCCTCTTTTGCCTATTCTCTCTTGCCTAGCTAGCTAAACCCTAGCTATGGCTCCTGCGTTCTAGCTACTGTTTCAACATGCTATCAGAGCGGTTATGCTCCTGGCCTGTGGGCCCGCCTGCTTCCGCTACCATACTGTCGCGCGACGTTCTTTTTTCTTCCCGCCACGCGCTCGGGGCGCGTGGCGGTTTCCTGCCCGCCGCGCGCCCCGGGCGCGCGCGGCGGTTTCGTGCTCCGTCCCGCACGCTCCCCCCCGTCGTCCGTCGCGGCGCCCCGGAGGACCCGCGCGTCGTCCCTCGTCGCCCGTCGTGGCGCCCCCAGGGACCCGCGTGTCCCCCATGTCGCCCGTCTTGGCACCCCCCAGGGACCCGCGCGTCGCTCCGCAGTGCCCGTCGTGGCGCCTCACGGACCTGTGCGTCGATCCCCGTCGCCCGTCGTGGCGCCCTAGGGACCCGCGCGCCGCCCCCCGTCGCCCGTCGCGGCGCCCCCAGGGACCCGCGCGTCGCCCCTCGTCGCCCGTCGTGACGCCCCAGGGGACCCGCGCGCCGCCCCTTGCCCCTGCTTCTCCTCGCCCCTCCCCGTTCTCCTTCCTCTCCCTCCTGCGCCTACAGCTCTGGGGGTGGAGAGTATGGGGGTGGCGGGTGTGTGAGCCGTCCCCTGCTCCTCCTCCTCCTCTGTCTCCCACTGCTACAGCTATCGCTGAGGGGGGTGGATGTGTGGGAGACGAGGGAGTGGCGCTAGGGGGGTGATGTGGGAGTGGAGCTAGGGGAGCATAATGGGGTGTGTGAAAAAGGGGCTCTACGACAGTGGGGGAGGTTGAACGGAGGTAGCCGTTGTAGAGCCCGACACGCCAGTGTCCGGACGTCGCTGCTCCGGTAGCCAGCGAGCCAGTTGCAACAGTTGCCCATGGGTCCGTTGCTCCAGCCGCTCGTCGTAGCCGCGGAGCCAGTTACTCCAGTAGTCCCGACGTCGCTACTCCGGTAGCCTGTGTGCCAGTTGCTCTAATCGCCAGTGTGCCAGCAGCTTCACCGCCGCCTCCACTCTCCTCTCCTTGCACAGTCTCTCCTCCTCCTCACGAGTCCTCTGTGTCTCCCACTAGCTCTGCTTGTGCGTGTGGATTTTATTATGTGACTTTTTGCTGTACTGATTATACCCCACTTTGACTATGGGGGTGTGTTAGAATGTTATATTTCTCTAGTCTGCAGTGGGTTGCCCTATAGTGAGTATAGCCCTATTAGGGTTTGCTACATGTATCCCATTGTTTGCTAGTGAAACCCCTCTTTTGCCTATTCTCTCTTGCCTAGCTAGCTAAACCCTAGCTATGGCTTTTGCGTTCTAGCTACTGTTTCAACAACTGTTGCTGTTGCGGTTCGATACAGTGACGACTCGGGCAACTGCTCAATAGCGAGTCAGTTGTTTGTCCTTGCTGTCGCGCTGTATTTGTCGAGTCAAAGGTCAGCGACCTTTGACCTTCGCGTAACCTCCGGCTGTTACTTTTCTGTCAACCTCCTCGGTTGACTCGCCGTTGCTTCGTGCGCTATAGTTTGACTGGTTTAAAGTGCGATGTTGCGAAACACAAGAAGTGTTAATTTACTTGTATCCAACACTCCCCTTCGCTTCTGGAGTGTCGTTGCTGATGACGTGGCTTTGTCCAGTCAGCAACATGCAGTACTCGAACTTCTGCTTTCCAAGCTTCTTGGTCAAATAGTCGGATACCATCTCGGACGTGGGGCAGTAGGATAGTTCGAATCTCCCCTTCTCGATCTCGTCTTTCACGAAGAAGTTCCGCAGGGCGATGTGCTTCGTCCGGTTCGTGAACCCGTTTTTGTTCGCTATGCGAATTGCTGACTGGTTGTCGCAGAACAGGGAGAAGCTGGGTAACTGAGCCAGCTTCGCTTCTTCCAGCAGTTCGCGAAGGTACAATCCTTCCTTGGTGGCTGAGCAGAGTGCAATATATTCTGCTTCAGCTGAGGAGAGGGCGATTAGTTCCTGTTTGCTCGACTGCCACGAGATAGGCCCGATAGGCTCGAGTCGGTAGATGTAGCCGGTGCGTGAGCGCCTGTTGTCAGAGTCGCCGGCGTGGTCAGCATCAACGTGGCCGATTAACTTGGCCGTCGTGGTTCCGGTCTTGTGGTAAGTTTGGCCGATCGTCGAAGTGCTGACGAGGTAGTGGAGTGCGCGGTCGAGCTCCGCCATGTGCTCTGCTTCAGGTTTCTTGAGGTAGGTGGCGAGCTGGCTTGCGGAGTATGATAGATCCGGTTGGCAGGTGACGGCTGCGAAGAGCAAGCATCCCAGCTTTCGCTGGTAGTCGCGTATGCCGGCGGGCTTTTGTGATTTCCGGCGGTGTGACGATATGGCGTGGAGATAGGGATTGGGGTAAGTCCGAAGCGTTTGGCGATGGTGTCGGCGTACTTCATGGTGCTGAGGTAGATCGCCTTTCTCCTTCCTGTATGTTAAGCCCGAGGTATTGTGTTACGGTAGATGAGACCGTGAGCGTGAGGTCCTGCCGCAGCTCCCCTTCGAACCAGGTCATGACGCCGTCGGTCGAGCCGATGTAGAGCAGATCGTCCACGTAGACGATGAGCAGGATGTGGTCGTTCCTTTCGTGAGCCGGTACATGCCCTGGTCGTGCGGTAGCTGGCGGAATCCGATGCGGATGAGTCGGGCGTGTAGGTACTGCTGCCACAGCCTCGGAGCTTGCTTGATGCCGTACAGTGATTTTAGTAGTTGGCAGACTTTGTTGGGGTCTGCGTTGGAGCCGTGCGGTTGCTCGACGAAAATCTCAGCATCAACGAGAGCGTAGAGGAAGGAATTGGCGACGTCGATTTGTCGGAGCTTCTTCCGCTTCATGGCGGCTATCGCGAGGAGAATTCGCAGTGAGGTGTGCAAGCTGACCGGCGCGAACGTTTCGGTGAAGTCTCGTTCGTGCACTTGGTCGAAGCCGCGTACGACCCAGCGTGCTTTGAACTTGTCGATGGTTCCATCTGCCTTTGTTTTTATGCGGAAAACCCATTTTCCGTTGAGAATGGTCTTGTTCCGTGCCACCCCGATAGGTACGACCTTCCAGGTGTTGCGTTCTTCCAGCGCCTTTAACTCCCTGTCCATGGCTTCGCGCCATTTTTTCTTGTGTTCCCCCCCCAAAGCATACTAAACTGTGGCAGGCTCCTTAGGCGGCGCTGAGCCGTGGACTGCGATGACGAGCTCGAGTATCTGCAGCTCACTCTGTGTGTAGCGAGGGAGAGTTGTATCCTCGGGATAAACTGTTTCGTCTCCCGCTTCTGGATCAGGTATGAAATTGGGTCCTACGCGTTCTGCTTCGTCGGTGTTGACTTGCGCTTTCGAATGTAACGTAACCCTTGTTAGAGATTAAGAACGGAGTCTATGACGTTTAGGGGCCGAAATAACTCAAATGTTTGGACCTAGTTTCTGGACAGAAACCGCACCTTCACAAGAAACGTGGTCGGCAAAAAATTCACCATTGAAATCTCACGAGAACCAAATATGTTGTAGCTCGAAACCATGGCTACAATTCCCAAGTTGAATCACGTCAAATGATAAACTAAATCGTGAGTTATCTGTTTCGGCGCACAAGGGGGTATGCTGCCACAGAAAATTAACTCAATCACAATTAACTCACAAGTTCAAACAAGATCCACAAAGAAGATTAGAGTAGCACTAAACCAGGTAGGAGGGAAGAGGAGGACGAGAGGGAAGGTCCCAAGGGAGTCTCCAACCAAGGAAACCCCATGCCACACAATTCCCCTCTCCATAGGCAACCCCACTTTCACTTTTGTCACTATCCCAACCTCCACAATCCACCTCATGCCAACTTGGCCACACTTGCCAACCTGGTTTGGCTTCTCCCAACCACATGGCAGCATCTACAGTGATGGGTTCGAATTTCCCAACCCCAAAAGTCTATACCCCTTATGGAGCAAACCCCACAACTTCCCATAGCCACCGCAACCAAAGTATAGAAAGCATACGAACTCCAATGTTCGTAACTTTCTTGATCTTGCTCCGATCGCGACGATTCTTGGAGCGTCGGAAAGCTCTTGAGCAGAGGAGTCATGACATCTGTTCAAGCTAAATACCATTCACAGACACTCAGGAAATCCAAACCACGCAAGACACAAATTCTTGCACACGATCACATCACGCATACAACACACGAACACATGATAGGGAGCAGACAGACGTGAATGCATATGGTTGCATCACACAACAAACTCCCCCTCTGGCTGCCAACCATCATCCCACATGCCTCAGCTCATGCATGCATCCTTAATGCACGCTCATTCCAGCAAGCTTCATGCCCTTCCAGTGCTCAGGTTCTGCCAGGCGCTTGGTGAGAATGTCAGCCGCCTGCTGCTGGGTCTTCACAATCTCCAGCCGCACCTCCTTATCCAGGAGCCTCCTCGTCCAATGCCACTTAGGCCTGATGTGCTTTGTCAGGCCATGAAGACAAGCATTTTTGGCCAGCTTCACTGTTGACTCGTTGTCACAGAAAATCACGGTCGGCTCCTTCTGGCACACTCCGATCTCCTCCAACAAACGCCTCAGCCACACCACCTCCTTAGCCCCATGATGCAGGGCCATGTACTCTGTCTCACATGAGGACAGCCCCACCTCGTTCTGCTTCTTGCTGCGCCAGCTCACTGCACCACCTCCAAAGAGGCACACATAGCCTCCAATGCTGGTGCCATCCGCCTTCACAGAGTTGAAGCTAGCGTCGGTGTAGCAAGTCAAGAGCATCTCCCCCTTGCCCAAATCAGCAGCACCCCGCTGCTGCCTTTGCCTCACGGCACTGTACTCCAAGCCCACAGATGCCGTTGCACTCACATAGCGAACCAACCTCTTGGCCGCTTCCAGCTGCTCATGACTGGGGCGTGAAACCACACTCGCAAGCCTGGATGTAGCAAACGCAATGTCAGGCCGCGTGTGGTTAGCCGCATAGTTGAGCGCCCCAACCATGGAATGAAACAGCTTCCTGTCACTCTCTCCCACCACCTCCTCATCAGCACAGGGCTCCACAGTGAACCCCGAAGGCAGTGGGGTGGCTGGCTTTCCTCCATCTTGCAGCCCATACTTCTCAGCCAGCCCCTCACAATACTTCCTCTGGTGCAACCTCAACACTCCCTTGTCAAGGTCCCTCTCCACATGCATCCCAAGGTAGTACTGTTTGAGATTGAGGACCGAGTCTATGAAGAATAGGTGCCGAAATATCACAAAATCGTTGGCTTAGAATTCTGGACAGAAACCGCGTGTTCACAAGAAACGCTGTCGACGGAAAACTAACCGTTAGAATTTTGTCAAACTCGAGAAAATTGTAGCTCTAGACCGTGGCTACAATTCCCAATTTGAATCACCTCAAAAGATGGAGTATATCTCAAGTTGTGCTTTTCGGCGCACTAGGGGGTAAGCTGTCATAAGCTTAACTCACTCACAATAGTTCTCACAAGTTCACAAGAGTTACATAAAGAGGATTAGAGTGGCACTAAACCAGGTGGGAGGGAAGAGGAGGACGAGAGGGAAGGTCCCAAGGGAGTCCCCAACCAAGGAAACCCCATGCCACACAATTTCCCTCTCCATAGGCAACCCCACTTTCACATTTGTCACTTTCCCAACCCATGCCATCCACCTCAACCCACTTTTGTCACTTTCCCAACCCATGCCATCCTCCTAACTTTCTTGTTCTTGCTCCGATCGCGACAATTCCTGGACAGAGGAGTCATTTCAGATATCTGTTTACACCAAATACCATTCACACACACTCAGGAAATCCAAACTGTGCAAAACACAAATTATTGCACACGCTCACACCACGCATGCAACACACGAACACATGATGGGAGGCAGACAGCCATGATTGCGAATGATAGCATCACACAACAAACTCCCCCTCTGGCTGCCAACCATCATCCACATGCCATAAACACATCATGCATGCACATTCAATGCACACTCATTCCTGCAAGTTTCATCCCCTTCCAATGCTCAGGTTCTGCCAGGCGCTTGGTGAGAATGTCAGCCGCCTGCTGCTGAGTCTTCACAAGCTCCAGTCGCACCTCCTTATCCAGGAGCCTCCTCGTCCAATGCCACTTAGGCCTGATGTGCTTTGTCAGGCCATGAAGACAGGCATTCTTCGCAAGCTTCACAGTCGACTCATTGTCACAAAATATCACGGTCGGCTCCTTCTGGCACACTCCGATCTCCTCCAACAAACGCCTCAGCCACACCACCTCCTTTGCCCCATGATGCAGGGCCATGTACTCTGTCTCACACAAGGACCTCATTCTGCTTCTTGCTGCGCCAACTCACTGCACCACCTCCAAAGAGGCACACATAGCCTCCAATGCTGGTGCCATCCGACTTCACTGAGTTGAAGCTAGCGTCGGTGTAGCAAGTCAAGAGCATCTCCCCCTTGCTCAAATCAGCAGCACCCCGCTGCTGCCTTTGCCTCACAGCACTGTACCCCAAGCCCACAGATGCTGTAGCACTCACATAGCGGACCAACCTCTTGGCCGCTTCCAGCTGCTCATGACTGGGGCACGAAACCACACTTGCAAGCCTGGATGTAGCAAACGCAATGTCAGGCCGCGTGTGGTTAGCCGCATAGTTGAGCGCTCCCAGCATGGAGTGAAATAGCTTCCTGTCACTCTCACCCACCACCTCCTCATCAGCACAGGGCTCCACAGTGAACCCCGAAGGCAGTGGGGTGGCTGGCTTCCCTCCATCTTGCAGCCCATACTTCTCGGCCAGCCCCTCACAGTACTTCCTCTGGTGCAACCTCAACACTCCCTTGTCAAGGTCTCTCTCCACATGCATCCCCAGGTAGTACTTCATGTCTCCCATATTGGAACACTTGAACTGCATTTCCAGCATCTCCTCCACACGTTCAATCATTGCAGACGACTCGGAGAAATGTAGGATGTCGTCCACGTACACCAAGAGCATGAGGAACTCGTTCCTCTCTTGCAGCAGGAACAGGCTGTGGTCGCACTCACTCTTCTTGAAACCCCCAGCCAGCAGTGTCTCCTCCAGCTTGTGGTACCATGCACGAGGAGCCTGCTTCAGGCCATAGATGGCCTTCTTCAGCCTGCACACCCTGCCGCTCCCATCATCCAGCCCCTCAGGCTGCAGCATGTACAGCTCCTCCAGGATGATCCCATTCAGGAAAGTAGTAATAATGTCCATCTGCTTGATCTTCCATCCACGGTTTGCAGCCATTGCCAGCATCGTTCTCAGTGTAGTCCCTTTCACCACAGGAGCAAATATGTCGTCAAAATCCTTCCCCTTTGTCTGCTGGAACCCCTTAGCCACAAGTCTTGACTTGTAGCGGGTCAGCTCCGATCAGGTCCGTTCTTGTGCCTGAAAATCAGCTTGGAAGAAATGGCCTTCTTCCCAGGAGGCAGCTCACACAGCTCCCACGTGTCATTCTCCAGCAGAGAGTCATACTCCTCCTTCACACTCTGCTTCCACTTCTCAGCATCGGGCCCACTCAAGGCCTCGGTAAGCGTCTTGGGCTCAGGGACGGCTGCCCAGTAGCAGTGCGCTATCTCCTCCTCATCACACTGCTCAGCCATGCTCCCAGCCCGCACCACTTTTGGCTTCCCAAAGCTCGGGTAGGTAAGCCGGTTAGGAGGACGCACATCCCTCCTAGGACGGTCAGCCGCACGTTGCTGCTGCTGCTGCTGCGGCTGCGGCGGCTGCTGCTGCTGCTGCTCCTCCACCTCAGGTTCTCCCCCATCCTTAGTCACCCCAGAATCTCCTCCCCCGACACGGAGACTTCCACCTGCCTTGAAGGCCGCTGCACTTCATCGGCCTCAATAATCAGCGGTGTGGTAGGGAGCTTCTGCTGCTGCTGCTTCCACTCCTTGTAGTACAAGGACTCGAGGAACTTCACATCCCTCGACACAGTCAGCTGCTGGCTGGTCAAGTCCCATATCAACCAGCCTTTGTGATCCCATGCAAGCCCCAAGTGCACACCCCATCTCCCAGAAGCCTCCAGCTTTCCCCTCTTCTCCTTAGGCACATGAAACACCACCATGCAGCCGTAGGCTCTCAGCATGTTGACTGCTGGTGCACTCCCATACCACTTGGTGTAGGGGATCCACAGTTTGTCCCCCACAGTTTGTTCTTTCACAACGACGACCTGCCTCAGTGCAGTCACCCAAAACGGATCCGGGTGCAGTCACCAAAAACGGATCCGGCAGCCCTGCGCGCCCAAGTAGAGTGCGGGCACCTTCCTGCAGGGTCCGATTGAACCGCTCAGCCACGCCATTCTGCTGAGGGTTGTAGGGCACTGTGAGCTGATGCTGGATTCCCTTCTTCTTCAGCACCGCCTCAAAATCAGCGCCAATGAACTCTCCTCCATTGTCGGTGCGGATCACTTTCACCTTGTGTCCGCTCTCCCTTTGTGCTCTCGGCATCCACTCCTTGAGAACAGCCGCTGCCACATCCCCCTTAGTCTTGAGAGGGTACACCCACACCGCACGCGTGTGGTCGTCCACAATGGTCAAGAAATAGCGGCTGCCCGAGAGAGAAAGGGCCCTCGTAGGCCCCACCACATCCATGTGCACAAGCGCGAGTGGTGCCTTGGCTGGTCCCGTGCTGCTGCTGAAGGGAAATTTCGTGAACTTGGTCTCAAGGCATGTAGGGCAGCTCCCAATCTCCTTCCCTGCCCCCTTCACCTCCAGTCCCTTCAAGCTCCCATCCTTCACTAACTTCTGCAGCATAGGGATGTTGATGTGGCACAACCTCTCGTGCCACGTCTCCCAATCGGCCTCACCACTCCCAGACGAAGCCTTTGCCCATGCAGCTGTCGCATCCACACCAGCAAGCACCTCACCGTATGGCTGCTGTGGCTGCTGAACCTTCTTGACTGCATCCAGGGCTCCAGCAGTTGGTGCAGTCTTCTCTCATCCTGCAGTTGCTTTAGCCGCTGCCGCTGCCTTTGCCGTTGCTGGTGGTTTCCCATTCCAAGGGATGATGGGCAGCTGCCACAGGTCCTTGATGCAGCTGCTCTTCTCCTCCAAATCCCACAGCAGCAACTTCCCAAGCTTTGCACGGCAGCTGGTTGGGCCGAACGTAACTTTGGCCTTGCTTTTCTGCAGCCGGCGCACAGAGAGGAGGTTAGCGGACAAGCCTTCAACAAGTAGGACATTCCCAAGCCCCACAAGTCCCCCATTGGCTCCCATCACCTTGGCATTCCCAACACCAATCACAGGGAGCAAAGCACCTGAAGCGGCAGCCACAAACTTGATCTTCCCAGGGGGTTTCACCTCATCAAGCAAATCTGCCCGCGGAGTCATGTGACTCGTGCAACCTGAATCTATCACCCAGTGAGTGAGGGGGTGCATCACAACCTTCCCAACCGAACCCACATCATCCTCACTCCCTTTCACTTCCTCAACCATGAGGAACAGCCCAGGGTCAGCTTTACCTTATACACCTTCACCTTGTGCACCTGAACCTTGTACAGCGCCACCTCGTGCGCGTTCACCACTTGGCGGCTTCATGCCTGGAGGCGCCCATCCTTCAGGCCGGCTGAAACACTTGAACCACGGGTGTCCAGCCTTCTTGCAGTACCAGCACGCACCCTCCATTCGGGTGCTCCCCCTGCCACCAGAGCTCCCATGCCCTTCATAGTAGGCACCTCGGCCTCTCCCTCTGCCAAAGCCTCTCCCGCGGCCTCGGCCTCTCCCTCCCCCTCTTCCTCTGCTGCCTCCTGCAGCTCCATACCCCTCAGCAGTCTTGTTGGCAGCACCACCTCCCGTGTGGCGCCTGCGGAAGTCCTCCTGCAGGATCTGCCACCGTAGCCACTAAGGCGTCCATTTGTCCTGCTGAACGTTGAGGGTGGGGATGAGATTGTCCCATGAGTTGTCGAGCACCGAGATGATCTTGGTGCACTGCTGCATCTCCGACACCTTGCTGCCCGCCGCTGCCATCCTCGCATAGGTGTCCTTGATCTTGTCAAGGACCGGTTTCACATCGTCTCCCGGTCGCATGGAGAGGGCCGCCAGCTCCTTCTCCAACACAATCACCAAGCTGCTGCAGCGGAATTACTACTGGCCCGACATGGCGTCGGACGTGCAGCGCTACGTGTCCGCCTGCCCGACCTGCCAAGCAATCAAGTCATCACGCCAACGTTCAGATGGATTGATGCAGCCCCTTGAGCCACCCGAACGACCGTGGCAACATGTGACAATGGACTTTGTCTCCGGACGGCCAGCTGGCGCAAGTGGCAACGATTCGGTGCTGGTCGTCGTCGACCGCTTAACGAAGATGGCGCATTTCGCACCATGCCGCACGACGACTACGGCTGAAGAAACAGCGAAGCTCTTCATCTCGACCGTCGTGCGACTACACAGGTTACCTTCGGCGATCATCAGCGATCGAGACCCGAAATTTACGTCGAAGTTCTGGCAGGAGACGTGGGCACAGTACGGCACCCGCCTGCAGTTTTCGTCGTCATACCACCCGCAAACCGACGGGCAGACCGAGAGGACAAACCAGACGATGGAGCAGTTGATTCGCACAAAATGCCCCGACATCACCAAGTGGGAAGATTCGCTTCCCATGCTCGAATTCGCGTACAAAAACACCCCGTCTGCAACGACCAATCAATCGTCGTTCTACCTCAGTTACAGGATAGATCCGGTGGTAACCTCTTCCACGATCACTGAAAATCTGGTACCACGGTCGCAGCAGTTTGTTTTGAAATTTCAAGCAGCACGCGACAAGGCAACGGAATTTATACGGAAGGCTAATACTGCCGCCAGCCGCTACGCCGACCGACATCGACGGAATTTACCCTTCCGTGACGGGCAGATGGTCCTCCTGGACACCAAGAATATCCGACTACCCTAGCTTGCAAAATTGCGTCCCCGCTACGTGGGACCTTTCCGCATCATTCGGATGCTGACCCCGGTCACGGCGAAACTTCTACTACCGGACGACTAGAAAATCCACGACGCCTTCCACGCCAGTTTGCTTCGCCACTACGTGGCTCCGCAGCCATCCGACGCCGCTCGACCCAACATCGCGCCAAATGTCCGACCTGTGGCAGATCCGACACTTCAACCTTGGAAGATTTTAAATCATCGCGCCAAGTGTCCGACCCCGGCTGGACGCCACGTCGACTTCCTCCTACGTTGGGTGGATCGCCCAAGCGAAGATGACACGTGGGTCCCAGCTGCCTCACTACAAGGCCACTCGGTGCTTCAGGATTATCTTTCCCGCCGACGCGTGCCTGATATTGACCACCTTTCTTAAGGGGGGGGGTAGTGTAAGGAATTTTGCTAATTCCTTACTGAGGCACGCCATACGCGTACATTTCCAACTTTTCGAATTTTAGGCTCGGTCCGCCGACTTCGCCTTCCGAACGTCCCTCGCGTCGCCTTCGGGTTTCCCAACCCCAAACCTGCACCCAACCTTCGCGCGACTCCGCGACCTCGGCCTAGCTAGCTTTGCTATATTGTGCCTAGGCCTCGTTTTTTGGTCAGTAGACGTAATCACTTCCGCGATATTGCATTCTGCGCACTCTTCTTTCGTACAAATCATAAAATGGATGGTACCGAGAGTAAGTGCCTTACTTGCCATATTAATGGTACCAAGAGTCGTTCATTATCCATGTGGACGGTACCAGGAGTATGTGCGTTACTCACCCGTATGGATGGTACCAAGAGTAAGTGCGTTAAATACCTATACAAATCGTACCAAAAGTAAGTGCGTTACTTACTCATATGGTTGGTACCAAGAGTAAGTGCGTTAATTACCCATATGGTGCCAGAAGTAAGTGCTTTTTTTACCCATACGGATGGTACCAAGAGTAAGTACGTTACTTAACCGTATAAATGGTAAAAACAATAAGTGGGTTAGTTACCCGTATAAATAGTATCATAAGTAAGTGCGTTACTTACCTAAATCTATGGTACCAAGAGTAAATGCGTAATTTACCCGGAGACATGGTACCAAGTGTAAGTGCGTTACTTATTCATATAGATGGTGCCAAGAGTAAATGCATTACATACTTGTATAGATGGAACCAAGAGCAAGTGCGTTAATTGCCCGTATGAATAGTATCAAGAATAAATGCGTTACATATCCGTTTGGATAGTACCAAGAGTAAGTGTGTTACTTAAGCGTACGGATGCTACCAAGAGTAAGTGCATAACTTACCCATATGGATGGTACCAAGAGTAAGTGCGTTACTTACCCATATGGATGGTACCAAAAGTAAGTGCGTTACTTACCCATATAGATGGTACCAAGAGTAAGTGCATTACTTACCCATATGGATGGTACCAAGAGTAAGTGTGTTTATTACCCATACAAACGGTACCAAGAGCGAGTGCGTTACTTACCAAGAATACCAACGGTACCAACAGTAAGTGCGTTACTTACCTGTACGGATGGTACCCAGAGTAAGTGCATTAAATACCCATATGTATGGTACCAAGAGTAAGTGCGTTAAATACCTATATAAATGGTAGGGAGACTAAGTGCATTACTTACCCGTATGGATGGTACCAAGAGTAAGTGCGTTAATTACCCAAACGAATGGTACCAAGAATAAGTGCGTTACTTACCCATATGGATGGTACCAAAAGTAAGTGCGTCAATCACCCATATGCATGGTACCAAGAAAAAGTGTGTTACCTACCTGTATGGATGGTACCAAAAGTATGTGCGTCAATTACCCATACGAATAGTACCAAGAGTATGTGCATTACTTATCCATATACATGGTACCAAGAGTAAGTGCGGTACTTCACCGTATGCATGGTACCAAGAGTAAGTGCGTTACTTACCAATTCGAATGGTACCATGAGTAAGTGTATTACTTACGTATGTGGATGGTACCAAGAGTAAGTGTGTTATTTACCCATATGGATGGTACTAAGAGTAAGTGTGTTACTTACCATAATAATGATACCAATAGTAAGTGCGTTATCCATATAAATGGTATCAAGAGTAAGTGTGTTACTTACTCATATGAGTGGTACTAAGAGTAAGCGCGTTACTTACCATAATAATGGTACCAAGACTGAGTGCGTTATTTATCTGCATGGATGGTACCTAGAGTAAGTGCGTTAATTACGCTTATGGATGGTAGTAAAAGTGAGTGCCTTACTTACCTGTATGGATGATACCAAGAGTAAGTGCGTTACTTACCCGTGTGGATGGTACTAAGAGTAAGTGCGTTACTTATCCATACAAACGGTACCAACAGTAAATGCATTACTTACTTGTATGGATGGTACAAAGAGTAAGTGCGTTAATTCCCCATACGAATGGTACCCAGCATAAGTGCAATACTTACCCATATGGATGGATTAAGAGTAAGTGCGTTATTATTAAGAGTATGTGTGTTAATTACCCATACAAATGGTACCAAGAGTAAAAGCATTACTTGCCCATATGGATGGTATCAAAGTAAGTGCGTTCCTTACCCATATGAATGGAACCAAGAGTAGGTGCCTTACTTATTCGTATGGATGGTACCAAGAGTAAGTGCGTTACTTACCCATACGGATGGTACCAAGAGTAAGTGCGTTACTTACCCATACGGATGGTACCAAAGGGCGTTTGGTATCCGTATTGATGGTATCAAGGATAAGTGTGTTACTTACCTATATGAGTTGTACCAAGAGCATGTGCGTTTTGTACCCATACGAATGGTACCAAGAGTAACTGCGTTACTTACCCATATGGTTGGTACCACTAAAAAGTACATTAATTACCCATATGGATGATACCAAGAGTAAGTGTTGGGTGCAAATGCACATTGCACGACATCCTGCCGTCTGTTTATACGAGTATGCGTGTGCGAATGCATTTGCGTGTGAATGGTGTGTTCGTGTGTTTGTTTGCTTTCGCATTTTTCGCTTGATGCATTTGCAGGTACTCGCGCAATGTGCACTTCGGCACAACATTGTATGCGCTATGAACAGTGCAAGCAGAAAGGACGAGCTCGCAAAGGAACCCAAGATGGAAGCTTTGCAGTTCGGTTGAGTTGATTGCGCAGATTCAGTTTTATCCAACTCGAAATTGTACTGTTTTGTTTGGTTAACTATAGTGTAGCAGGGAAGGCACTATAGGGGTACAATTTAGGTGAAGGTTGGATGTTGTTTGTCTGTATCTGCATGCTACAGGGCCAGGGGAAACCAGCGGAACCAGCATTTGGCTGGTTGGGCAAAGACAAAACAGGTTCTGTTTTTAGAACCTGAACCTGGTTGTTGTTTTCCCAGGTTGGAAAAACAGAACTAGAGGTTGTTTACCAACCTACCACCTGCTATTTTGTCCAGCCAGGTTGGTTCTGTTGCTTGGAATTATTTGGGATCATCCCTGGTTGTTCCCAGGTTGATTCCCAAGGTCCTTGCTAGCTAGAACTATTTAATCCTTCTCTGTTTGTACCTGAATATAGTCAAATTGATTCAAGCGAATTCCTTCCTCGCTGGAATTTCGTTTCTGCGCTATTCGACGGCGGAATGCTACCCGAGTCAACGCTAGTATGCTAGCACTCCAACGCTAGGCAAATGCTGTCCGAGCCATAACTTAGTAATGGCAGAACTTTTCGCGAGGCAACTTGGCTCATTTTAAAGCTCTTGGAGCGAGCTTCGATATAGCGAATTCTCAGCTTAATCCGACCGACGGTCTGCACGGCACGCTGCGCGACGTTCAAGGTACTCTTGCTGTTTTGACTAAGTCCTTCTTGATCCCTCTCTCTACAAACTCGGACCCGAGGATAGGGGCTGGTCTTGTACCAGGCACCCAGGGACCCTTGGAGGTGACCCCGAGGAGAGGTTTTAAGTTTGATTAAGTCCTAATAGCTTGAGTTTATTAGGCCCTTACACCAACAAGCTGGTATCAGAGCTGCGTTATAGTGATCCTCGTTATAGGTAGCTATGGCGGGCAACACCTCGGCGGGAGCTGGTGAATCTTCAGCCCAAGATCGTAGCGGCAGCCAAGATTCTGGTCTTTCAGCGCCAAGGGGAGCGCGAACAAACCAGGGCTCGCTTGTCAAGGAGGTGCTGAAGAATTTCACCGTCGAGAAGTTCAATGGTGAGGGCTATGATGATTGGGCCTGGAAAATGCAATTATATTTCCGTCAGATCGGTTTGCTGAAACTAATGATTGGGGAGGAGCCTAGACCGAGTGACCCCACGCTGCAGGAAGATTGGGACGAGCGCTCCTCGGCTGGCTACTATCTGATGTCGCAGAGTTTGGAGCTGAACCAGCGTCACCACGTCATGCACCTGCTGCCGGAGGTTGAATGCGGTCCGAAGGCGTGGACCGTGTTGAAGGAGCTGCACGCCCCGACCTCCATTGTCGCAACGTTGATGCTGGAGAGGGAGCTGTCCGCGTTGCGCCTGAGCGAGGGAGAGCCGGTGCAACCAGTCCTGGACAAGATGCGCGACCTCTACGCGAAGTTGGCGACCGCGGGAATCACCTACCCGGAGCAGACCAAGTGCTTGAAGATGCTCTCGCTGCTGCCAGAATCGTGGCTTCAATTTACGAGCGGATTAAGCCTGCCGCAGAACCAGAGCTTGTGGACGCTCGAGTGGGTGCGGACGAAGATTCTGGAGGAGGACTTCCGTCGCCGCCAACTGAGGGGTGGAGACGACGGCAGCAGCGGCTACGGGATGCAAGGGAGCCGACGTGGCAGAGGACGTGGCTTCGGTGGTGCTGGACGCGGTGCAAAGAAAGACGACGACTCCAACGACCAACAAGGAGGTACCGGTTGGGGTCGCGGTGCGAAATCTGGACGTGGGGGCAAGTCGGGTGCTGGTGGCAAAATGAAAGGGAGTTGCTGGTATTGTGAGAAGGAAGGGCACCCCTGGTTTTTGTGCTATAAGAAACCCGATGGATGGACCCCCCAGAATCGTCACCAGGATGGCGGCGCGCGGAGGAACCAGAAAAACGGCGCCAACATGGTCGCTGATTCGTCCGACAACAACCCGAAGGGCAACGGCGGTGCGGAGAAGAAGAAGGAGCGCACCGCGGGCCAATTCTTCCATGTGGGAGACAAGGGGGAGCAAGGAGACGCCTCTGCCAAAGTTGGAGCAGAGCTGCACCCCCTAGACTATTGGGTGTTGGACACAGGCGCTGCTTGGACGATGACGCCGCGCAAGGACCTGCTGGACGAAGTACGAGCTGCACCGATCAATGAAGTGTGCTCCGCCTCTGGACACATGTTGAAGGTGGCTGGTGCGGGACGAGCTGCGTTTAAGGGAGCGGATGGCAAGCCGGTGGTGCTGCACGACGTTCTCTTCGTCCCCGACCTGAAGGCCAACCTTATCTCCCTCCGTAAGCTTGGCAAGGCTGGGGTGAACACCAACACGGATGGGGCACGCACTTATAAGGGGAAGCTGGGCAATCGGGTGCTTTGGGATCTGCACGAGAGCAAGGACGTGTACAGATCTATGTGGCAGCTGCCGGCCCTGGCGTGGCATGGTGGGGGGCAGGCTGGAGAGGGGTCTGCATCCCAGGGGGAGTGCAATGCCGTTGGAGGAGTTGGTGTGAAAGTGTCGGCCAGATCTGGGGAGACAGATTGGGCAACGGCACACCGGCGCTTAGGGCATGTGGCAATGCCTTTGCTAAAGCAGCTGGAGAAGGATGGAGCCGTTAAGGGTCTGAAGCTGAACGGACAGCCACCCGATGACAACTGTGAAATCTGTTTGCTTTCAAAGTTCACCCGTTTCCCTTTCCATAGTGTGGCTGGCAGGAGCAAGAAGCCTTTGGAGCTGGTCCACATGGACTTGGTGGGGCCGCTGCCGGTGCAAGGGCACAAGGGGGAGCGGTATTTTCTTACAATTGTGGATGACTGGAGCAGGCTGATGTGGGCGTATCCGCTGAAGCAGAAGGACCACGCCGCCTCCACGATACGGGACGATTGGCTGCCATTCGTGGAGAAGCAGGCGGAGTGTGTAGTGAAGCGGATTAGGACAGACCGGGGTGGTGAGTTCCTTGGAGCTGAAATGACGGCCTGGCTCAAGAAGCAGGGCATCCAGAGAGAGCTGACCACGGCTTATACCCCACAGTCCAATGGTGTAGCAGAACGGGCAAACCGGACCATTCTGGAGACAGCTAGGGCGCTGCTCATAGAATCTGGGCTGAGCAATTCTATGTGGCCTCATGCTGTCCGGCACGCCACTGTCGCTAGGAACAGGGTGCTCACCAAGGTTGGGGATGACTCGTGGGTGCCGTTGGAGAGGTGGCTTGGGAGGAAGCCGCCGGTGGACATGCTGAGGGTGTTCGGTTGCATGGCAGTCGCCCACGTCCCCAAGACCTACCGCAGTAAGTTGGGGGCGAGTGCAATCTGGTGTGTGCATTTGGGGCTGGCTGCTGAGAGCAAGGGATGGCTGCTATGGGAACCATCCAAGGGTGTGTTGTTTGACAGCAGGGATGTGAAATTCATTGAGGGCATGATGTATGGGAGCTGGGAGAAACAGCCGGAGGCAAGGGTGTCCCAGCAGATGGAGCAGATCACCATGCAGCTGGACCTGACTCCTAGTGTGTGGGAGGAGGGAGAGGAGGCAGCTGCTGGAAATGGTGATGGAGAGAAGGTACAGGAGGCATCTGCTGGTGGAGAAAATGGTGTGGAAACTGGCGGCAGCACTAGTGGAGCTGCTGGACCCGAGGGAGGAGAGAAGCAGCAGGGAAAAACTAAGAAGCCGAAGGGTGTCGTTATGAAGGGATGGGAGACACCCGTCTCCAGGCCAGGACGTACCCGTATGGCTACTAAGAAGCTGACTGCAGGAACTGATGCAGCAGAGCAGCAGCTAGGGACCGAAGAGGCATTGCTGATTCTACCTCATGGCTATGACCCGGATGAGGAGGATGAGCCTGCGTACTGTTTTCTTGCCCCTGCACTAGAGGAACCAGCTAGCATGGAGGAGGCATTAGCTGGACCAGATAGGGACAAGTGGCTGGCTTCTAGGGATGCTGAGTACCAGAGTCTGCTGGAGAACAGGACATGGGATCTGGTGGTGCTGCCTGATGGGAAGAAAGCGATACAATGCAAGTGGGTGCTGAGGATCAAGACCGATGACAAGGGGCAGGTCACCATCTACAAGAGTAGGCTGGTGGCGAAGGGGTTTATGCAGAAGGAGAAGCAGGACTTCAACGAGATCTTTGCTCCCACTGCCAAACCCCCTACCCTCCGTGTCTTGTTGGCAGATGCAGCTGTTAGTGGAAAATTCATCATTCAGATGGATATTTCAACGGCATTCCTGAATGGGATTTTAGAGGAGGATGTGTACATGACGCAGCCGCCTGGGTATGAGGATGGTACGGGCAGGGTGTGCAAGCTCAACAAGTCCATCTACGGCTTGAAGCAGGCGCCACGCTGCTGGTACCAGAAGTTGGCAGCTGTTTTAGAGGAGATGGGATTCAGGACCAGCAGCTGTGATGAGAGCCTCTTTCTCAAGGGCGAGGGGGAGAAGCTGGTGCTGTTTCTGGTCTATGTGGACGACATTCTTCTCTTCAGCAGCAGCATGAAGGAGATCCAGAAAGTGCAGCAGCAACTGATGGAAAACTTCAAGTGCAAGAACCTTGGGGAGGTAAAGTACTACCTCGGGATGCACGTGGAGAGGGATCCAGATCACAGGTGGTTGAAGCTGCACCAGGAGAAGTTCATCAAGGAGCTGGGGGAGAAGTATGGGATTGAGAATGAGCGCAAGGTTGCAACTCCCCTGCCAGCAGAATTCAAGCTTGTGAAGGCTGCAGAGGATGAAGGGGTTGAAGCTGAAGAGCAGCAGCAATTTCAGTCCTTGGTGGGCAGCCTCTTGTACGCAGCAGTTCACACGAGGCCCGACATCTCTTTCTCGGTTGGGCAGCTGGCTAGGGTGGTGCAGAATCCATCAGAGGAGCAGGTGGATGCAGCTGAGCGTGTGGTGAAGTACCTGAACTCTCACCCAAGCATTGGAGTTCAATACTCCGCATCTGCACAGGTGAAGCAGAAAGGGGTGGAGGTGCTGAAAGAGAAGGGGGAGAGGCTTGGAGAAGGCAAGCTATTTCTCACTTGCTTTACCGATGCTACATGGGCTTCTGAGAAGGAGGATTCCTCATCTGTGGGAGGATACATCTGCGTAGTTGGGGGAGGACCTGTTAGTTGGAGGTCCAAGAAGCAGACGGAGACGGCACTCTCTTCCGTAGAATCAGAGTACATGGCGATGTTCCATGGGGTGAAGGAGGTGATTTGGCTGAGGAGGCTGTTAGAGGAGATTGGCCAGGAGCAGAAAGTTGCTACGCCGCTGTTTTGTGATAGCAAGGGGGCTCTTGGGATGGCCAGGAACGCTGTGCTTCATGGCCTGAACAAGCACATGCGTATCAAGTGGCACTGGCTGCGTAAGGAGGTGAAGAGGGGGACGGTGCATCCGATCTACATCAAGACTCACCAGCAGCCAGCAGACTTTCTCACCAAGAGGCTTGCGGATGAGCCTCATTGGCGTTGTGTGCGCATGAGTGGAATGAGCATGAACTAGCATGGAATGACGGGGATGCAGCCGGCAGGCTGAGGGGGAGTGTGTTGGGTGCAAATGCACATTGCACGACATCCTGCCGTCTGTTTGTACGAGTATGCGTGTGCGAATGCATTTGCGTGTGAATGGTGTGTTCGTGTGTTTGTTTGCTTTCGCAATTTTCGCTTGATGCATTTGCAGGTACTCGCGCAATGTGCGCTTCGGCACAACATTGTATGCGCTATGAACAGTGCAAGCAGAAAGGACGAGCTCGCAAAGGAACCCAAGATGGAAGCTTTGCAGTTCGGTTGAGTTGATTGCGCAGATTCAGTTCTATCCAACTCGAAATTGTACTGTTTTGTTTGGTTAACTATAGTGTAGCAGGGAAGGCACTATAGGGGTACAATTTAGGTGAAGGTTGGATGTTGTTTGTCTGTATCTGCATGCTACAAGGCCAGGGGAAACCAGCGGAACCAGCATTTGGCTGGTTGGGCAAAGACAAAACAGGTTCTGTTTTTAGAACCTGAACCTGGTTGTTGTTTTCCCAGGTTGGAAAAACATAACCAGAGGTTGTTTACCAACCTACCACCTGCTATTTTGTCCAGCCAGGTTGGTTCTGTTGCTTGGAATTATTTGGGATCATCCCTGGTTGTTCCCAGGTTGATTCCCAAGGTCCTTGCTAGCTAGAACTATTTAATCCTTCTCTGTTTGTACCTGAACATAGTCAAATTGATTCAAGCGAATTCCTTCCTCGCTGGAATTTCGTTTCTGCGCTATTCGACGGCGGAATGCTACCCGAGTCAACGCTAGTATGCTAGCACTCCAACGCTAGGCAAACGCTGTCCGAGCCAGAACTTAGTAATGGCAGAACTTTTCGCGAGGCAACTTGGCTCATTTTATAGCTCTTGGAGCGAGCTTCGATATAGCGAATTCTCAGCTTAATCCGATCGACGGTCTGCATGGCACGCTGCGCGACGTTCAAGGTACTCTTGCTGTTTTGACTAAGTCCTTCTTGATCCCTCTCTCTACAAACTCGGACCCGAGGATAGGGGCTGGTCTTGTACCAGGCACCCAGGGACCCTTGGAGGTGACCCCGAGGAGAGGTTTTAAGTTTGATTAAGTCCTAATAGCTTGAGTTTATTAGGCCCTTACACCAACAGCGCCAACGTTGCATGTCCACGGTGCGCCAGCGCTGCAGCAAGTCGGCTGCACAGCGCTGCAACCGCAGGACAACGGTGCACCTGCTTCGCAGGTGCACGCAGCTGGTTGGTGCTCCTCTCATTGTCACGAGCACAGCGCAGACATTCCCGCCCGTGACGGCGCCCATCAGCCACGTCGACCTCGGGATACCACCCCCGAGGTCGTCCTTCGCCAAAACCATCCCCGGCGACCTCCGCAGCTGTCGCCCAGGTATCCCGGTCGACCGGGCAACCCCGCCTGGTCGTCCAGCCCAGTCGGACGCCGGCTACGCCAAGCCCGGCGTCCCCAGGTCGGCGTCCTGGCGTCCTGGTCGGCGTCCCCTCACCCAGGACGCCTTCCAGGCGCCCAAGTCAGCATCTAGGCGTCCGGGACGCCGAGCAGACCATCAGGTCGGCGTCCAGCCTCCCAGGACGCCGGGTAGACGCTCCGGGCGGCGTCGAGACATCCAGGACGCCGAGCAGGCGCCCAGGTCGGCGTCCCACCTCCCAGGACGCCGAGCAGACGCCTAGCACGGCGTCCAGGCCCCCCAAGGACGCCGAGCAGACGCCTAGGTCGGCGTTCACCTGCTCGGCGCCCTCCAGCCAGACGCCCCCAAGCTCCGCGCCCTCGTAGTGGCCCCCGTGCTCACTGCTGCAGGTCGGCTGCATCCCCCGCACACCCGACCACGAGGTCGGCTCCGCCCAAGCGAGGACGGGGCCGAACACAACTCCCGTTGACGCAGCCGCGTTCACGCTTGGGTCCCCAGCCCACACGGCAGCACAGTTCGGAAAATAGCTCGGCGGCGTGCACCCAACACACAGCACGCCGGTCACCGCACCAGCCATGCAAGAGGGCATGGCACCTACTGCTGCACGTCGTTGTCGCCGTCGCCGACTTCAGCCAGGCGCACCTGGCCGACTGCGACGGAGCACCGGTTGAAGGCCGGGTAGTGCAGCGCCTTCGTCAGAAAGTCGGCTGGCTGCTCAGCGGTCGGGATGTACTGCAACGCAAACTTCCCCCGCTTCACCATGTGCTGCAGCCAGGCCTGTCGCTGCTCCATGTGCTTGAGGTTGCCTGTCAACCCCATGCCCCCGGCGACCGTGATGGCCGACTTGTTGTCCACTCGCAGGACAGTCGGCTTCCCGGCGTCCAGCTGCCGGAATTCTGCAAGGAGGAAGCGAAGTCGGCGTCCCTCCTTGCCGGCTTCGACGGCCGCCACGTACTCAGACTCGGTCGACGACAGCGTCGCGCACTTGATGCGCTGGCTCGACCAGGAGACCGCGGCCCCTCCGTAGACGAACACGTAGCCGCCCGTGCTCATCCTGTTCTGCTTGTCACCGGCGTCGTCGGCGTCCACGTAGCCGACCAGCTCCAGCGACTCAGGTCCACCGCCGAACTCCAGGGCGGTGTCGCGCGTGTTGGCGAGGTAGGCGAGGCAGCGGTCGACCTCGCGCCAATGCTGGTCGGCGCTCACCGTGAGGCCGCTCCCCAGCTTGCTGCAGGCGAAGGCGATGTCCGGCCTCGTCGTCGCCGTCGCAAACTGCAGCGAGCCGACCTTCTGCCGGTACTCCTCCTCCTGACGCTCCTGCGCCTCCTCGTCGTTGAAGGTGAGCTCGGCGTAGGCGTCGACCGAGACCGGCGTCTTCGGGGTGCGCCCAGTCTGCTCCTCGTCGATGAAAAGCCTATGGAGCTTGTCGGCGTAGCCCTGCTGGTGCAGCCACAGCTTCCCCGCCGACCTGTCGCGCACGATCTCCAGCCCGAGGTACTTCTGCACCGGCGAGATCTCGCGCAGCTCGAAGGTGGCTTCCAGCAGCTCCCTCAGCTCCTTCAGCATCGCGGCGCTGCTGCTGGCGGCCAGCAGGTCGTCGACGTAGACCAGCACCTAGCAGGCCACTCCGTCGTCGCCGACCTTGAAGTACAGAGCCTCGTCGACCTGGCTCTTCTTCCACCCGGCGCCGACCAACACATCGTCGACCGAGACCGACGTCTTCGGAGTCCGTCCGCCCTGCTCCTCGTCGATGAAGCGCCTACGCAGCTTGTCGGCGTAGCCCTGCTGGTGCAGCCACAGCTTCCCCGCCGACCTGTCGCGCGCGATCTCCAGCCCGAGGTACTTCTGCACCGGCGAGATCTCACGCAGCTCGAAGGCGGCCTCCAGCAGCTCCTTCAGCTCCTTCAGCATCGCAGGACTGCTGCTGGCGGCGAGCAAGTCATCGACGTAGACCAGCACCCAGCAAGTCGCTCCATCGTCGCCGACCTTGAAGTAGAGGGCCTCGTCGACCTGGCTCTTCTTCCACCCAGCGTCGACCAGCACGTCGTTGAGCGCCAAGTACCATAGCAGCGGCGACTGCTTCAGCCCGTACAGGCTCTTCAGCAGCTTGCACACCCGGCCGGTTCCGTCGTTGAAGTAGTCCGGCTGCGACATGTACAGCACCCGGTCAAGCTTGCTCTGCAGGAAGGCGTTCTTCATGTCGAGCTGCATCAGGTTGAGGTTGAGCACGGCGACGATGCTGAGGAAGATCCTCAGCGTCACGTAGCTGCCCACCGGCGCGAACGTCTCGTCGTAGTCGGCGCCGTACACCTGCGTGAAGCCCTTCACGACCAGCCTTGCCTTCTCACGCTCGACGGTGTCGTCGATGTTGTACTTCGTCGTCAGCACCCACCGGTTCTTCATGACGTTCACTCCCGGCGGGCGTTCGACCAGCTCCCACGTGCCCATGCTGAGAAGGCTGCGGATCTCCTCCTCCATGGCGGCTTTCACCGCCGGGCCCTTCCAGCTCGCCAGCGCCTCCTTCACCGTCATCGTCGAGATGTCCCAACGGTGCTCGGGGTCGGCGTGCATGTCGGGGTCGAGCTCCGGGAACTCCTCATCCTTCTCGGCGTCATCGTACAGCAGCTCGTCGTCGTCCTCCACGTCGTACACCGTGGTGAAGGCAGCAGGGACGAAGAAGTCAGGTGGCCTCCGCAGCTGGCCTGTCCGCCGTGGGCCCGGCGGAGCCTCCTCGGCGTCCGCTTCATCATCGCCGTCGTCGCTGTCCTCGGCGTCCCGCTGCACCTCAATCGGCGTCCCGACCGACCTCTCCCCTGCTGTCAGCTCCCTTGCTGACTGCCAGGTCGCCGAATGCTCCTGGGTCGGCCGCGCTTCTGCCTGCTCCCCTGTCGGCGTCACCTGCTCGGCCTGCTGCTTCCCCGGCGGCCCCTCTGTCGTCGTGACGTCCTGGCCGACTTGCTGGGCATCACGGCGGCCACCGGCGATGCTCTTGGTCGGCGCCACAGGCGACGCCCCACTGCTCCCCTCATCGCCGGAGGCCGACGCCGGAGTCAGCCCATGCAGATCAGCGACGAGGGGAGGGGCAGGGGAAGGGTGGACGACCTCGGCGTCCTCATCAGCAAGCTCACCGACCTCGGCGAGCAGCGTCAGCGTCGCCGTGGAGGTGTCGGTTGGTGGGGTGGTCGGCGTCCGTCCTGACACCGGCCCATGCTCCGACTTCCACACCTCCATTGACATGTCCTCAAAGAACACCACGTCCGAGGTGGTGACCATCCGATTGGCAGTGATGTCGAGGAGCTCCCATCCCTTGCTCTCCTCCGAGACGCCGAGATGAAGGCCCCACCGGGCTTTCGGCTTCAGCTTCCCACCACGCTGCTGCTCGGGGACGAGGAACTGCGCCATGCAGCCCCACACGCGGGCCAGCGACAAGTCCGGCTTCTTCCCGGTGAGCAGCTGGTACGGCGTCGTGCCCGGCGTCGCCGACCGCTCCAGGCAGTTGCGGACCCAGACGGCCTGCCGCAGAGCGAGGTGCCACCAGTGGTGCTGCACGCCCATGTGCAGCAGCATCGTCCGCACCAACTCCACGACCGTCCGCATCTCCCGCTCCGCCATGCCGTTCTGCTGCGGAGTGTAGGGGCATGTCAGGTCGTGGAGGATCCCCTTGCCGTTCACGAGGGCGGTGAAGTCCTTCCCGAGGAACTCCCCTCCCCGGTCAGAACGCAGCATCAGCACCGACTTCTTCGTCTGCCGCTCAACCGTCACCAGCCACTGCTCAAACTCCCGCAGCACGTCGGACTTCTTGGCGACCGGCTTCACCCACACGTAGCGGGTCTTGCGGTCCTTCAGCAGCAGGAAGTACAGGCTGCCATCCTTGGCGGCCACGCGAAACGGCCCGCACAGGTCGATGTGCACGACGGCCAGGGCGTCCTCGGCGTCCGAGCCCTTGTCGGGGAAGGAGTGCCGCGCAAGCTTCCCGCCGACGCACGAGACGCAGGGCGAAGTGGCGCCGGACGCCGACTTGAGGTCCAGCCCGGTGGCTACCTCGTGCTTCGCCGAGCTCCGTATGGTGTCCATGCCGACGTGCGCAAGCCTCGCATGCAGCCTGTCCGGCGTCGCCTTCGTTGCTGAGACGATTGCCCGTAGGGCCACTTCCGTCGCCGTAGTCGTAGCCAGGCAGGGACGCAGGTCGGTGCAGAGAATCCGACCGGAGTACTTTGCGTGACCAAGCACGTCGCCCGTCGCCGAGACGAGCAGCATGCCGTCGCCGTCCTCCTTCAGCTTCACGCCGTTCTCCTTCAGCTGACCAGACGACAGGAGGTTCGCATGCACGCCCGGGACGTACAGCACGTCGGGGATGAGCACACGCTTCCCGGCCTCCCCTTGCAGCGCAACCGTGCCACGGCCGCGAACGTCCTGCAACGCCCCATTGAAGCCGCGCACATGCTTCACGTCGCCGCTCGGCCCCATGTCGACGAAGACCTCCTTCGTCCCCATCAGGTGGTGGGAGCAGCCGCTGTCCAGCAGGACCACTGCCGGGTTCGCCTGCACTGCTGCTGCCATCGCCTGGAAATCCTCACCAGCCTCCGGCGCCAGTGAGACGGTCGGCTCCACGACGCCGACCAGGGAGCACGACGCCGACTTGTCGTCGCTCCCCTTGCCGCCAGCAGAGGAGTCGGCGTCCTTCGCCGAGGTCGACTTGTTCGACTGCTTCTCCTTGCGCGGCTGGTTGCCTCGACGTGGACGACGGCTGGCCGACCTCCCGCGGCCTCCCTTGGCGTCGTCGTCGTCGGATTCGCTGCGGTCGGGACACTCGAAGGAGAGGTGGTCGGGGCTGTGGCAGATCCAGCATTCCCGACGCCGACTTCCTCCTCCGCGACCGCCTTCCTTCGCCGACTTACCCTTGTCGGCGTCCTTGGCCGGCTTCCCACCTCCGCTACCACCGCTGCCAGGCTTGCCGCGCTGCCCTGGTCGGCTACCTTGCTTCGCCGGGGCAACGTAGTTTGCTTGCAGCAGGAGCTCCGTGGACTTCTCGGCCTCCTGCATCGCCTCGTCCTGCAGGATGTACGAGGTAAGGGAGTCCTCGTTGAGTGTCGCCCGCGTGCTCGGCGCCACTGACAGCCGCTTCAGCAGGTTGTAGCTGCTCGGGAGCCCCTTTAGGACGTGCGTGACATACGACGCCGTGGAATACTGCACGCCGGCCATCCTCATGGTGGCGAGAAGTCGCCGTGCCCGGTTGCAGTAGTCCGTCGCTGTCTCCTGCTCGCCCATCCGCAAGTGCGTCATCTGCTTCTCGAGCTGGCCGATGTACAGGTCGTCGGTGACCTGGTACGTCGACTCAATGAAGTGCCACGCCTGGTGCCCGGCGTCAAGGTACTCCCTGCACCACTTCATGGCGATCTGCACGCCCGGTGAGCAGCACCGCGAGATGACCGTGAAGGTCAGCAGCTGCACGGCGCGAAACTCCGCACGCAAGTCGGGGTAGATCTCCTCCGGCGTCTCCACGGTCCCACGAGCGAAGCCGATCAGCCCGGCCATCTCCAGTTGAGGCTCGATCGCCTCCTTCCAGGTGAGGATGTCCGGTCGACCGACCAGCAGGGGGGTGACCTGAATCCTGTCCGGCGTAAATTTGAAGTAGCCGTAGCTCGGCGCAATCCCTCCCGCCGTCACGTGTGACGCCAACATCGGCACCAATCCACTTCGTCGGCCACCGACGTAGCCCTGCGAGGTCCCCGCCGACGACTGCATCCCTCGCGCCTGAACGCCACCGACTTCATCGGCGTGTATCACTCCTCTCTGCCTCGACGTGCCTCCCGCACTGCTGCCGACCTGGCCTCCCCCGGCGTTGACGCCCACGTCGACGCCGCCCTCGGTGTTCGCCGGTCGAGGAGAAGCAGGCCGAGAAGGGTGCTCCGACGCCCACATGCTGCGGAGCCCGGCCTCGACGACCGCCCACGGCAGGTCACCATACCCGTTGGCCTCGTGCTTTCTCCTCGCGTTCTCCAGCCGCGCCTCCAGGGTGTCCACCACCCCGGCGTCACCTACGCCGCCGCCTACCATGGTGACTAACGCACAGCTGCCGGCCTACGAACACAGTTGGGGAGTGCAAAATCGGCTAGACTGAACTACGTCGCTGTGTTGTCCACGCTCACCGCACCATGCGGAGATAACTCTAGCAACGGGAGCTTTACTACGGGGAAGGCACGTTGTGTGAGAGGGATCTCTGCGTTCGTTCCTTAGTCGTTTGCTTGTGTGTTCTCTGCTTGCACATTCACGGGGAGATTTTGCAAGAGTTCCACTAGCAAAGATTGACAACAATGATAGCAACAACGTTGGCAACACTGACTACATCAGAGCTAGCTAGGCTGCTGGTCGTGTTGGTGTAAGGGCCTAATAAACTCAAGCTATTAGGACTTAATCAAACTTAAAACCTCTCCTCGGGGTCACCTCCAAGGGTCCCTGGGTGCCTGGTACAAGACCAGCCCCTATCCTCGGGTCCGAGTTTGTAGAGAGAGGGATCAAGAAGGACTTAGTCAAAACAGCAAGAGCACCTTGAACGTCGCGCAGCGTGCCGTGCAGACCGTCGGTCGGATTAAGCTGAGAATTCGCTATATCGAAGCTCGCTCCAAGAGCTTTAAAATGAGCCAAGTTGCCTCGCGAAAAGTTCTGCCATTACTAAGTTATGGCTCGGACAGTGTTTGCCTAGCATTAGAGTGCTAGCGTACTAGCGTTGACTCGGGTAGCATTCCGCCGTCGAATAGCGCAGAAACGAAATTCCAGCGAGGAAGGAATTCGCTTGAATCAATTTGACTATATTCAGGTACAAACAGAGAAGGATTAAATAGTTCTAGCTAGCAAGGACCTTGGGAATCAACCTGGGAACAACCAGGGATGATCCCATATAATTCCAAGCAACAGAACCAACCTGGCTGGACAAAATAGCAGGTGGTAGGTTGGTAAACAACCTCTGGTTCTGTTTTTCCAACCTGGGAAAACAACAACCAGGTTCAGGTTCTAAAAACAGAACCTGTTTTGTCTTTGCCCAACCAGCCAAATGCTGGTTCCGCTGGTTTCCCCTGGCCTTGTAGCATGCAGATACAGACAAACAACATCCAACCTTCACCTAAATTGTACCCCTATAGTGCCTTCCCTGCTACACTATAGTTAACCAAACAAAACAGTACAATTCCGAGTTGGATAGAACTGAATCTGCGCAATCAACTCAACCGAACTGCAAAGCTTCCATCTTGGGTTCCTTTGCGAGCTCGTTCTTTCTGCTTGCACTGTTCATAGCGCATACAATGTTGTGCCGAAGCGCACATTGCGCGAGTACCTGCAAATGCATCAAGCAAAAAATGCGAAAGCAAACAAACACACGAACACACCATTCACACGCAAATGCATTCGCACACGCATACTCGTACAAACAGACGGCAGGATGTCGTGCAATGTGCATTTGCACCCAACACACTCCCCCTCAGCCTGCCGGCTGCATCCCCGTCATTCCATGCTAGTTCATGCTCATTCCACTCATGCGCACACAACGCCAATGAGGCTCATCCGCAAGCCTCTTGGTGAGAAAGTCTGCTGGCTGCTGGTGAGTCTTGATGTAGATCGGATGCACCGTCCCCCTCTTCACCTCCTTACGCAGCCAGTGCCACTTGATACGCATGTGCTTGTTCAGCCCATGAAGCACAGCGTTTCTGGCCATCCCAAGAGCCCCCTTGCTATCACAAAACAGCGGCGTAGCAACTTTCTGCTCCTGGCCAATCTCCTCTAACAGCCTCCTCAGCCAAATCACCTCCTTCACCCCATGGAACATCGCCATGTACTCTGATTCTACGGAAGAGAGTGCCGTCTCCGTCTGCTTCTTGGACCTCCAACTAACAGGTCCTCCCCCAACTACGCAGATGTATCCTCCCACAGATGAGGAATCCTCCTTCTCAGAAGCCCACGTAGCATCGGTAAAGCAAGTGAGAAATAGCTTGCCTTCTCCAAGCCTCTCCCCCTTCTCTTTCAGCACCTCCACCCCTTTCTGCTTCACCTGTGCAGATGCGGAGTATTGAACTCCAATGCTTGGGTGAGAGTTCAGGTACTTCACCACACGCTCAGCTGCATCCATCTGCTCCTCTGATGGATTCTGCACCACCCTAGCCAGCTGCCCAACCGAGAAAGAGATGTCGGGCCTCGTGTGAACTGCTGCGTACAAGAGGCTGCCCACCAAGGACTGAAATTGCTGCTGCTCTTCAGCTTCAACCCCTTCATCCTCCGCAGCCTTCACAAGCTTGAATTCTGCTGGCAGGGGAGTTGCAACCTTGCGCTCATTCTCAATCCCATACTTCTCCCCCAGCTCCTTGATGAACTTCTCCTGGTGCAGCTTCAACCACCTGTGATCTGGATCCCTCTCCACGTGCATCCCGAGGTAGTACTTTACCTCCCCAAGGTTCTTGCACTTGAAGTTTTCCATCAGTTGCTGCTGCACTTTCTGGATCTCCTTCATGCTGCTGCTGAAGAGAAGAATGTCGTCCACATAGACCAGAAACAGCACCAGCTTCTCCCCCTCGCCCTTGAGAAAGAGGCTCTCATCACAGCTGCTGGTCCTGAATCCCATCTCCTCTAAAACAGCTGCCAACTTCTGGTACCAGCAGCGTGGCGCCTGCTTCAAGCCGTAGATGGACTTGTTGAGCTTGCACACCCTGCCCGTACCATCCTCATACCCAGGCGGCTGCGTCATGTACACATCCTCCTCTAAAATCCCATTCAGGAATGCCGTTGAAATATCCATCTGAATGATGAATTTTCCACTAACAGCTGCATCTGCCAACAAGACACGGAGGGTAGGGGGTTTGGCAGTGGGAGCAAAGATCTCGTTGAAGTCCTGCTTCTCCTTCTGCATAAACCCCTTCGCCACCAGCCTACTCTTGTAGATGGTGACCTGCCCCTTGTCATCGGTCTTGATCCTCAGCACCCACTTGCATTGTATCGCTTTCTTCCCATCAGGCAGCACCACCAGATCCCATGTCCTATTCTCCAGCAGACTCTGGTACTCAGCATCCCTAGAAGCCAGCCACTTGTCCCTATCTGGTCCAGCTAATGCCTCCTCCATGCTAGCTGGTTCCTCTAGTGCAGGGGCAAGAAAACAGTACGCAGGCTCATCCTCCTCATCCGGGTCATAGCCATGAGGTAGAATCAGCAATGCCTCTTCGGTCCCTAGCTGCTGCTCTGCTGCATCAGTTCCTGCAGTCAGCTTCTTAGTAGCCATACGGGTACGTCCTGGCCTGGAGACGGGTGTCTCCCATCCCTTCATAACGACACCCTTCGGCTTCTTAGTTTTTCCCTGCTGCTTCTCTCCTCCCTCGGGTCCAGCAGCTCCACTAGTGCTGCCGCCAGTTTCCACACCATTTTCTCCACCAGCAGATGCCTCCTGTACCTTCTCTCCATCACCATTTCCAGCAGCTGCCTCCTCTCCCTCCTCCCACACACTAGGAGTCAGGTCCAGCTGCATGGTGATCTGCTCCATCTGCTGGGACACCCTTGCCTCCGGCTGTTTCTCCCAGCTCCCATACATCATGCCCTCAATGAATTTCACATCCCTGCTGTCAAACAACACACCCTTGGATGGTTCCCACAGCAGCCATCCCTTGCTCTCAGCAGCCAGCCCCAAATGCACACACCAGATTGCACTCGCCCCCAACTTACTGCGGTAGGTCTTGGGGACGTGGGCGACTGCCATGCAACCGAACACCCTCAGCATGTCCACCGGCGGCTTCCTCCCAAGCCACCTCTCCAACGGCACCCACGAGTCATCCCCAACCTTGGTGAGCACCCTGTTCCTAGCGACAGTGGCGTGCCGGACAGCATGAGGCCACATAGAATTGCTCAGCCCAGATTCTATGAGCAGCGCCCTAGCTGTCTCCAGAATGGTCCGGTTTGCCCGTTCTGCTACACCATTGGACTGTGGGGTATAAGCCGTGGTCAGCTCTCTCTGGATGCCCTGCTTCTTGAGCCAGGCCGTCATTTCAGCTCCAAGGAACTCACCACCCCGGTCTGTCCTAATCCGCTTCACTACACACTCCGCCTGCTTCTCCACGAATGGCAGCCAATCGTCCCGTATCGTGGAGGCGGCGTGGTCCTTCTGCTTCAGCGGATACGCCCACATCAGCCTGCTCCAGTCATCCACAATTGTAAGAAAATACCGCTCCCCCTTGTGCCCTTGCACCGGCAGCGGCCCCACCAAGTCCATGTGGACCAGCTCCAAAGGCTTCTTGCTCCTGCCAGCCACACTATGGAAAGGGAAACGGGTGAACTTTGAAAGCAAACAGATTTCACAGTTGTCATCGGGTGGCTGTCCGTTCAGCTTCAGACCCTTAACGGCTCCATCCTTCTCCAGCTGCTTCAGCAAAGGCATTGCCACATGCCCTAAGCGCCGGTGTGCCGTTGCCCAATCTGTCTCCCCAGATCTGGCCGACACTTTCACACCAACCCCTCCAACGGCATTGCACTCCCCCTGGGATGCAGACCCCTCTCCAGCCTGCCCCCCACCATGCCACGCCAGGGCCGGCAGCTGCCACATAGATCTGTACACGTCCTTGCTCTCGTGCAGATCCCAAAGCACCCGATTGCCCAGCTTCCCCTTATAAGTGCGTGCCCCATCCGTGTTGGTGTTCACCCCAGCCTTGCCAAGCTTACGGAGGGAGATAAGGTTGGCCTTCAGGTCGGGGACGAAGAGAACGTCGTGCAGCACCACCGGCTTGCCATCCGCTCCCTTAAACGCAGCTCGTCCCGCACCAGCCACCTTCAACATGTGTCCAGAGGCGGAGCACACTTCATTGATCGGTGCAGCTCGTACTTCGTCCAGCAGGTCCTTGCGCGGCGTCATCGTCCAAGCAGCGCCTGTGTCCAACACCCAATAGTCTAGGGGGTGCAGCTCTGCTCCAACTTTGGCAGAGGCGTCTCCTTGCTCCCCCTTGTCTCCCACATGGAAGAATTGGCCCGCGGTGCACTCCTTCTTCTTCTCCGCACCGCCGTTGCCCTTCGGGTTGTTGTTGGACGAATCAGCGACCATGTTGGCACCGTTTTTCTGGTTCCTCCGCGCGCCGCCATCCTGGTGACGATTCTGGGGGGTCCATCCATCGGGTTTCTTATAGCACAAAAACCAGGGGTGCCCTTCCTTCTCACAATACCAGCAACTCCTTTTCATTTTGCCACCAGCACCCGACTTGCCCCCACGTCCAGATTTCGCACCGCGACCCCAACCGGTACCTCCTTGTTGGTCGTTGGAGTCGTCGTCTTTCTTTGCACCGTGTCCAGCACCACCGAAGCCACGTCCTCTGCCACGTCGGCTCCCTTGCATCCCGTAGCCGCTGCTGCCGTCGTCTCCACCCCTCAGTTGGCGGCGACGGAAGTCCTCCTCCAGAATCTTCGTCCGCACCCACTCGAGCGTCCACAAGCTCTGGTTCTGCGGCAGGCTCAATCCGCTCGTAAATTGAAGCCACGATTCTGGCAGCAGCGAGAGCATCTTCAAGCACTTGGTCTGCTCCGGGTAGGTGATTCCCGCGGTCGCCAACTTCGCGTAGAGGTCGCGCATCTTGTCCAGGACTGGTTGCACCGGCTCTCCCTCGCTCAGGCGCAACGCGGACAGCTCCCTCTCCAGCATCAACGTTGCGACAATGGAGGTCGGGGCGTGCAGCTCCTTCAACACGGTCCACGCCTTCGGACCGCATTCAACCTCCGGCAGCAGGTGCATGACGTGGTGACGCTGGTTCAGCTCCAAACTCTGCGACATCAGATAGTAGCCAGCCGAGGAGCGCTCGTCCCAATCTTCCTGCAGCGTGGGGTCACTCGGTCTAGGCTCCTCCCCAATCATTAGTTTCAGCAAACCGATCTGACGGAAATATAATTGCATTTTCCAGGCCCAATCATCATAGCCCTCACCATTGAACTTCTCGACGGTGAAATTCTTCAGCACCTCCTTGACAAGCGAGCCCTGGTTTGTTCGCGCTCCCCTTGGCGCTGAAAGACCAGAATCTTGGCTGCCGCTACGATCTTGGGCTGAAGATTCACCAGCTCCCGCCGAGGTGTTGCCCGCCATAGCTACCTATAACGAGGATCACTATAACGCAGCTCTGATACCAGCTTGTTGGTGTAAGGGCCTAATAAACTCAAGCTATTAGGACTTAATCAAACTTAAAACCTCTCCTCGGGGTCACCTCCAAGGGTCCCTGGGTGCCTGGTACAAGACCAGCCCCTATCCTCGGGTCCGAGTTTGTAGAGAGAGGGATCAAGAAGGACTTAGTCAAAACAGCAAGAGCACCTTGAACGTCGCGCAGCGTGCCGTGCAGACCGTCGGTCGGATTAAGCTGAGAATTCGCTATATCGAAGCTCGCTCCAAGAGCTTTAAAATGAGCCAAGTTGCCTCGCGAAAAGTTCTGCCATTACTAAGTTATGGCTCGGACAGTGTTTGCCTAGCATTAGAGTGCTAGCGTACTAGCGTTGACTCGGGTAGCATTCCGCCGTCGAATAGCGCAGAAACGAAATTCCAGCGAGGAAGGAATTCGCTTGAATCAATTTGACTATATTCAGGTACAAACAGAGAAGGATTAAATAGTTCTAGCTAGCAAGGACCTTGGGAATCAACCTGGGAACAACCAGGGATGATCCCAAATAATTCCAAGCAACAGAACCAACCTGGCTGGACAAAATAGCAGGTGGTAGGTTGGTAAACAACCTCTGGTTCTGTTTTTCCAACCTGGGAAAACAACAACCAGGTTCAGGTTCTAAAAACATAACCTGTTTTGTCTTTGCCCAACCAGCCAAATGCTGGTTCCGCTGGTTTCCCCTGGCCTTGTAGCATGCAGATACAGACAAACAACATCCAACCTTCACCTAAATTGTACCCCTATAGTGCCTTCCCTGCTACACTATAGTTAACCAAACAAAACAGTACAATTCCGAGTTGGATAGAACTGAATCTGCGCAATCAACTCAACCGAACTGCAAAGCTTCCATCTTGGGTTCCTTTGCGAGCTCGTCCTTTCTGCTTGCACTGTTCATAGCGCATACAATGTTGTGCCGAAGCGCACATTGCGCGAGTACCTGCAAATGCATCAAGCAAAAAATGCGAAAGCAAACAAACACACGAACACACCATTCACACACAAATGCATTCGCACACGCATACTCGTACAAACAGACGGCAGGATGTCGTGCAATGTGCATTTGCACCCAACAGGTCGACCTCCAGCGCAGCACGGTCGACCGCGCTCCAGCGCAGCAATGCTCGCACCGCTCCAGCGCAGCAGAGATGCGGCGCGCCAACGTTGCATGTCCACGGTGCGCCAGCGCTGCAGCAAGTCGGCTGCACAGCGCTGCAACCGCAGGACAACGGTGCACCTGCTTCGCAGGTGCGCGCAGCTGGTTGGTGCTCCTCTCATTGTCACGAGCACAGCGCAGACATTCCCGCCCGTCACGGCGCCCATCAGCCACGTCGACCTCGGGATACCACCCCCGAGGTCGTCCTTCGCCAAAACCATCCCCGGCGACCTCCGCAGCCCAGGTATCCCGATCGACCGGGCAACCCCGCCTGGTCGTCCAGCCCAGTCGGACGCCGGCTACGCCAAGCCCGGCGTCCCCAGGTCGGCGTCCTGGCGTCCTGGTCGGCGTCCCCTCACCCAGGACGCCTTCCAGGCGCCCAAGTCAGCATCTAGGCGTCCGGGACGCCGAGCAGACCATCAGGTCGGCGTCCAGCCTCCCAGGACGCCGGGTAGACGCTCCGGGCGGCGTCGAGGCGTCCGGGACGCCGAGCAGGCGCCCAGGTCGGCGTCCCACCTCCCAGGACGCCGAGCAGACATTTAGCACAGCGTTCAGTCCCCCCCAGGACGCCGAGCAGACGCCCTGGTCGGCGTCCACCTGCTCGGCGCCCTCCAGCCAGACGCCCCCAAGCTCCGCGCCCTCGCAGTGGCCCCCGTGCTCACTGCTGCAGGTCGGCTGCATCCCCCGCACACCCGACCACGAGGTCGGCTCCGCCCAAGCGAGGACGGGGCCGAACACAACTCCCGTTGACAAAAATGGGGAAGAGCAAGGTATTAACTTCCATGGAGCGACATGGACCTCCCCAAGTCAACCGTGACTACCACTTCTTTCGCATTTGGGAAAAAGAAGAGGGATTCAACATTTGATGAGTTCACAGTCGGGCGAATCCAATACGGCTAGGAAGTACCGCCATGGATTGCGGTGTCACCACCCGCACGCATCGCACTGGACAACGAAGGGTGGGTTTACGAGCAGGACCACGACATGGAACATCACCTCACTCCGCAAATCTCCAACATCGCCAAGAAAAACGACGACGTCAACAAATGGTACCTAGATAGCTGTTGCGGCCAACACATGGTCTCGTCTGACAAGTTCATCCTCAATGGCAAGGACCTCTTCAATCAAGTCAAGATCACCGTCGCCAACAACCAATCAATTTGGGCGAAAAGCCGTGGGAAAATCCAGCTCAAGTCGAAGGATACAAACTTCCACATCTACATCAGCGACGTACTCGTGGTGCCGAGTCTTCGCTTCAACCTTTTGTGAGCCGATTAGCTGATGAAGTGCGGCGTTCAACTGCAGACACACGAAGGAGAATTTTATTTAATCCACGGCAACACACTCATTGGAAAGGCAAAATGCAAAACGGAGTGTTCGTGCTCAACTTTGACTCACCTGGAAATGTCGGCCACAAGGACCGCATCATCGCCCTAGATCTGGCGGGACATCCATCGCCACCTGCTTGGACTCATTCGAAAGAGACGGATCTGGAAAGACCATAACCGGATAGGCTGTGCCACGGCCTCACCGTGCCCGTCGTCTTGACCACAAACCCACACACAAAGGACCACAGTAGTTGAGGAAGAGGCCAGCTCAGCAGGAGGACAGGCACAAGCAACCTGGCCCAGAGTCGAAAAACCAACGGGCTGGAACATGACAGAAGGCCGGGATGGAGAAGATGTTGCCTCGACAACATGCGGAACAAGATGGGGAGAAAGGCTTGGACAGGTCACCGAAACTGAAGAAGGTTGGGTTGACAGCGTAAACATGTAAAAGAAGAACCAGAAGTTGGCGCGAGAAGAAACCGTCGTCAATATGTCTGAGCATGCAACATGATTACCTATTGTGGAGGAAGAGCCCCTTGCCGAGTATGGACCTCATCTCACTGCAGTCACAACGGACGGAAGAAGCTACCTTCGCCTCAACACACGGGGAGTAGCTATTGGCAGCCCCAACTTCGAAGAAGGCGAACCAGAAAATCAGCAAATCAGCGCGGCACCCGATCCCCGTATCTAGAAGGACCACCGCAGCTTCCTGTGATGATCGACACCAGAACCATCGGCGATTCCGAAGAAGCATACCACGGGACAAGACTCGAGAATCTCACGCGAAAGCTGTTGAAGTCATTGTACCAGATGAACCTGCGGACGAAACCAGCGACAGTAGAGGATGTATTAGCACGAGAAAAGCGGCTATATGCGCGCACACGTGGATATCGCGATGGTGTTGATATCTGGCACAAACGATTCAGACATCCTTTGGTGGAAACGCTCAAGAACCCAATCAACACAAAAGTATTTGCGGAAGATGCGTTGCTACCACCGTATAGAAAATTTCTCAAACCCAGGGAATATCTACCTAACTGCACTATCTGCTAGACAGCCGCCTTAGCTCACGCCAACTTCGCCGAAAAGGTTATGAGTGCTGAGCGATACAAACCACTCAAGAAGGTCTACTGCGACTTCCTAGTACTTACAATAAAATACAAACCACTCAAGGGGAACAATACACAATCACCTTCATCGACACCGGCGCGCGTTTCGTTTGGGCTGCGAACGTCACCAACCGCCACCTTGCCTGTCACTACTTCTACCTCTGGCTGAAACTCGCAGAAACACAGAGTGAAGGAAAGAAGCTGAAAACCTTCCAGACGGACGGAGCACTAGAGTACACAACAGAGGAGTTCAAAACCCTCCATGCAGAGGAGGGAATCAAGAGGATGATTTTTCTTCCCTACGGCTACAAGCAGCAGGGTTTGGCGGAAAGAACCAACAGAAGCTTCGCGACTAAAATGCGAGGCCCCATGAAGCAGTCATGTGAAGATTGTAAATTGAACAAGTAACTTCATTAGGGGAGAAGCCAAGCATACATAGTTGGAAGAGAGGCTTAGAAGGGAAGGGTGAAGGCGACCATAGGTTGGGTGGACCTCACTTGGGGGAGTGAGGCAACCATAGGTCAAGTAGGGTGGGTTGCCCACCCTTTGTAGAAGTGAGGCAACCCTAGGCCCACTTGGCTTGAGGTGACCTCACTTGTAGGAAGTGAGGCACCCATAAGCCAAGTGGGTTGCATTTGGGGGCTCCACCACAATTGGGTGGATTGGCACCCCAAAGTGCAAGACTACACCCAATGTTGGGTGTAGTCCCAACCCAACTGTACACCACAATTGGTGTACAGTCACAAGTGTTGGCATGCTACAATATATATTTCTAACACAACCCCTTAGCATGCTAACACAAGAAGAGAACAACCCCTGAATCAAGGGGTGCCCGAACGAGCGAGGCCAATGAGGCGGAGGAGAGCAGAGTGCGCGGGGCGAAGGAGGGCCTTAGTGAAGATGTCGGCCAAGTTGGCCTTGGCCGCAATCTTGCGAACGGCAATAAGGCCCTTCTGGACGAGCTCGCGAATGAAAAGGTAGCGGAGCTCGATGTGCTTGGAGCGGGCATGATAGACAGGGTCCTCAGTGAGATGGATGGTGCTGGCATTGTCGCACCAGAGAGTGGGGCACGTCTGGGGAGCGCCAAGCTCTGCAAGAAGGAAGCAGAGCCAGCGTGACTCCTAGGCGGCCATGGTGCCAGCGTAGAGCTCAGCTTTGCAGGTGGAGAGAGAGATGGCGGAGGAGCGGGTGGAGCGCCAGCAGATGATGCCGCTGCCAAGGTTGAAGCTGTAGCCTTGGGAGGAGCGGCGGTCCGGCTGCGTGTCGGCCCAGGAGGAGTCGCTGAAGCCCGAGAGGAGAGGAGGGGAAGGGCCGCCAAGGGTGAGGGCAAGGTCCTTGGTCCCTCGAAGGTAGCGGAGGACCCGCTTGGTAGCTTTCCAGTGCTCCTCAGTGTGGCGACGAAGCGAGCGAGCACGCTGATGGGGTAGGCAAGGTCGGGGCGGGTGCACATCATCGCGTACATCAGGGACCCAACGAGCTCGGCATAGGAGAGGGGGGAGGAGGTGGGAGAGGTGGGTGGAGCGAGTTGGTGGCCGAAGGGGAGGGGGGTGGAGACGGGCTTGACATGCGCCATGTTGAACTTCTCCAAGACCTGGCCGATGTAGTGGGACTGGGAGAGGGTGATGGTGCGAGCAGGGTGATTGCGCGTGATGGCCATGCCCAGGTAGTGAGTGAGGGCGCCAAGGTCTTTGCACTTGAGATGCTGCTGCAGGGACAGCTTCATCTGCTCCATGTCAGGCTTGGTGTCAGAGAGCAGGATCATGTAGTGCACATACACCAGAATGAAGAAGTGGCGGGGGGAGGAGCGGATGAAGAGGCTGGCGTCGGAGTGGGAAGAAGAGAAGCCGAGAGACCCTAAGGTGGCAGTCAGATTTGCATACCACTCACGTGGTGCCTGCTTCAAGCCGTAGACAGGGCGACGCAGCTGCCAGACAGTGTTCTCAGGGAAGGCTGCGTGGAACCCGGGTGGTCGCCGGAGAAAAATGCGCTTGTGCAGGTCGCCCTGCAGGAACGCATTGGAGACGTCCATGGAATCGAGCTCCATGTTGTCGCGCGAACCAATGTCGAGGGCTGCGCGAAGGGTGGGGGGTTTGGCGGTGGGGGCGTAGGTGGCCCAAAAATCCTCCCCAAACGTCTGTGTGAAGCCCTTGGCGCAGTAGTGGGCCTTGTAGACCGGTTCCTCACCCGGCAGCTGCTTCACACGAAAAAACCCACTTGCCCTCGACAGATTGGCATCGGCGGGGAGGGGGACGTCAACGAAGGAGCCGTTGCGGATAAACGCCTCACACTTCTGGAAGATTGCCGCTATCCACTTGTCCGCGTCAGTGCAGGTGATGGCCTCTTGGAAGGTGGAGGGAGTGAAGATGGTGGGGGTGGAGGTGGCGCCGAGGACGGGGAAGCCAAGGAAGTCAAGAAAGAGGGTGGCAAGGAAAGGAGTGTGCTGCTGGATGGTGAGGAACTCCTCGTGAGAGTCCTCAAGGAGTTGCAGGGAAGGAGGAGGAGGGGTCCCAAGGATACGATGTGTGCATGCGGGGAAGGAGGAAAGGGGAGGAGCGAGAAGTGGCACTTTGTTGCTGCTGAAGCCGCTGCTGTTGCTGCTGCTGCTGCTGCTGCTGCTGCTGCCCCGGCTGCTGCTGCTGCTGCCCCGGCTGCTGCTGCTGCTGCTGCTGCTGCTGCTGCCCTGGCTGCTGCTGCTCCTGCTGTTGCCGCTGCTGCTGCGGCTGCTGCTGCTGCCCCGGCTGCTGCTGCTGCTGCTGTTGTTGCTGCTGCTGCTGCTGCTGCTGCTGCTGCTGCTGCTGCTGCTGCTGCTGCCCCGGCTGCTGCTGCTGCTACTGTTGAAAAGAGGGAGACTGTTAGGAGGAGGGAGGGGAGGGAGGGGATGCAGCTGAGTGGGCGGGGGAGGCGGGTGCAGCGGGGTCGTAGCCGTCGGCAGGGGAGGAAGGCGGGAGCGGAGCGGCTACAGGTGGGAAGAGGGGCGTGGAGGGGAGGAGAGGCGGGAGGACGGTATCGGTCCAAGCGAGGGGGCGAGAGGGATTAGGGAGAGGATCAGGGGGAGGAGTGGAGTAGTAGGGAATGGATTCGTCGAAGACGACGTCGCTGCTGCAGATAAGGCGATTGGTAGGAGGGTGGAGGAACAGGTAGCCTGGGGAGTCGCGGTTGTGCCCAAGGTAAACGCATTCCAGGGCGCGAGGAGCAAGCTTGCCAGCGGCGGGTGAGCGGTCAGCGGGCGGAATGAGGATGAAGGTCTTGCAGCCCCAAACACGAAGGCCGGCAGCGTCAGGTTTGGCCTTGGACCAAAGCTCTGTGGGGGAGGAGGAAGGGTGCTGAGGATGGGAGCGGAGATTAAGGAGAAGGGCGGCGTGGAGGAGGGCATAGCTCCAATTGGAAGGAGGGGTGGAAGCATGAGCAATGAGGCAGCGAGCAATTTTGGTGATCTCACGAATGCGACTCTCAGCAACGCCATTTTGCTGAGGGGAGTGGGGGAGGGTGGAGGTCTGCTGAATGGCGTGGGTCGTGCAGTAAGAGGCGAGTGTGTGATTGATGAACTCACCCCCACCGTCAGAGTGAAGGCGGCCAATGGGGCATTCGAAGTGGTTGCGGCACAGCTCAGCCCAGTTGATGACCACAGCCGGCACCTGGTCTTTCGTGTGAAGAAAGAAGACGGTGGAGTACCGGCTGTGGTTTTCGACGAGGACGAGCATGTACCTGTGCCCCTGGCGGGAGCGGATGGGATAGGGGCCCCAGAGGTCCATGTGCACGAGGTCAATGGGGGCGGTGGCGAAGGTGGGATGATTGTGGTGGGGTGACTGTTTGAGCTTGCCGTGGATGCATGAAGGGCATGGGGGAGAGGGGGAGGAGGGGAGGGGGGGTAAGACGGGAGGAAGGCTGCGGAGGAGGCGAGAGGTGACTGTGGTGCGAAGTGCGGTGAAGTTGGGATGGCCGAGTCTGTGGTGTAAGAGAACGGCAGGGTGCGAGAGAGTAGTGGAGGAGGAGGGAGATGGGGTGATGGAAGGGATAGGAGGATGGTGGGGAGGGAGAGGAGGATACTTGAGGGGGAGGGGAAGGGGGGAGTAAAGGAGGGGGAGGTGGACCGGTGGAAGTACCGGCACGGGTGGTGACGTGGCAGAAAGATGGGCGAGGTGTGCGGAGTGTGTAGAGGCGAGTGCCAGGGCAAAGCGAAATGCGGAGAAGGAAGCGATCAGAGGAGGTTTGGTAGAGATCACAGTAGTTAGCAAAGCCGGGGTAAATGGCGGTAATACCAACACCTTGGAGCTCACGGTGGGAGATGAGGTTGTTGCGGAGAGTGGGAATGTAAAGACCTGTGAGCTTACCGGAGGGGAAGGCAGTGCAAGGGAGGGTGGAGAGGTGTGTGCATTGGATGGAAAAACTGGAATCAGCTCCATGAACCTGAGTGGGAAGTGGTAGGGGGGTGAAAGTGCCACCGTCTTTTAGTGTGGTTTTAGTGGCCCCACTATCAAGGTCGAAGTCCAGGGTGGGGGAGGAAGGAGGGGAAGGTGGCACGGGGTATTGGAAAGAAGTCTCATTGATAGCAGAGGGATACATGGAAGCGACGGATGGTACAACACTGACATTACCAAGGAAACTACCCGAAGTGTCGGGGACACTTGGGGGGGCAGAGTGGAGGGAACCCAGGGGAGAGGGGGAGGAAGGGAGGCATGAGCGGCCATGGCCGCTGTGCCGAAAGTAATCGGCTGCTGCTGCCAGTGTGGCGGAAAGAACTGCTGCTGCTGCTGCGGCGGTGGCTGGAAGAACTGCGGCGGCGGCGGCTGCTGCGGCTGGAGAAACTGCGGCTGCTGCTGCTGCTGCTGGAAGTACTGGTGCTACTGCTGCTGGTGATGCTGAAACTGCTGCAGCTGTGAAGGTGGGGAGAGTGTAACCAGGCAGAGGTGAGCAGGAAGGAAAGATGGGAGGGTTTGAACATCCACCAGGGAGGGGCGAGGGGTGACAGTGTTCCAGCGAGGAGGGGTGCCAGTGTTGCCTCGATCAAACCAGGCGTCATCGAGCGCCTTGAAGCACGTGGTGGGGGGGTGGTTGGTTTGACCGCAAGGGATACCAGCATGGGGACCATGGCGGCGCACATACGTGCATGGGGGTAGAGTTCTAGGGCGACCGCCTCGAGTCACAGCACCACCAGCACCGGAAGATCCTTCAGTAGGGGTGCCACCAGCACCACCACCACCGCCACCACGGCCACCACGGCCACCACCACCACCACCGCCACCACCACCGCCCCGACCTTCACCACCACCGCCACCAGCGCCACGACCTCCACCGCCGCCGCTTCGACCACCCTGGTTGCGCGGTTGCGTAGCATTGAGGGAGCTGGAGGAGGAGGGCTGAGGGGTGGTGAGGTTGATAATGGGGGTGCGGAGCTTGACCTCCGTGTCGATGATCCATTGGACCACGTCGTCGAGGCTGGCCATGGGGTTTGCCTCAGTGAAGGCATGGAGGCGGGACTCGTAGTCCGGGGTGAGGTTGTAGAGGAGGCGGTGGATTTGCAGTGGCTCGGGGAGGGCGGCTTGGGGTGCCGTAAGGCAATTAGCGACCTCCTGCATGCGCCCCACGTAGTCAACTGCGCCGTCACAGACGGCCGGCAATGTGATTTTTTCTGCTCGCTTTCCGCTCCGCTTTTTTCTCTCACGCACTAACCTGTCTCTGCTCCTCCGCAGCTGCGTCGTTGAAAGCGTCCTCGTTCTTTCTCCCAATCCTTCGAGACCCGGCCATTGCTCTCGTCTCCACCGGCAGCAGCAGGGAAGATTGGATCTGCACGCAAAAAGGCTGCGGGAAAGCGAAGGGGAAGAGCCTCGTTGCTGCTGCAGCTCACATCTCGGCAGCTGCTCACCTGCTAGAGTTGTCGAAGGGAAGCTCAGCAACGAAGGCGTCACTCCACAAGTTGAACTTAGACATCATTCGCAAAGACTACGGCCTGTGACAGAGTTCAAGCGTTACCTGGATGCAGCTGCTTGTTGGTGCTTAGGAGTTAGCGTCGTCTGTTCTGTTTCTTTAATCTGGATGATCAGGGGCTGCAAGCCGGTGTACCCATAAATATAAAAAATCACCTCACCTTCTCCAGCCTGAACGTCAACGGTTTAGGCAGCAACAACACCAAGCAGACTAGAGTTAGATCATGGTTCATGACGGGCTCAGGCGTAGCAGTTTTAGTTGACACAAGACTAGACTCAACCCGTACTGGACTTCACTCTCAGCAACGTCATTCACAGCTACCGCTCCTAGGACCAGCGCTGGAGGGGTAGCGGTCCTCAGTCGTAACCCCGCTATCACCTTTCACGACACTATAGCTCAACCTTCGGGTAGAATCATTCAAACCTCAGTTAGAGGTCTCGGTCTTGACCTGATCCTCCTCGCAGTTTACTTTCCATCCATCATCCCAGCTAGAACAGCCTTCTTCCGTGACTCCTTCGGGCCCCTTTTAGACAGTATCCCTCCTTCGGAACACCTCTTGCTGATCTGCGACCTGAACATTATAGAAAACCCATTGTTAGACAACTCTAGAGGTCAAGGCAAAGCCTGGTTAAAATGAACGCTTCTTTCAACGCAGCGCAGCCTTCCAACTGTCAGACGCTTTTAGAATATTGCACCCTGGTTGCAGAGAGTATACCTTCTTTGCAAAAAGCTACAGAGTTACGATCGAGCGTTAGTCTCTTAATCTCTCATTCCTTACCTTTCTTACTCCGCACATATCATGCCTGACGATCCCATCTCAGACCATGGTTACGCCATCTCGATCGCCCTCCGCCTCGATGAGGAGCATTGCAGGGGGCTGTTATAGTTACAATAGGCTTCATTGTGCCTAGAACCAAAGATGGAGTGCGTAGTCAGATTTCTGCACAGCGGCTTTAAACATTCATAGCGATCTGGTCACATTTCTAAATGACCTCATTCAACTTGGATCTGGAGCGTCGTAACGTTGCCTACAATAGGCAATTTAGATCGCACGATTTCATCAAGAATTGACGACACAGCGTCAGATTGAACGAACGGCACTATGGCAGCAACATAGTCTTAGGACACACAATTACGAACAGCTAGGAAGAGTTACGAGTTGGGAATGACTCCCAGCTCCTACAAACCCCAAGAGCCGAGGTACAGTGATGTGGAACAGTGCCACACTGTCCCTAACCAAGAAGGGTCTCGAAACTACCCTCCACAAGGGCCTACACCCATAGAAATGTTACACTACACATTGTAATGTAACAATCTTCAATATCTTGAGGTGTAGCCTTTTTTGGCGAGCTTCGAAAAACACTTGAAGCTTGAACCAGTATCGGGTTCTTCATCACAAACTCAACCTTGAGTTCTTGATGGGTCTGCTGCATACACCTGCGACACGCCGAACGTTTCACATAGGACAAAATAGAAACCGCGCACGGGACACACGACAAAATAGAAACCGCGCGCGAGACACAAATGACCGCATTGACACGCGGCTAGCGATAACTCGCCATTAACTCGATACACACACTCGACATCATGACCCATCATTCACACACCATTATAAGCATGAAATATATATTTATTTCATGCACTCATACCACTCCATGCACACACGCATGCACGCACACGCACACGGACAACAAGCCGAGTGCAAACCGTAGGGTTGCACCAACAAACTCCCCCTCGGGTTGTTGGCCTTAGGATCTTGCTCTCTCAGTTCAGAGCCATCCCAGCCAGCTTGCAACACTTCCAATGCTGCTGCTCCACCAGCCTCTTGGTCATCATGTCAGCTGGCTGCCCTGTCGTCTTTACATAACGCAGCTCAACTTCACCCGCGGCCACCATGCTCCTCGTCCAGTGCCACTTCACCCTCATGTGCTGTGCTCTGTCTGGGCTTTTGATCAGTATATCGTCTAAGTAAACGATCACGCACTTCTAAGAGTGGGCGCAAGGCTTCGTCATGGTCATTTGGAAGGTGGCGGGGGCGTTGGTCAATTCAAAAGGCATTACTGTGTATTCAAACGACCCGTAGTAGGTGCGGAAGGCGGTTTTCGGGCAGTCGTGTGGATTGATTCGAATCTTGTGGTAACCCCCTCGAAGATCGATTTTCGAGAAGACTCGGGTTGTGCGAAGTTGGTCAATCAGTTCGTCGGCTTGCGGGAATGGGGAAACGGGACTTGATGGTAACTATTTAGTGCGCGGTAAACTATGCACATGCGAAATTCCGAGTCCTTATTTCGGTCTGAACAGTATCGGTTCGGCGAAGAGTGACGACTTCGGGCGAATGAATAGTTTTTTGAGCACGTAATCCAGTTGCTTCCGCAGTTCGTCCAGTTCAGGTTGGGTCAGTCCGAACTGTCACTGCACCGTCGACTGTGCCCTCAATTCCAGTTCTATCCTATGGTCATGCGGTCGCTGGGGTGGTAGTCCCTCAGTCATGTCGTCCGGAAGTATTTCGTTGTACTGCTTCAGTAGCTCTGCCAAGTCACCCGATACGTTAGCGAGTAGTTTCTGTAAATCCCTCGATTTGTCTACTACCTCGGCTTCCCGAATGTCAACACGTACACGTCAGCTCCTTCCTCTGTGGCGCATTTCATCGTGATCGCGTTGACACGCACCGATTGAGACTCAGTCGAGCTCCAGCGAGGTAGGGCGATGTTGTTAGAGTTCACTCGCATGGTGTAGTCACCCGTCGTCTAGTAGGTTCGCATGTTGTGTCGTCGCAACCAATCACAGCCGAGTAAAATGTCGGTCCCGTCGAGAGTTGTTGCCAGCATTTCCTAGGTGATGGTGAAGTTACCCTTGCATCGGATCCAAACTCGGTCCACGCATTCTTGTATCGCCAGTGGCATGCTGTCGACCAGTCGTGCGTCGTCCTCAGGTGAGCATCTGTCCAATGTCAGTTTCAGTCTTCGTGCTGTGGCCGTGTTGATTAGGCTGTGGCTGGCTACCTCTTCGACGAATATTTTAACTAAGTCGATGCGAATCTTCCCAAGCAGTATGGAGCTATCTACCGTTGTACCCTCCTTATTCGGACAGGTGTGGTCGATTGCGTGAACCGGCACAATCACTCGGTGAGGGTCGGTCGGGTCAGGCGAGCAGCGTGACCTGTCAGTAGAGGGCCCGTCTGCTATGGACTCCCATCGTTTCCCTGCTGCTTGGTCTGTTTCTGCTGCTCAGCTTCCCCCTTTCCCTTAGCGTTGCCGTAGGACCCCGGTCTCGGTCGGCGTAAGAAGTCGAGCTTCTTCGAGCTTCTCCGCCATTGCCAGAATCTCATTGAATTCGGTGGCGTTGTGTAGCCGAATCTCCTGAGCAATTTCGTGTTTCAGTCCTCCGACATAGCGGTCTATACGCTCTCCCTCATGCATGTATCCCACCTGCTCGCACAACCAGAAACCCACTGGTGTAGTCTTGGACGGAACGGAGCTGGCGCCAAGTGCAGAGCCTCTGTCTCGCCGCGATTGACACCGCGATTGGCTCGAATATTGCGCACAAACCCACGTGCGATATTGCGCCCAGGGTCCGATTTGTCCTTCCCGTGGCGGTAGAGTCTCGTAGTCAATTGGTTCAATGACGATGATGCGCCACCAGTCCATGGCAGGCCCTCGCAGTAGTGACACGGCGTGTCAGATTTTCGTCGCGTCCGATGAGACGTAGTTTGCGTTGAAAAAAAAAACATTGTGAACAGCCATGCCTGAACTGTCGGACCACCTCGTTGGCTCGGATTGAAGCAGGGCGAACGCTACGGCTTGGACGGCATCGGTGATGGCAGCGCCGACTCGTAGTTCGGCACCGAAATCGTGACGTGTAGACTGCCACGAAACAGAGCCGGAACCAAGGCTGAAGGTGTAACCCTGTGACGACCGCTGCGTAGCCAGGTCGTCAACCCAAGACGCGTCTGCGTGACCAGTGAGGAGCAATGGACTCTGCCCTCCAAGCACTAGCCCCATGCCCGACGTACTGCACAAGTAGCGCAACACCCTCTTCGCTGCAGCCATGTGCTCTGGTCGGTGTCTCCCAGGAGCAACATAGCGTGCCAAGATGCTAAGAGGGTATGCAAGGTCAGGTCGCGTGCAGGTCATCAGGCAGCCAACAAGCTCTGGGTGCGGGCCACTCGGCTCTACGGACTCATCCGAAGGCAGAGCTGAGAGCGAGTGGCGAGTAGACAGAGGAGTGGCCTGAGGCGAGGAGTACGTGAAGTCGAAGCGCTAAAGGACCTGCTGCACCATGTGTGACTAAGACAGTATAATGGTGCGCAGTGCTATGTCCCGGGTGATCTGCAAGCCGAGGTAGCTGCGCAGTTCACCCAGGTCTGTGCACGTGTGTCGCTTCTGCAGCTCAGACTTCACGTGGGCGAGTCCAGCAGTGTCAGCTGTAGCGAAGACCAAGTCGTCGACGTACACGAGGATGTAGAACGGCGGCAAAGAGGTGTCGGTGCGCAGAAACAGCGACGGGTCGGCAGTAGAAGGAGCAAACCCAAGAGCCGCAAGCGTAGTCCTCAGTGTGTCGTGCCACTCACGCGGCGCCTGGCGGAGACCGTAGACTGGCCGCCGGAGGCTCCACTAGGTACCAGGAGGAAACGACCCAGTGAAGCCCGGTGGGCGGCGCAGCCAGATCTCCTCGTGCAGGCTGCCCTGTAGGAAAGCTGTGCTGAAGTCCAGAGAGTGAAGCTCGTAGTCACGGTGAGCAGCTATGTGCAGCAGCACCTGAAGAGTGGTCATCTTCGGGGTGGGAGAGAAGGTCTGAAAGTAGTCAACTCCCTGCCGCTGACTGAAGCCTCGAGCCACGTAACGCGCCTTGAAGACAGGCGGAGAACCCGGCGGCCGCTTCACCCTGAAAATCCACATGCCACTGACGATGTTCGCCCCAGGTGGGGGAACCTCGTCAACGTAGGTGCCTGTGGACTTCCAGGAAGCCATCTCTGCGTCCATGGCTGCCTGCCACTGAGAGGAGTAGGGACCCTCTATCGCCTCCGCGTAAGAGCGCGGAGTCGGGATGTCTAGTGCATCCGGGTCTCCCTCAGGGGCAAGCAGCATGGCCATGAGATGAGGCAAAGCAGCAGCAAGACACTGGAACTCCTCCTGCCTGTCCTCAAGGACGTCCGTGCTAAGAGCACACTCACCCCCGATGGACGGAGGACAGACAAACTCAGACTCAGCAACAAGACTAGCGGCGTAGTCTAGACGACAGGCAGCAGCAAAGTCAACAAGCTCAGCGACCAAGGCAGACGCAGCAGTAGACTCAAACGACGGGTCAGTGACAACAGTGGCTAACAGACGCGTGACAGTAGGGTGCTCAGCACGAAACCGGTCAGACTCAGGGTCCGGAACGGCAGGCAGAGAGGACGCAAGGGGAGACGGCAAAGGAACAGGCTGCGGAGCAGAGGAAGGACGACGGACAACAAGGTGTGCGCTGGGGACAGCCGGCTGACGCGAACGAGGAACACGACTACCGGTACGACCAGAACGAACAGGCGAGACAGGACGCGACGCAGGCTCATGACGCTCAGCAGGACTACCTGTCTGCTCAGTGTAAGGAGAGGGAGCAGGCAGCGGTGAGCCAGTCTGTAACGGAAGGCCTGTAGACGACAGGAGAGTAACAACCTGACGAAGAGCAGAGTCAGGTGGCGGCAGAGACGACGGAGACGGCGGAGCGAAGAACAGTCGTGTCGGCGCAGCTGCACTAGGACCAGCAGCTCCAGCAGCTCCAGTGCCTCCAGCAGCTCCAGAGCCAACGTCACCAGCAGTAGCACCCCAAGAACCGGCACCTGCAGTCCCAGGGTCTCCAACCGCAGTGTCTCCCGCAGCAGCACCCCCAGAACCAGCATCTCCAGTCCCAGGGTCTCCAGTCTCAGTGTCTCCAGCAATGGCACCTCCAGGCGCAGCACCCCCAGCCCCAGCAGCTCCAGTACCTCCAGCAGCAGAGCCCCGGGCTCCGGCGACCGTACCAGTCGTGCAGCTGCTGAGGGGTGAGAGGCACACGCGGACGAAGGCGGCCACTCCAAGTAGGCCGCGCACCAGCAGTCCCAGTACCCTCAAGCGTCTCACCTCCAGACTCAGCACCCCCAGACTCCACACACACAGGCTCAGTACCCCCAGTCACAGCACCCCCAGGCGCAGGACCTCCAGTCTCCTCACGCGCAGGCTCAGCACCCCCAGACTCCGCACCCCCAGACGCAGCACCTCCAGGAGCACCACCCCCAACAGCACCAGAGTCAACAGGAACCGGCTGCAGAGGCGGCGAAGAAGGTCGCGGAGGGAACCCCGGAGGGGTCTCCAAGCGTGGTGCGCGGCGGTAGGCCGCCGGGGCGTCAGCAGCAGCGTCACCCCCTTCAGGTAGGCCAGAGGTGTCGGAAGTGACCTCCAAAGGCTCAGCCAAGGGGGGGGGGTCTACCTGAGACACACCTGAAGGAGCAGGACCCTGAGGGGGGAGGGGGTCTACCGGGGGGGGACCTGGCGTAAGGAAGAGCGGCGGGGGGGGGAAGGGGGGCAGCGCGGTAGGCGAGGAGACGGTAGTACGGAACCGACTCGTCAAACGTGACGTCCTGGGAGGACAGAACACGGCGCGAGGTGGGGTGGTAAAACTGTCAAACATATGCTGCATATTGTCTAGGCTGTAGTGGGGTAGCCCATATGGGGTACAACCCAATTAGGGTTTACTACTTGTACTCCTACATGCTGTTACTTCATTCATTCCTGCTACTAGATTCTAACATGGTTTCAGAGCACTAAGGTCCGTAGGACCATTTTTTTCGGGCCCACCTATCGCTGCGGTTACCGCGCTACCCCACGTACCTGCCTGCCTTGCCTTGCCTTGTGACGTGCTGCACTACGCGCGCCGTCCAGCAGCCCTAGGCCAGCGCGCTGCCCCTGCAGGCCCGTAAGGCCCGCGCGCCGCCCCTACACGCCCTTCAGGCCCGCGAACAGCCCCTGCTGCCGCGCGCTGCCCGCACCGAGCCCGCGCAGCCCGCGCCGAGCCGCGCGCAGCCCGCTGCTGCCGCGCGCTGCCCGCACCGAGCCCGCGCAGCCCGCGCCGAGCCGCGCGCAGCCCGCGCCGAGCCGCGCGCAGCCCGCTGCTGCCGCGCGCAGCCCGCGCCGAGCCCGCGCAGCCCGCGCCGAGCCCGCGCAGCCCGCGCCGAGCCGCGCGCGGCCCGCTACTGCCTCGCGTGGCCCGCGCGTGACCCGCAGCAGCCCGCGCCGAGCCGCGCGCGGCCCGCTACTTCCTCGCGCGACCCGCGCACGGCCTGCAGCAGCCCAGCGCGCTGTCCGCACAGCCTGCGCCGAGCCGCGCGCGGCCCTCTGCTGCCTCGTCCCCGACCTGCCGCTGATGCGGCCCCGCTCTGCAGCTGCCACGGCCCCGACCTGCCGCTGATGCGGCCCCGCCCTGCAGCTGCCGCGACCCCGACCTGCCGCTGATGCGGCCCCGCCCTGCAGCTGCCGCGACCCCGACCTGCCGCTGCCGCTGAAGCGGTCCCGCCCTGCAGCTGCCGCGGCCCTACTCTGCAGCCGCTGTTGCGGCCCCGCCGTCGCCGCCGTCGCACGCCTGCCGGCCGCAGCCCGCCGAGCGCCGGCCCTGCTCGCTCGGCGAGCGCCTGCCCTTCCAGCCTTTGGTGAGCACCTGCCTGCCTGCCTGCCTGCCTGCTTGCCTGCCGGCCTGCCTGCCTGCCTGTCTGCCAGCCGGCCTGTCTGTCTGCCTGCCTGCCTGCCTGCCTGCCAGCCTGCCTGCCTGCCTGCCTGCCTGCTGGCATGCGTGCCTGCCTGTCTGCCTGCCGGCCTGCCTGCCTGCCGGCCTGCCTGTCTGCTTGCCTGCCTGCCTGCCTGCCTGCCGGCCTGTCTGCCTGCCTGCCTGTCTGCCTGCCTGCCTGCCTACCTGCCGGCCTGCCTGCCTGTCTGCCTGCCTGCCTGCCTGTCTGTCTGCCTGCCTGTCTGCCTGCCTGCCTGCCTGCCTGCCTGCCGGCCTACCTGCCTGCCTACCTGTCTACCTGCCTGCCGCGCCTGCCCGAGCTGCCCGAGCTGCTGCTGCTACTCCTGCTACTAGCGGGTGGCCAGATGCAGCTCCAGCGTCGTTCCCGCGAGTCTCTCACGCCCCAGCAGCTTGATGAGTGGTATACTAGTTGGGGCTGTCGCGGTAGCCGTCGTAGCTGTCGCCCTGGAGCTGGTCAGTTGGGGGCGTCCGGGAGTGGCCAGCTGCAGCTGCAGGGGCGTCCACGCGAGACACTTACGCCCCGGCAGCTCCAGGAGTGGTACGCTCAGTGTAGCAGGTCTTCGCGTACCGTTCGCTGCCCGTACGTCATTCGCACGGGTGTTAGGACTGGTCAGCCTTGCGGGACGCTTGGTCACACACCGTCCCGCTGCTTCGCCCGTCTGAGCGACGCCTGGCGTACCGTGTTTGGCGACGAGGCTGAGCTCCCTACCTGGGTGGAGCTGCTTGGACAGAGGGTAGATATCTTTGCTCTTGACTATGATGTTATTCTCACTGCCATGTATGCATTGCCTACTAGTGTTGACCGTGCCTGTTACCTGTGCGTACCGCCTGACCCTGGTATAGCGTCTCCTGCTCTCGGTGCTGGTGAGGCTGCTGCTCTAGGTGCTGGTGTGTCTCCTGCTCTAGGTGCTGGTGAGGCTGCTGCTCTAGGTGCTGGTGTGTCTCCTGCTCTAGGTGCTGGTGAGGCTGCTGCTCCAGGTGCTGGTGAGTCTGCTCTCTCTGGTACTGCGCCTGCTGCGGTCTTGCACACCTTCACCCTTGACTCAGGAGCTTCCCGCTCCTTCGTTCGCGACTGCACCACACTCACGCCGCTTAGTCGGCCAGTTCCGGTCTCCCTGGCGGACCCCTCCGGGGGTCCAGTCCTTGCCCACTACTCCACGGTTCTGCCGTGTCCGGCCGCCCCGTCTGGCTCGATGTCAGCTCTTTACCTCCCCTCGTTCTCTACGAACTTGGTGAGTGGAGCTGACCTCCAAGATAGGGGGGTTCACCGGTTCACTCCTGCGAGTCAGCGAGTGACTCACTGCACGTGTGCTCGGACGGGCCGGCACCTGGCCACGTTTACCCGTGCGCCTGGCTCGAGTCTGTACACACTGACCACTGCGTCCCCTCAGGTAGCTGCGTCTGCGTCTGCGTCAGGTCAGCTGGCGGCCCCCTGCGAGTGTCGCGCTTTGTCGCACGACACTCTCCTGTGGCACCACCGCCTTGGTCACCCCTCCCTGCCTCGCCTTCGTAGCATGCACTCTCGCTCCCTGGTCTCTGGTCTTCCCAGGTCTCTGCCTGCCCTCCCTCCCTCGCCTGCGCCGCCCTGCATTCCTTGCGTCGAGGGGCGGCAGCGCGCCGCTCCTCACTCCTCCTCGTTCCCTCTCACAGAGGCTCCCCTGCAGACTCTCCACCTGGACGTGTGGGGCCCAGCCCGCGTCCGTGGACAGGGCCACGAGCGGTACTTCCTGCTGGTCGTCGACGACTACACGCGCTACACCACGGTCTTCCCCTTGCAGAGCAAGGGGGACGTCCCTGATGTTTTGATCCCTTGGATCCGCACTGTTCGTCTCCAGCTCCGCGAGCGGTTCCAGCGGGACTTTCTTGTCCTGCGTCTGCACTCTGACCGAGGTGGTGAGTTCTCCTCCGACCTCTTGGCAGCCTACTGTGCGGAGCACGGCATCCGCCAGACGTTCACGCTTCCGGCCTCTCCGCAGCAGAATGGGGTTGCTGAGCGCCGCATTGGCTTAGTCATGGAGGTCGCTCGTACCTCCATGATCCATGCGGCTGCCCCCCATTTTCTGTGGCCGTTTGCGGTCCGGTACGCCGCGCATCAGCTCAACCTCTGGCCCCGTGTCTCCTTGCCGTAGTCCTCGCCCACACTGCTGTGGACGGGGAAGGTTGGCGATGCGTCGCGTTTCCGGGTCTGGGGTGCTCGTGCCTTTGTCCGCGATACCACTGCGGACAAGCTCTCCGCCCGCGCTGTTCCCTGTGTCTTCCTTGGCTTTGTCCCTGACGCGCCTGGTTGGCAGTTTTACCACCCCACCTCGCGCCGTGTCTTTGCGTCTCAGGACGTCACGTTTGATGAGTCGGTTCCCTTTTACCGTCTCTTCCCCTACCGCACTGCCCCTCTCCCTCGCTCCAGGTGCTCCCCAGGTAGACCCCCTCCCCGCTCCAGGTCCTGCTCCTTCAGGTGTGTCTCAGGTAGACCCTCCTCCCTTCCCTGCGCCGGTTGAGGTCACTGGTGACTCAGGTCCTGCTGGGGGTGGTCCTGCTCGGGGTGCTGCTTCTGGGGGTGCTGAGCCTGGGGGTGCAGAGCCTGGGGGTGCTGAGTCTGGGGGTGCGGAGTCTGGGGGTGCGGAGCTTGGGGGTGCGGAGCCTGGAGGTGCTGAGCCTGCGTGTGAGGGGTCTGGGGGTGCTGAGTCTGGTGGTTCTGGAGCTGCTGAGGGAGCTGGCACTGGAGGTTCTGGAGCTGCTGAGGGTGCTGGCAGTGAGGGTGCTGGCGCTGGAGGTTCTGCCACTGCTGAGGGTGCATCCCTTGAGGGTTCTGGACCTGGAGGTTCTCGAGCTGTTGGAGGTGGTCGCGCTGAGGGTTCTGAGTCTGCTGTTGCCAAGTCTCCTTGGAGTAGCCGCCTTCGTCCGCGTGTGCCTCTCACCTCACAGCAGCTGCACGACTGGTTCGGTCGTCGTCAGGGTCGCGCTTCTAGAGCTAGGGGCTCTACGGCTGGGTGTACTAGAGCTGCTGGGGCTGGAGGTGCTGAGCCTGCGGGTGCTACTGCTGGAGACACTGCGGCTGGAGACCCTGGGACTGGGGGTGCCGGTTCTGGGGGTGCTGCTGCTGGTGGAGCTGGTCCTGGAGGAGCTGGAGCTGAGGTTTCTGGAGCTGCTGGAGGTGTTGGAGCTGCTGGGGGTGCTGGAGCTACTGGTGCTGGTGGCACTGCACAGCCGCGCCTGTTCTTTGCTCCGCCGTCTCCGTCGTCTCAGCCACCGCCTGACTCTGTGCTTCGCCAGGTTCTTAGTCTCCCTTCGTCTACTGGTCTTCCGTTACAGCCTGGCTTACCGTTGCCTGCTCCTTCTCCTTACACTGAGCAGGCAGGGGGTCTTGCTGAGCGTCGTGAGCCTGCGTCGCGTCCTGTCTCGCCTGTTCGTCCTGGTCGTACCGGTCGTCGTGTTCCTCGTCAGCGTCAGCCGGCTGTTCTCGGCACCCGCCTTGTCGCCCTGCATTGGTCCTCTCCTCCGGAGCGTACTCCTCTTCCGTCTCCCCCTGCGTCCTCTCTGCCTGACGTTGCGGACCCTGAGTCTGACCGGTTTCGTGCTGAGCACCCTACTGTCACGCATCTGCTAGCCACTGTTGTCACTAACCCGTCGTTTGAGTCTACTGCTGCGTCTGCCTTGGTCGCTGAGCTTGTTGACTTTGCTGCTGCTTGTCATCTAGACTACGCTGCCAGTCTTGTTGCTGAGTCTGAGTCTGTCTGTCCTCCGTCCGTCGGGGGTGAGTGTGCTCTTGGCACGGACGTCCTTGAGGACAGGCACGAGGACCTTGAGTGTCTTGCAGCCGCTGCGCCTCATCTCGTGGCCATGCTGCTTGCCCCTGAGGGAGACCCGGATGCACCAGACATCCCGACCCCGCGCACTTACGCTGAGGCGATGGCGGGTCCCTACTCCTCTCAGTGGCAGACAGCCATGGACGCCGAGATGGCATCCTGGAAGTCCACAGGCACTTATGTCGATGAGGTTCCCCCTCCTGGGGCGAACATCGTCGATGGCATGTGGATTTTCAGGGTGAAGCGGCCGCCGGGTTCTCCGCCTGTCTTCAAGGCTCGTTACGTTGCTCGAGGCTTCAGTCAGCGACAGGGAGTTGACTTCTTCCATACCTTCTCCCCCACACCGAAGATGACCACTCTTCGGGTGCTGCTGCACGTTGCCGCTCAGCGTGACTACGAGCTTCACTCACTTGACTTCAGCACAGCCTTCTTACAGGGCAGCCTGCACGAGGAGATCTGGCTGCGCCGCCCACCTGGCTTCACTGGGTCGTTTCCTCCTGGTACCCAGTGGAGTCTCCGGCGGCCAGTCTACGGTCTCCGCCAGGCGCCTCGTGAGTGGCACGACACACTGAGGACGACGCTTGCGGCTCTTGGGTTCGCTCCTTCGACTGCTGACCCGTCGTTGTTTCTGCGCACAGACACGTCGCTGCCGCCGTTCTACATCCTCGTGTACGTCGGCGACTTGGTCTTTGCCACTGCTGACACTGAGGCTCTCGCTCAGGTGAAGTCGGAGCTGCAGAAGAGACACACGTGCACAGACCTGGGACAACTGCGCAGCTACCTTGGCTTGCAGATCACCCGGGACAGAGCACGCCGCACCATCACCCTGACTCAGTCACACATGGTGCGGCAGGTCCTTCAGCGCTTCGGCTTCTCCTGGTCCTCCCCACAGCCCACTCCTCTGGCTACAGGTCACTCGCTCTCAGCTCCACCTTTGGACGAGTCCGTAGAGCCGAGTGGTCCTTACCCAGAGCTAGTTGGCTGCCTCATGTATCTGATGACTTGCACACGACCTGACCTCGCATACCCTCTTGGCCTTTTGGCTCGTTACGTGGCTCCTGGTAGGCACCGAAAGGTGCACATGGATGCTGCCAAGAGGGTGTTGCGCTACCTGTGCAGTACATCAGGCATGGGGCTCGTGCTTGGAGGACGGAGTGAGGTGGTGCTCACTGGGCACTCAGACGCGTCTTGGGTTGACGACCAGACTACACAGCGGTCGTCACAGGGTTACACCTTCAGCCTTGGCTCTGGCTCTGTTTCTTGGCGGTCTACACGCTCGTCTTCTGTTCTCAGCTCCAGTTGTGAGGCTGAGATCTACGCCACCGCCATGGCTGCACAGGAGCTACGCTGGCTCACCTACCTGCTGACTGACTTGGGTGAGCGGCCTCGTTCTCCTCCAGTTCTGTACGTTGACAACAAGGCGGCCATTGCCTTGTGTGAGGAGCACAGACTGGAGCACAGAACGAAGCACATCGCTATGCGTTACTTCCTGGCTCGAGAGTTGCAGCAGCGAGGCCAGCTTCGTCTTCGTCACGTGGCCACTCGGGCGAACACTGCTGATATATTCACCAAGGCACTTTCGTCTGGTGATCATCAGCGCTTTTGCACTCTGTTAGGCCTTGTGCCTACATTTCCACACTTGCTGTAGTCTCTGCTTGTACTGTGATCTATATGTATACCTGCAGGTCTGCTCTTGCTAGGTAGTCATCACTGTACTGTTATTGCTACATATATGTCTCTGCATGTGAACTGGCCTTGTGGCCCTTTGCTTGCGCTCAGAATGTGTGGTGACGTTGTGATCCACCCTAAGCTTGCTTTGCTTCTCTTGACTGGTCGTGTGACCCCTTGTTCTCCCCCACTTTGCCTATGGGGGTGTGTCAAACATATGCTGCATATTGTCTAGGCTGTAGTGGGGTAGCCCATATGGGGTACAACCCAATTAGGGTTTACTACTTGTACTCCTGCATGCTGTTAGTTCATTCATTCCTGCTACTAGATTCTAACAAAAACTGCCAACCAGGCGCGTCAGAGGGGAAGCCAAGGAAGACGCTGGGAACAGCACGGGAGGGCAGCTTGTCCGGAGACAAGTCTCGGACAAAAGCCCGAGATCCCCAGACACGAAACGCAGACGCATCGCCAACCTGCCCCGTCCACCTCAGAGTGGGGGAGGTGTCCGGCATGGAGACCCGGGGCTGAAGGTTGATCTGATGCGCCGCGTACTGAACCGCAAACGGCCACAGAAAATGGGGAGCAGCCGCATGGATCATGGACGTGCGAGCGACATCCATGACCATGCCAATGCGGCGCTCAGCAATCCCATTTTGCTGTGGAGAGGCCGGAAGCGTGAACGTCTGGCAGATGCCCCTCGCACGACAGAAGGCTCGTAGAGGGCCGGAGGAAAACTCTCCACCTCGGTCAGAGTGCAGACGCAGAACAGGAAAGTCCGAGCCGAAACTCTTCCTGAGCTGGAGACGAGCAGCGCGGATCCAGTCGATCAACACCTCAGTGACCTCATCCTTGCGGCGCAAGGGGAAGACTGTGGTGTAACGCGAGTAGTCGTCAACCACCAGCAGGAAGTAGCGCTCGTGACCCTGTCCACGGACGCGGGCTGGGCCCCACACGTCCATGTGAAGAGTCTGCAGCGGAGCCTCTGTCGGCGGAAACTCGGAGGAGTGAGGAGCGGCGCGCTGCCGCCCCTCGACGCAGGGAACGCAGGTAGGGGCAGGCCCCGGAGGGAGGGGAGGGAGAGACCGGGGGAGACCAGAGACCAGGACACGAGAGGCCATGCCTCGGAGACGAGGCAGGGAGGGGTGACCAAGACGGTGGTGCCAGAGAAGAGTCTCGTGGGACAGGAGGCGACACGAGCAGGGGGCAGACTCAGGACCAGACCGAGACGCTGCAGCAAACACCTGACCCGACGCAGCTACCTGACCAGGCACAGCAACCGGAGGAGACTCGGTAGTCAGGGTGTACAGGCTCGACCCCGGCCGACGGGTAAACGTGGCCAAGTGTCGGCCCGTGTCAGCACACGTGCAGTGGGTCACCCGCTGACGCGCAGGGGTGAACTGGTCAACCCCCCCATCCTGTAGGTCAGCACCCGCCACCAAGTTCGTAGAGAACGAGGGGAGGTAAAGACCCGACAGGGAGCCAGACGGGACCGCTGGACACGGTAGAACAGTGGAGTAGTGGGCAAGAACAGGACCCCCAGAGGGGTCTGCCAGGGAGACCGCAACCGGCCGACTGAGCGGCGTGAGAGTGGTGCGGTCTCGAAAGAAGGAGCGGGAAGCACCCGAGTCAAGGGTGAAAGTGTGCGACGCCTGAGCAGACGTGGTACCTGAGAGAGCAGACTCACCAGCACCTGGAGCAGCAGACTCACTAGCACCTGGAGCAGCAGACTCGCTAGCACCTGGAGCAGCAGACTCACTGGCACCTAGAGCAGCAGCTGCACCGCCCGGGTCGGGCGGAACACTCAGGTAACAGTCACCGTCATCACTAGTAGACATAACATACATGGCAGCAAGGATAGCATCATAGTCAAGATCAAAGATAGGAACCCCCGACCTAAGTAGCTCATGCCAGTGCGGGAGCTCAGTGGCGTCAGGGAACCGGATACGCCAGGCGTCTGTCAGGCGGCCGAAGCAGCGCTGGGTGGTGTGCGGGCCGCCACACGGCTCACCAGTGCGGTCACCAGTACGCAGAACGTAGGTACAGGGACCAGCACCCCCAGGCCGCTGACGCCCAGCGTACCACTGGTGAAGCTGCTGGGGCGGCGGGGCCTCACGAGAGCGCTGCTGCTGCTGACGCTGTCCACCACCAGAGCCTCCCCTCTGCACGGAGCCACCCCGACCAGCGCCACCGCCACCACCGCCACTGCCTCCTCCGCTGCCACCGCCGCCACCGCCACCTCCTCCACTCCCACCGCCGCCGCTGCCGCTGCCTCCGCCTCCACCGCCGCCACCAGAGCCCCCACCTCCGCCCCCACTCCCACCTCCGCCCCCACTTCCACCTCCACCCCCACCCCCCCGGCCGCCTCCACCGCCACCACCACCACCCCCGCCAGCTCCTCCAGCACCCTTGCCTCCCTTGCCCTTGCTGTTGCGGCGCCTCCCGCCAGGGGCAGACGCAGCGCCGACCGACTCAGTGCCAAGGAGGTCGACAGCAGCAGCAGAGGCAACAGAGGGCAGAAGGGGGACAGGGGAGCACCCCTCAAAGAAAGGGGTACGGGGGTCACCTCGAGAGGCTCCTACAGCGACTATGCTCTTCTCAGCTGCAAGGAGCTCCTTCTCGAGGAGGTCAACGGTGAGAGTGGTGGGGCAGAGAGCTAGGAAGTGGTCCCTGACTGAGCGAAGGGAGTCAGGGAGGCGGGTGACTAGGTAGTAGAGGGTGATATACATGGGGGGGGGGGGTTCTTGGCGCAGAACTCAGCAGGAAGCGCAGCACGGTAGCGGGTGTCACTAGTGCGGAGGTGTGCAGTGAGGTCAGCGACTGTAGCAAAGGCGGCGAGGTCAGGGAAAAGGTAGGGGAGCATGAGGCGGCTAAGGGCAGCAGAGGCAGGGGAGGAGTAGCGCGCAACGACAGCATCGAACAGGGTCTTAGCGGTCTTAAACTGAGTGAAGTGCGCACGCTCAGCAGACGGCAGGTGACTACGCACAGCAAGGCGGGCAGCAGCATCGCGGGTGTTCCAGCGCGAGCGAACAGTAGCATCAGCATCAGCAGCAGGGGGGGGGGGAAGCACCAGACGTGAGGTCGTACAGCGAGACATCGTCTTTGCTATCACACTGCAGGAAAAGCTGCAAGTCGTCAAGCCAGACCTCAAAGTCTATCGCCCGACCCTCAGCATCGAAGGTAAGCACAGCAGGACTAGCCATGGCAGCAGGCGGAGCAGGCTAGCAGCAGCAGTAGAAGCAAGCGAGCAGGAGCAATAGCAGTAGCAGTAGGGGCGCGGCTCGGCGATGCGCTTACCAGGGGCGGGCTAGAGAAGCCCGCAAGCGGCGGGGCAAGGCCGAGGTGCTCGAGCAGGGTCAGGGCTGCAACGGGGCGGCAGAACAGGGTCGGGACGGCGGCGGCGGCTGCTACGAACGGCGGCGGCCGCGACGAACGGCGGCGGCGGCTGCCACGGCAGCGGCGGCAGCGGCTGTCACGGCAGCGGCGGCAGCGGCTGTCACAGCAGTAGCGGCGGCAGCTGTTACGGCAGGAGCGGCGGCGGCTGTCACGGCAACGGCGGTGGCGGCTGTCGTAGTTGCAGCGGCGGCAGTTGTCACGGAAGGAGCAGCGGCGGCTGGCACAGCATCAGTGGCGACGGTCGTCACGGCAGCAGCTGCGGCGGCGGCCAGCCGTGGCGGAAGCGGCAGCGGCAGCAGGTGCGACGGCCGCTGCTGCGGAGGCGGCGACGACGGAGGGGCCGCGTAGGGGGGGCCGCGAAGGGGCCGCGAAGAGCCACGGGCGGGCCGGGAAGTGGGGCCACGAAGGGCCGCGAAGGGCCGCGCGAGGGCCGCGAAGGGCCGCGAAGGGCCGCGCGAGGGCTGCGAAGGGCCGCGGAGGGCCGCGAAGGGCCACGACACGCCGCGACGGGGCCGCGAAGGGGCCGCGACGAGCCGTGAAGGGGCCGCGAAGGGGCCACGAAGGGGCCGCGACGGGCCCTTAAGAGGGGCCGCGAAGGGCCTTTAAGGGGCAGGCCTCTAAGGGGCCGCGAATTTTCTGGGCAGGGCGCAAAGCGCGCTTCGGGCAGGCTAAAAAAAAGGTCAAAACGGTGGGCCCAAGGTAGGAACGGTCCCACTAGGGGAACGTGCTCTATACCATGTGAAAGCGAGAAGAATGGTTCGACTAGGAGAGAGGGAGATACAAGTAACAAAACCTATAATCTATAGAGTCTAACCCACTAAAGCCTAAACAAACAATGTTATATAAGTTTGACATATGAAAGGTATGATGAGGCGTCGTAGAATACCAGAGGAGGGGGTCGAGTAGGGAGCAACAATAGCATCAAAACACTCCTTCACCGACACGACATGACGAAAGTGACGCGGCACAAGGCGACGGTTGGGCCCGCAGCAGCGTTACGCGACTACCACACCGTATACGCAAGACGATTAGCGTTGTATGTCTTCCGGTCACCTTCATGGCAGCAGCGGCAAAGAGTAGGACGCTCGGAGCTAGGCAGTTCACCGAACGCGTGGGCGTATTTAGTGTAGCGATCCTGGTGCTGGCTCTGGAGGTAGAGTGTGGCATCAAGCAGCCATGCGTCAAAATTGAACGAGGGTGGAATAAAAACCGGTTTGTTTAAAGCCGTGTGGAGAGCAATAGTAGGGATATTAGGATTGATGGTGGAGAGTGTCGGTTAGAATCTTAAATATTTATGCAGCCTGGATATTACGGTACTCTAGAGCAGCAACAGGAACATTTGGATTGGTGGTAGGAAGTGTGCATTTGTACTTTAGAGTGATGTCAGGTCGCACATTTCTCACGCTTTTTACATATAACCCTGACTGCGTGAGTGTATTAGTTGAACCATTGTTTTCTCAACAAGTCTTTGAGTTTGTTTAGCCTGGCAAAATCAGTGTTTTAGTGTTTAAATATCACTGTACAGAAGCACAGGGAATGTTTAGATTCGTGGTAGCGACTTTAGCGAAGCGGAGCAGCGGATGGAAGGCAAGAGGAGATGATGGTTGTGGTAAGGGGAGAGTTGGGAGACGAGCAAGTGCGCAACGGACGGTGGGATCGCCACGCCATCCGCTCACTGCTTTGCACGCCGCCTTGCACTGCGTGGAGCGAGTAATAGAAGCAAGACGGAAGCGCTGTGAAAGAGCTCAAGTATGGATAGGAATGAGGGTGGAACGAGCGACTTTTGTTGGGAGGTTTGGTGATTGCGCGTGGGTCCAGCGGCAGCCGTGTCGCATGCTCACCGCGCTGCTGCTCGCCTCGCCACGTGCGCCGAGCGGCCTTGCGGCGGGCGCGCGTGCGGGCGCGCGTGCGGCGGTGAAGCGGCAGGTGCGCGTGGGACGAGGTGGGCGGCGAGCCCATTGCGAGCGCGCGCGGCGGATCCACGCGGCAGCGCCATTCGCGCGCCACCCGACCGTCCGTGCTCACCACTCACTGCACGCTGCGCGCCCACCCCCGCCCCCGCGCGCCACTCACCCACAGCCACCCACGCGCGGCAGTGAGGCACAGGCACCCCCGCGCGGCAGTGAGGCACAGGCATCCGCGCTTGCATGGGCGCGGCGGTAGCAAGCAGGCGTGCGTGGTTGGGCAGCGCGGTTGCATGGTGGTAGGTGGGCGTGTGGGGCGCACGACACGGTGGCGCGTGGCAGCAGTGGTGGTGGCAAGTGGCCATCCGCGGCACCACCGTCATCAGCGCTCAACTGCGCTTTCCCGTAAGAGCCAACTCACACACCGCACCACCCTGCCGGCCGCTCACAAGCCACAACTCACTCTCGCGCTCGCCCCTGCAATACGCGTGAGTGGTGAGAGTGAGCGGTGAGAGTGAGTGGTGAGAGTGAGAGGTGAGAGTCAGTGGTGAGAGTGAGAGGTGAGAGTGAGTGGTGAGAGTGAGAGGTGAGAGTCAGTGGTGAGAGTGAGAGGTGAGAGTGAGAGGTGAGAGTCAGTGGTGAGAGTGAGAGGTGAAAGTGAGAGGTGTGAGTGAGAGGTGAGAGTGAGAGGTGTGAATGTTGTGAGTGGTGAGAGTGAGTGGTGAGAGTGTTGTGAGTGGTGAGAGTGGTGTGACTGGTGTGAGTGGTGTGAGTGTTGTGCAAGCACCTGCATGCACATCCCACGCGCATGCTCTCCACATGCGCGGCCCCCTTCCCGCCCCCTTGCTGCTCTCCACCTACCATTCCTTGCTTCGCCCTGCTTACCACCCGCCACCCAATGCTTCCTCTTCGCCCTGCCTGCTCTGCATGTGCGTGCCTGCTACAGGGTGGGGCTGTGCATGGGGGTGGGTGGGGATGAGGGCAGGTGAGTGCGTGGATGAGGCATGATGGGGGGTTCAAGGAGCTGCACTGGCCTTCACTCGCACGCATTGCCCATCACGCCCATTCACTGCCCCTCAATGCCTGCATGCGCCTCAGTGCCAATCACTCACTGCACCACCAGCACCACCACCTGCCACCCCACGCTGCCCGCTACACCCACCTGCCACCCCCCACAATGCCACCCCTCGCTGCACACCACCCTGCAAGCAACCTAACTCTGCGTACCTCTCATTCCTCTCCGCCCATTCCCCTCCCTCCCTCCCCCCCGTCCCTCCCTCCCTCACTCACTCCCTCCCTCCCGTGCTCCCTCCCTCCCTCGTGCTCCCTCCCTCCCTCCCTCCCTCCTTCCCTCCCTACCTCACTCACTCACTCACTCCATCCCCCCCTTCCTCCCTGCCTCCCTCCCGTGCACCCTCCCACTCTCTCTTGACGCACCTGCAGCAGCAGGGAATGACAGCTAGGCGTCAGTCACTCCCCCACGCCCACGCCCACACCCTGCTCTTGCTGCCACACCTTGATGCTTGTGCTGCAGCGTGCCTCATGTGCTGCAAGCGAGGGACGTTGCTTGTGAGCGCTGTGTGCTGTGAAGCCACTGCCTTGGTCCGTCTCAACTCATCATGCTCTGCTGTGTGTCACCACGCCTGCCAAGTCAGCACAAGCACTGCCGCTGCAGCAGAAATTGAAGTGGACGGTACTAGAGCTTGTACAATGTAGTGCGGTATCTATCACACCTCCCAGAGCATTGTGTGTCAAGTACCGTATGAATGGACACACACACACACTATTCACTGTCAACGGGAGTTGGGTGTTGGCCCCGTCCTCGCTTGGGCGAAGCCGACTTCGTGGTCGGGTGTAGGGGTGCAGCCGACCTGCAGCAGTGGGCGGGCTGGTCGACGAGGTTGGTCGACCTGCACGGGGAGCCACTGCATGGGCGCCGACTTTGGGAGGGCGCCAACTTCGGGTGGTCGACCTGGGGAGTCGACCAGACCTTCTGGTCGACCTATGACGTCGACCAGCCCTTCTGGTCGACCTGGGACGTCGACCAACCCCTTCTGGTCGACCTGGTTGGTCGACCAGGCCTTCAAGTCGACCATGAGTGACGTCGACTTGGAGCTGGTCGACCAGGGGTTAGTGGTCGACCTGGGGAGGTCGACTGGAGGTGTCCGTCGACTTGGGAGGTCGACCGGCACGTACCAGAGGCAGTGGTCGACCTTGGGAGGTCGACCGGAAGTGGTCGTCGACCTGGGTGGTCGACGGGCACGCACTGGAGCCTCTGGTCGACCTGGTTGCCCGGTCGACCAAGTTACCTGGGTGACGAGGTGCTGCGAAGGCTTGCGAAGGTCGCCCAGGTGGTTTTGGCGAGGACGACCTCGGTGATGGTATCCCGAGGTCGACGTGGTGCATCAGATGCAGTCGTCAGCACGAGGTGGACTTGGTGTGTGCGCTGTGCAGGTGACGAAGCAGTGCACGCCAATCATCTACGAGCACCTGCGAAGCGGGTGCGATGCTGGACTGCAGGAGCAACGCTGGCACGCCGTCGACTTGCGCTGTTGTCACGCCGTCGACCTGCAGCGTTGGCAAGCCGCGTCTCTGCACTGCTGGAGCGCGGTCGACCAAGTCGTGCTGGCACGCGGTCGACCATGCTGCGCTGGCAGTTGACCTACTTGCACCCTAGCTCTGATGTAGTCTTGTCTTGCCAACTTGATTGTATCATTGTTGTCAACCTTTCTTAGTGAAACTCTTGCCAAATTGCCTTGTGAACTAGCAAATAGTGTGCGCACTAGGAAAACGACTAAGGACCAACGAACGCAGAGATCACACGAGCATCCGTGCCTAGCCCGTAGTCTAGCTCCCGTTACTAGAGTTATCTCCGCATGGTGCGGTGAGCGTGGACGGCACAACGACTTACCTTTCAGTCTAGTCGACTTAGTTGCACCTTACCTAAGTTGTTCGTAGGCCGGCAGCTGTGCGGTAGTCACCATGGTAGGCGCCGTAGGTGACACGGGGGTGGTGGACACCCTGGAGGCACGGCTGGAGAACGCGAGGAGGAAGCACGAGGCCAACGAGTATGGCGACCTGCCGTGGGCGGTCGTTGAGGCTGGCATCCGTTCCTTGTGGGCGACGGAGCACCCTTCTCGGCCTGCTTCTCCTCGACCGGTGAACACCGAGGGCGACGTCGACGCGGGTGTCAACGCCGGAGGCGACCAAGTCGGCAGCAGTGCAGGAGGCACGTCGTCGAGGCAGCGTGGAGTAATTCACGCCGACGAAGTCGGCGGCGTTCAGACGCGAGGAATGCGGTCGTCGGCGGCTGCAGGGTTCTCGCAGGGCGACGTCGGAGGTCGACGGAGTGGGTCCGTGCCGATGTCGGCAACCCAGGTGACAGCAGGCGGGATTGCACCGAGCTACGGCTACTTCAAGTTTACGCCGGATAGGATCTCGGTGACTCCCCTACTGGTCGGCCGACCCGACATTCTCACCTGGAAGGAAGCTATTGAGCCCCAGCTGGAGATGGCCGGGCTCATCAACTTTGCTCGTGGTACCGTGGCGACGCCGAGCGACCCCGACTTGCGTGCGGAGTTTCGCGCCGTGCAGCTGCTGACCTTCACGGTCATCTCGCGGTGCTGCACGCCGGGCGTGCAAATCGCCTTGAAGTGGTGCCGGGAGTACCTCGACGCCGGCCACCAGGCGTGGCACTTCATTGAGTCGACCTACCAGGTCACCGACGACCTGTTTATCGCCCAGCTTGAAGGGCAGCTGACGCACCTGCGCATGGGCGACGAGGAGACGGCGACCGACTACTGCAACCGGGCCCGGCGAATTCTCGCCACCATCAGGATGGCCGGTGCGGAGTATTCGACGGCGTCGTACATCACCCATGTCATGCAGGGACTCCGGAGCAGCTACAACCTGTTGAAGCGGCTGTCCATGGCGCCGAGCACGAGGGCGACGCTCAACGAGGACAACCTAACCTCGTATATCCTGCAGGACGAGGCGATGCAGGAGGCTGAGCGGTCCCAGGAGCTCTTGGCGCAGGCAAACTTTGTTGCCCCGGCGAAGCAAGGCGGTCGACCGGGGCAGCGTGGACAGTCTGGCGGCAGTGGTAGCGGTGGCTCGAAGTCGGCCAAGGAGGTCGACAAGAAGAAGTCGACCAAGGACAGTGGCCGGGGAGGAGGAAGTCGACGTCGGGAGTGCTGGCTGTGCGGCGACCCCGACCACCTCTCCTTCGAGTGCCCCGACCGCAGTGACTCGGACGACGACGACAAGGGAGGCCGCGGGAGGTCTGGCAGTCGTCGATCTCGTCGAGGAGGAAGTCAGCCGCGCAAGGAGAAGCAGTCGACCAAGTCGTCGACCTCGGCGAAGGACGCCGACTCCTCTGCTAGCGGCAAGGGGAGCAACGACAAGTCGGCGTCGTGCTCTCTGGTCGGCGTCGTGGAGCCGACCGTCTCACTGGCGCCAGAGGCCGGTGAGGAATTCTAGGCGATGGCAGCAGCGGTGGTCTTGCTGGACAGCGGCTGCTCCCACCACCTGATGGGGACCAAGGACGCCTTCGTCGACCTGGGGCCGAGCGGCGACTTGAAGCACGTGCGTGGCTTCAATGGGGCGCTGCAAGACGTCCAGGGCCGGGGCACGGTTGCGCTGCAAGGCGAGGCCGGGAAGCAGGTTCTCATTCCCGACGTGCTGTACGTCCCGGGTGTGCGGGCAAACTTGTTGTCGTCTGGTCAGCTGAAGGAGCATGGCGTGAAGTTTCAAGAGGACGGCGACGGGATGCTGCTTGTCTCAGCAGCAGGAGAAGTGCTTGGTCGGGCGACGTACTCCGGGCGAGTCCTCTGCACAGACCTGCGTCCCTGCTCAACGAGGTCGACGTCGCCCACGCCGGAGGTTGTGGCCCTGCGGGCGATCGTCTCCAAGTCGAAGTCGACGCCGGCCAGGATGCATGCTCGGCTTGCGCACGCCGGCATGGACACCATCAGGAGCTCAGCGAAGAACGAGGTCGCCATTGGGCTGGACCTCAAGTCGGCGACGGGCGCCGACCCACCGTGTGTCTCGTGCGTCGGCGGGAAGCTGGCGCGGCACACCTTCCCCGACCAAGGCTCCGACGCCGCCGACCTGCTAGCCGTCGTCCACATCGACTTGTGCGGGCCATTCCGGGTGGCTGCCAAGGACGGCAGCCTGTACTTCTTGCTGCTGAAGGACCGTCAGTCCCGCTACGTGTGGGTGAGGCCGGTCGCCAAGAAGTCGGACGTGCTGCTGGAGTTCCAGAAGTGGCTGGTGCTGGTGGAGAGGCAGACGAAGAAGTCGGTGCTGATGCTGCGCTCGGACCGAGGCGGGGAGTTCCTCGGGAAGACGTTCACCGACTTCGTGGACGGCAAAGGGATCGTCCACGACTTGACCTGCCCGTACACCCCGCAGCAGAACGGCATGGCGGAGCGGGAGATGCGGACGGTGGTGGAGTCGGTGAGGACGATGCTGCTGCACATGGGCGTGCAGCACCACTGGTGGCACCTCGCTCTGCGGCAGGCCGTCTGGATCCGCAACTGCCTCGAGCGGTCGGCGACGCCGGGGACGACGCCATACCAGCTGCTGACCGGGACGAAGCCCGACTTGTCGCTGGCGCGCGTGTGGGGCTGCATGGCGCAGTTCCTCGTCCCCGAGCAGCAGCGGGGTGGCAAGCTGAAGCCGAAGGCCAAGTGGGGCCTTCATCTCGGCGTGTCGGAGGCGAGCAAGGGCTGGGAGCTCCTCGACATCGCCGACAACCGGGTGGTCACCACGTCGGACGTGGTGTTCTACGAGGACCTGTCGCTGGAGGAGTGGAGGTCGGCGCATGGCCCCGTGTCAGGGCGGACACTGATGGCCACGCCGACGGATACCTCGACGGCAACGCTCCCTCTGCTCGCTGAGGTCGGTGAGCTTGCTGAGGACGACGCCGAGGTCGTCCACCCTTCCTCTACCCCCCCTGCCCCTCCCCTCGTCGACCTGCGTGGGCTGACTCCGCCGTCGGCCTCCGGCGATGAGGGGAGCAGTGGGTCGTCGCCTGTGGCGCCGGCGCCGACCAAGGGCATCGCGTGTGGCCGCCGGGACAAGCAGCAGGTCGACCTGGGAGGGAAGTCGACCTGGATAGGGGGGAAGCAGGCCGAGGAGGTGCAGCCGACTTGGGTGAAGCCCACAGGGGAGCAGGCAGCAGCGAGGCCGACCAAGGAGCAGTCGGCGACCTGGCAGTCGGCAGGGGAGCTGACCGCAGGGGAGAAGTCGGTCGGGACGCCGACCGAAGTGCAGCAGGACAACGAGGACGGCGGTGAAGATGAAGGGGAGCAGTTGGGCGACGAGGAACTGGTCGACCAGGCGGTGGTCGACCCGCCTGAGCCCCGGAAGTCAGGTCGACTTCGGAGGCCTCCCGACTTCTTCGTCCCCGCTGCCTTCACCACGGTGTACGACGTGGAGGACGACGACGACCTGCCGTATGACGACGCTGATGAGGACGAGGAGTTTCCGGAGCTCGACCCCGACATGCTGGCCGACCCCGAGCACCGCTGGGACATCTCGACGATGACGGTGAAGGAGGCGCTAGCGAGCTGGAAGGGTCCGGCGGTGAAGGCCGCCATGGAGGAAGAGATCCGTAGTCTCCTCGCCATGGGCACGTGGGAGCTGGTCGAACGCCCGCCGGGAGTGAACGTGATGAAGAACCGGTGGGTGCTGACGACGAAGTACAACATCGACGACACCGTCGAGCGGGAGAAGGCGAGGCTGGTCGTGAAGGGCTTCACGCAGGTGTACGGCGCCGACTACGACGAGACGTTCGCGCCGGTGGGCAGCTACGTGACGCTGAGGATCTTCCTCAGCATCGTCGCCGTGCTCAACCTCAACCTGATGCAGCTCGACATGAAGAACGCTTTCCTGCAGAGCAAGCTCGACCGGGTGCTGTACATGTCGCAGCCGGACTACTTCAATGACGGAACCGGCCGGGTGTGCAAGCTGCTGAAGAGCCTGTACGGGCTGAAGCAGTCGCCGCTGCTATGGTACTTGGCACTCAACGACGTGCTGGTCGGCGCTGGGTGGAAGAAGAGCCAGGTCGACGAGGCCCTCTACTTCAAGGTCGGCGACGACGGAGCGACTTGCTGGGTGCTGGTCTACGTCGACGACCTGCTCGCCGCCAGCAGCAGCCCCGAGATGCTGAAGCAGCTGAAGGAGCTACTGGAGGCCGCCTTCGAGCTGCGCGAGATCTCGCCGGTGCAGAAGTACCTCGGGCTGGAGATCGTGCGCGACAGGTCGGCAGGGGAGCTGTGGCTGTTGGGTGCAAATGCACATTGCACGACATCCTGCCGTCTGTTTGTACGAGTATGCGTGTGCGAATGCATTTGCGTGTGAATGGTGTGTTCGTGTGTTTGTTTGCTTTAGCATTTTTCGCTTGATGCATTTGCAGGTACTCGCGCAATGTGCGCTTCGGCACAACATTGTATGCGCTATGAACAGTGCAAGCAGAAAGGACGAGCTCGCAAAGGAACCCAAGATGGAAGCTTTGCAGTTCGGTTGAGTTGATTGCGCAGATTCAGTTCTATCCAACTCGAAATTGTACTGTTTTGTTTGGTTAACTATAGTGTAGCAGGGAAGGCACTATAGGGGTACAATTTAGGTGAAGGTTGGATGTTGTTTGTCTGTATCTGCATGCTACAAGGCCAGGGGAAACCAGCGGAACCAGCATTTGGCTGGTTGGGCAAAGACAAAACAGGTTCTGTTTTCAGAACCTGAACCTGGTTGTTGTTTTCCCAGGTTGGAAAAACAGAACCAGAGGTTGTTTACCAACCTACCACCTGCTATTTTGTCCAGCCAGGTTGGTTCTGTTGCTTGGAATTATTTGGGATCATCCCTGGTTGTTCCCAGGTTGATTCCCAAGGTCCTTGCTAGCTAGAACTATTTAATCCTTCTCTGTTTGTACCTGAATATAGTCAAATTGATTCATGCGAATTCCTTCCTCGCTGGAATTTCGTTTCTACGCGGTTCGTTGGCGGAATGCTTCCAGAGTCTACGCTAGCACTCTAATGCTAGGCAAACACCGTCTGAGCCATAACTTCGTAATGGCAGAACTTTTCGCGAGGCAACTTGGCTCATTTTAAAGCTCTTGGAGCGAGCTTCGATATAGCGAATTCTCAGCTTAATCCGACCGACGGTCTGCACGGCACGCTGCGCGACGTTCAAGGTGCTCTTGCTGTTTTGACTAAGTCCTTCTTGATCCCTCTCTCTACAAACTCGGACCCGAGGATAGGGGCTGGTCTTGTACCAGGCACCCAGGGACCCTTGGAGGTGACCCCGAGGAGAGGTTTTAAGTTTGATTAAGTCCTAATAGCTTGAGTTTATTAGGCCCTTACACTAACAAGCTGGTATCAGAGCTGCGTTATAGTGATCCTCGTTATAGGTAGCTATGGCGGGCAACACCTCGGCGGGAGCTGGTGAATCTTCAGCCCAAGATCGTAGCGGCAGCCAAGATTCTGGTCTTTCAGCGCCAAGGGGAGCGCGAACAAACCAGGGCTCGCTTGTCAAGGAGGTGCTGAAGAATTTCACCGTCGAGAAGTTCAATGGTGAGGGCTATGATGATTGGGCCTGGAAAATGCAATTATATTTCCGTCAGATCGGTTTGCTGAAACTAATGATTGGGGAGGAGCCTAGACCGAGTGACCCCACGCTGCAGGAAGATTGGGACGAGCGCTCCTCGGCTGGCTACTATCTGATGTCGCAGAGTTTGGAGCTGAACCAGCGTCACCACGTCATGCACCTGCTGCCGGAGGTTGAATGCGGTCCGAAGGCGTGGACCGTGTTGAAGGAGCTGCACGCCCCGACCTCCATTGTCGCAACGTTGATGCTGGAGAGGGAGCTGTCCGCGTTGCGCCTGAGCGAGGGAGAGCCGGTGCAACCAGTCCTGGACAAGATGCGCGACCTCTACGCGAAGTTGGCGACCGCGGGAATCACCTACCCGGAGCAGACCAAGTGCTTGAAGATGCTCTCGCTGCTGCCTGAATCGTGGCTTCAATTCACGAGCGGATTGAGCCTGCCGCAGAACCAGAGCTTGTGGACGCTCGAGTGGGTGCGGACGAAGATTCTGGAGGAGGACTTCCGTCGCCGCCAACTGAGGGGTGGAGACGACGGCAGCAGCGGCTACGGGATGCAAGGGAGCCGACGTGGCAGAGGACGTGGCTTCGGTGGTGCTGGACGCGGTGCAAAGAAAGACGACGACTCCAACGACCAACAAGGAGGTACCGGTTGGGGTCGCGGTGCGAAATCTGGACGTGGGGGCAAGTCGGGTGCTGGTGGCAAAATGAAAGGGAGTTGCTGGTATTGTGAGAAGGAAGGGCACCCCTGGTTTTTGTGCTATAAGAAACCCGATGGATGGACCCCCCAGAATCGTCACCAGGATGGCGGCGCGCGGAGGAACCAGAAAAACGGCGCCAACATGGTCGCTGATTCGTCCGACAACAACCCGAAGGGCAACGGCGGTGCGGAGAAGAAGAAGGAGCGCACCGCGGGCCAATTCTTCCATGTGGGAGACAAGGGGGAGCAAGGAGACGCCTCTGCCAAAGTTGGAGCAGAGCTGCACCCCCTAGACTATTGGGTGTTGGACACAGGCGCTGCTTGGACGATGACGCCGCGCAAGGACCTGCTGGACGAAGTACGAGCTGCACCGATCAATGAAGTGTGCTCCGCCTCTGGACACATGTTGAAGGTGGCTGGTGCGGGACGAGCTGCGTTTAAGGGAGCGGATGGCAAGCCGGTGGTGCTGCACGACGTTCTCTTCGTCCCCGACCTGAAGGCCAACCTTATCTCCCTCCGTAAGCTTGGCAAGGCTGGGGTGAACACCAACACGGATGGGGCACGCACTTATAAGGGGAAGCTGGGCAATCGGGTGCTTTGGGATCTGCACGAGAGCAAGGACGTGTACAGATCTATGTGGCAGCTGCCGGCCCTGGCGTGGCATGGTGGGGGGCAGGCTGGAGAGGGGTCTGCATCCCAGGGGGAGTGCAATGCCGTTGGAGGGGTTGGTGTGAAAGTGTCGGCCAGATCTGGGGAGACAGATTGGGCAACGGCACACCGGCGCTTAGGGCATGTGGCAATGCCTTTGCTGAAGCAGCTGGAGAAGGATGGAGCCGTTAAGGGTCTGAAGCTGAACGGACAGCCACCCGATGACAACTGTGAAATCTGTTTGCTTTCAAAGTTCACCCGTTTCCCTTTCCATAGTGTGGCTGGCAGGAGCAAGAAGCCTTTGGAGCTGGTCCACATGGACTTGGTGGGGCCGCTGCCGGTGCAAGGGCACAAGGGGGAGCGGTATTTTCTTACAATTGTGGATGACTGGAGCAGGCTGATGTGGGCGTATCCGCTGAAGCAGAAGGACCACGCCGCCTCCACGATACGGGACGATTGGCTGCCATTCGTGGAGAAGCAGGCGGAGTGTGTAGTGAAGCGGATTAGGACAGACCGGGGTGGTGAGTTCCTTGGAGCTGAAATGACGGCCTGGCTCAAGAAGCAGGGCATCCAGAGAGAGCTGACCACGGCTTATACCCCACAGTCCAATGGTGTAGCAGAACGGGCAAACCGGACCATTCTGGAGACAGCTAGGGCGCTGCTCATAGAATCTGGGCTGAGCAATTCTATGTGGCCTCATGCTGTCCGGCACGCCACTGTCGCTAGGAACAGGGTGCTCACCAAGGTTGGGGATGACTCGTGGGTGCCGTTGGAGAGGTGGCTTGGGAGGAAGCCGCCGGTGGACATGCTGAGGGTGTTCGGTTGCATGGCAGTCGCCCACGTCCCCAAGACCTACCGCAGTAAGTTGGGGGCGAGTGCAATCTGGTGTGTGCATTTGGGGCTGGCTGCTGAGAGCAAGGGATGGCTGCTGTGGGAACCATCCAAGGGTGTGTTGTTTGACAGCAGGGATGTGAAATTCATTGAGGGCATGATGTATGGGAGCTGGGAGAAACAGCCGGAGGCAAGGGTGTCCCAGCAGATGGAGCAGATCACCATGCAGCTGGACCTGACTCCTAGTGTGTGGGAGGAGGGAGAGGAGGCAGCTGCTGGAAATGGTGATGGAGAGAAGATACAGGAGGCATCTGCTGGTGGAGAAAATGGTGTGGAAACTGGCGGCAGCACTAGTGGAGCTGCTGGACCCGAGGGAGGAGAGAAGCAGCAGGGAAAAACTAAGAAGCCGAAGGGTGTCGTTATGAAGGGATGGGAGACACCCGTCTCCAGGCCAGGACGTACCCGTATGGCTACTAAGAAGCTGACTGCAGGAACTGATGCAGCAGAGCAGCAGCTAGGGACCGAAGAGGCATTGCTGATTCTACCTCATGGCTATGACCCGGATGAGGAGGATGAGCCTGCGTACTGTTTTCTTGCCCCTGCACCAGAGGAACCAGCTAGCATGGAGGAGGCATTAGCTGGACCAGATAGGGACAAGTGGCTGGCTTCTAGGGATGCTGAGTACCAGAGTCTGCTGGAGAATAGGACATGGGATCTGGTGGTGCTGCCTGATGGGAAGAAAGCGATACAATGCAAGTGGGTGCTGAGGATCAAGACCGATGACAAGGGGCAGGTCACCATCTACAAGAGTAGGCTGGTGGCGAAGGGGTTTATGCAGAAGGAGAAGCAGGACTTCAACGAGATCTTTGCTCCCACTGCCAAACCCCCTACCCTCCGTGTCTTGTTGGCAGATGCAGCTGTTAGTGGGAAATTCATCATTCAGATGGATATTTCAACGGCATTCCTGAATGGGATTTTAGAGGAGGATGTGTACATGACGCAGCCGCCTGGGTATGAGGATGGTACGGGCAGGGTGTGCAAGCTCAAAAGTCCATCTACGGCTTGAAGCAGGCGCCACGCTGCTGGTACCAGAAGTTGGCAGCTGTTTTAGAGGAGATGGGATTCAGGACCAGCAGCTGTGATGAGAGCCTCTTTCTCAAGGGCGAGGGGGAGAAGCTGGTGCTGTTTCTGGTCTATGTGGACGACATTCTTCTCTTCAGCAGCAGCATGAAGGAGATCCAGAAAGTGCAGCAGCAACTGATGGAAAACTTCAAGTGCAAGAACCTTGGGGAGGTAAAGTACTACCTCGGGATGCACGTGGAGAGGGATCCAGATCACAGGTGGTTGAAGCTGCACCAGGAGAAGTTCATCAAGGAGCTGGGGGAGAAGTATGGGATTGAGAATGAGCGCAAGGTTGCAACTCCCCTGCCAGCAGAATTCAAGCTTGTGAAGGCTGCAGAGGATGAAGGGGTTGAAGCTGAAGAGCAGCAGCAATTTCAGTCCTTGGTGGGCAGCCTCTTGTACGCAGCAGTTCACACGAGGCCCGACATCTCTTTCTCGGTTGGGCAGCTGGCTAGGGTGGTGCAGAATCCATCAGAGGAGCAGGTGGATGCAGCTGAGCGTGTGGTGAAGTACCTGAACTCTCACCCAAGCATTGGAGTTCAATACTCCGCATCTGCACAGGTGAAGCAGAAGAAAGGGGTGGAGGTGCTGAAAGAGAAGGGGGAGAGGCTTGGAGAAGGCAAGCTATTTCTCACTTGCTTTACCGATGCTACGTGGGCTTCTGAGAAGGAGGATTCCTCATCTGTGGGAGGATACATCTGCGTAGTTGGGGGAGGACCTGTTAGTTGGAGGTCCAAGAAGCAGACGGAGACGGCACTCTCTTCCGTAGAATCAGAGTACATGGCGATGTTCCATGGGGTGAAGGAGGTGATTTGGCTGAGGAGGCTGTTAGAGGAGATTGGCCAGGAGCAGAAAGTTGCTACGCCGCTGTTTTGTGATAGCAAGGGGGCTCTTGGGATGGCCAGAAACGCTGTGCTTCATGGGCTGAACAAGCACATGCGTATCAAGTGGCACTGGCTGCGTAAGGAGGTGAAGAGGGGGACGGTGCATCCGATCTACATCAAGACTCACCAGCAGCCAGCAGACTTTCTCACCAAGAGGCTTGCGGATGAGCCTCATTGGCGTTGTGTGCGCATGAGTGGAATGAGCATGAACTAGCATGGAATGACGGGGATGCAGCCGGCAGGCTGAGGGGGAGTGTGTTGGGTGCAAATGCACATTGCACGACATCCTGCCGTCTGTTTGTACGAGTATGCGTGTGCGAATGCATTTGCGTGTGAATGGTGTGTTCGTGTGTTTGTTTGCTTTCGCATTTTCGCTTGATGCATTTGCAGGTACTCGCGCAATGTGCGCTTCGGCACAACATTGTATGCGCTATGAACAGTGCAAGCAGAAAGGACGAGCTCGCAAAGGAACCCAAGATGGAAGCTTTGCAGTTCGGTTGAGTTGATTGCGCAGATTCAGTTCTATCCAACTCGAAATTGTACTGTTTGTTTGGTTAACTATAGTGTAGCAGGGAAGGCACTATAGGGGTACAATTTAGGTGAAGGTTGGATGTTGTTTGTCTGTATCTGCATGCTACAAGGCCAGGGGAAACCAGCGGAACCAGCATTTGGCTGGTTGGGCAAAGACAAAACAGGTTCTGTTTTCAGAACCTGAACCTGGTTGTTGTTTTCCCAGGTTGGAAAAAACAGAACCAGAGGTTGTTTACCAACCTACCACCTGCTATTTTGTCCAGCCAGGTTGGTTCTGTTGCTTGGAATTATTTGGGATCATCCCTGGTTGTTCCCAGGTTGATTCCCAAGGTCCTTGCTAGCTAGAACTATTTAATCCTTCTCTGTTTGTACCTGAATATAGTCAAATTGATTCATGCGAATTCCTTCCTCGCTGGAATTTCGTCTACGCGGTTCGTTGGCGGAAATG